>VWZP01002663.1:239739-326460 GCA_013396995.1 Dicaeum eximium
GCCGGGGAGGGCAGGGCGGTGCCGGGGAGGGCAGGGCGGGGCTCGGGTGCTGCCGAGCTGCTGCTGGCAGTCCCTTCGGGTGTCGTGGCGGTGGCAGCGCATGCCGAGCGTGGGAGCGGCGCAGCTTTACGCTGACATGTTTTGTTATTAGCTTAAAAAAGAAATTGTAAAGGTGTTGCCGGTGTTGGCAAGGTATGCAGCCCGCTGATGCTGGCGGTCCCTTCTAATTTTGTCTTGCTTCAACTCCAACATTAAACACCTCGGGGCCTTTCTCAGGGGAACCAGAGAACTATGTGCAGGTTTGTGTCTCAAGTCATCTATGGTTTTAAGAAAGGTAGTACAACATTAAGAGGACAGGACCGAGTGCATTCTCGTAAAATTATCTAGACTGTTACTTCTGCCTTCACAGCAGCTCATCCGTCTTTTATACTGCCGACAGAGCTTACTCTATGTGTAAGCACAGTGAGGCAGCTGCAACACACACATGGCCTTGCTGCTGGCCAGTGTGCAGGACAGGGAAAAACAAGTTGCAACCACCACTGAAGAGGCAGCTGAGCTGAGCGAGGTGGCGATTATTCCTGTTGGAGAAACTCTCCTGTCAGCACCAGCTGCTAGCACACACAACACAAGAGAGACACCCGTGTGCCTTCCCTGCCCCTTCAACCCCCAACCCCTTGAAAAATCATAAGCAGCCCAGGGCTTTTTTCTCTCCATTTTGCCCATTCGGATGGACAGCCTAGATCGACGTCTGGCTGTAAGATGGTGTTTGTGACTGAGACAGTGTAGGAAGGAAGTGAAGTAACACAGAAGCAGAAACAGCAATGTCAGCGGGGCTGTTTCTTCAAACAACTTAATTGTCAAAAGCAATATTGCAAACTACCTTAGTTATAATCTTGATGTAAAATCTAGGAGAGTGAAAGGACAGAAATAGCTGTCAACTCTGGTCAATTTTGTTCATCCATGGAATAAATTTCAGTGTCCAGTGGAAGATCAAATAACCATGTATTTCCCATTTAGCTGGAACAGTAAATATTCTCAAGTTTATATAGCCATTTGGTAACAGGCAAAAGAACGGTCCACATTAAAATTTGTTTTTCTTGGTTAGAAAGCCAAATATTGAGTATACTGGACTCCTGACTATTTCCTGACAAGTCTCTGTAGGAAGAAAGTTCCTGCTTGTATTAATGAAGTCTAGTGGATGTCTGTGAAGCTACCAGGTCGGATTATTTTAAATCCCACAGGTTTCCCTGCTGGTTTGAAAAAGCTATGATGAGTGATGTCGGGTTTTTTTCTACAGTGAGAATGTACTACAATCTACAGTCAGTACTGGAGCAAGAAGCAACAGTACTGTCCTAAATTCAGTTTTCTCCAAAGTAAATTTCCAGATCACTGACAAACTGGTGTGTGACTATGAGTAGTCACACACCAGTAGTGTGTACTCATGACTATGAGTAGTATTTTCTTTCTTGAAATGTGATTCAGACTGTTCAAAAGCTGCAAAGTTCTAATTTCTCTTGTTCCTAGTTCAGATCTCATGACCAATCTCAAATGTCTCACTGAACTGTTTATTTTTCTAACTGCTTTCATGTCCTTATTACAGGTAACGTTTCATTCAAATATTAGCACATTCCCACAGAAACCCTTTCTGTTCTCCCAAAGTAAGTACTTAGAAAATCCACAAAGCACAGTGCTGATGAAACTGGAAATTTTGAAACAAAATTCATAATTTCTATTCACTTTTCGTATTTCCAGAGTTATCATGGTGTTCAAATGTAGCTGCATTCATATTTCCTTGTAGAGAAGCATCAAGAGTTATGTACTGGTCATCCTATTCCACTACAACTGGATAACCTTGTTGCCTGACCACAGTTAAAACATTGAACTGTCTTAAATATATACTGCAGACACTGCACAGTCACAGTCTGGATGTTTCTGCCTATTTTCTAGTATTTTTGGTTTTTTATTTATTTTATTACTAGTTGAGGGAATTGGAATCCCAATCAGAAAAAAATGTGTCTCTCAGACAGTATTCTCTTGAATCCAAAGAATAAATCCAGGAAATGGTCTATGTTCAGTCTCTTGTGTTTCAGTTTATCTTTTCTGAATTTGGGGTTGAATAATTTGGATGTTGTTTTAGGATCAGTGATTAGAGAAGTCATTAGACTGACACACAAGGTTCAGTATCAGTGTGGATTTATCATGCCATACAAAGCATGACTCGTTTTGCCATAGCACATGGAAACTTGGAATACAAATTCAAATGGTAATAGTAACATGTACTCTGGTATGCAAAAACTCTGGAGATAAAAAAATATAGAAAAATTGCAAACAAAAGTATCTGAGGAAACTGCTTTCCACATATCCTGATATGAGCATTCCAGGAAATTTCCCAGATGACCAACTGTCATTTTTTCACCTCATTGCAGATGTGTCTCCTCTGTTAGCTGATGAGGTTGAGAAAGACTCTAAAGAAGTCCCTACCAGTCTTTCTACCCTGGTATTTCTGTTGGATTGGTTAGAAGCCCTCTTAAAACTCAATACTTAAACATTCTTGCTCTTATTCACTTCCTCTTGCTGTGTCTTGGCACAAGTTTAGGCAACACCGTATCTCAATCTGTAATGAAAAGAAGTGATGGGAAACTACAATAGCTGCTGAACACTTCCCCCACCTCATTTCTTCAGGTCTATATACTTGTTTTTAAGGAATTTTTTTAACTTTAAAGGATTGACTTACATATGTGAACCTGTATGTGGGCATGATTTGTAAAGTTTGTCTTGATACTGTTTCATTTATCTGTGCTGTGCAGAATGCAATGTTGAGCTGTTCTGATGAATATTCAGTGAGGTGACTTGGGTATCAGAGGAGTAAAAAGAAACCAGGTCAACGAGGAAGCACTTTCAAACATTGCTATCACAGCTACAGCACCTCTAATTCTCGGCCATCCTTGCTTAAAACTGCTCCTGATGTCTCTGCTCCCAAATTCATTGTTTAAGAGAAAGCACAGACATTCTTAAGAAGTAACAGAGGGCAACAAGATACTCCATTTGCCTTACATGCTGTCAGTGATGACTCAGAAGTTGTTTTAGTCTTGTAAGTTGGCTGCAAGAAATAAACTATATTGCCTTGACCCAGAAACATCATGACACATTGTTAGCTTATCTAAATCTTGAAGTTAAATGAAACTTAGAACCATGGAATATGCTGAATTGGAAAGGACCTACAAGGCTCGTGGAGTCCAGCTCCTGTCCTTGCACAGGACAGTCCCAGGAGCCACACTGTGTGCCTGAAAGCATTGTCCAAACATTCCTTGAACTCTGACAAATTTAGTGCCATGACCATTTCCCCGAGGAACATGCTCCAGTGCCTAAAAACCCTGTGGGTGAAGAACCTTTCCATAACCATAACCAGGCTTCAGGCCATTCCCTCGGGCTGTGTCACCAGTCACCACAGCCAGGAGATCAGCGCCTGTCCCTCCCGATGAAGTTGTGACCTCAGCCACTCCTCATACAGCTTCTGCTAACTGGCCAAGGCTTGATCTTGGTGAGACTTGGGTCACAACAGCTGTCAGTGAGAAACCCCCAAAGAAATCAGTGTCTGGGCATGTATAATACTACACTGTAAAATGAGAGAAGTCTGCATCACGTAAGTGGAGCAATTAGGGGTTGGGAGGCTACAGCTGGAAATGCAGTACAAGCTGCCGGAGGGTACAGGTTCTGAGTTCACTTGACTGTAGGAATTATATCTGCTATTCATTGATTGCTCTTTGCTCCGGGCTGCAGAAAGCCTGTCTTCATGCAGTCAGATTGATCCAAATGACATATTAATCTTTCTTCTGAGTCAGACAAGGAGTTATAACCCTTATTGTAACTGACAGGCTGGGATATAGAGGCACTGTTGGAACATTTTTGGGATAGCAAAGCTAATTAGGAAAGTAGATTAATCTGTCTCAGAGTAACTGTTATACTACACCCCAGGATGTGGAGTCTAGTGAATTTGCATAATCTTGGGAAATACTGAAATTCAAAACTATGTTTCTAAGCACTGCTCTTTTTCTCCATAGTCTAAATAAAACCATATAACGTCGTCTTGTACTTCAGATTTCTTAAATGCTCACAGAGTCACAGTGGTTAAGTGCCTCATTACAAAAAATGTTATCTTTAGAAAAAGTAACATTTTGATGGTTCAGCAAACTAGAACTGAATCACTTATGAAAGTATAGCAGAGAATAATTTCTGAATGGATTTTTCACTCAAGATAGAACTACATGCAAACCTGGCAAAGCTCATATATTTAATTTTAACCTGCTTTGTAAAAGATATTCAAAACAGCAGATGTAATGCCAGGTTACTTTATCAGGAGTGAGTGTTCATTACTCAGATTGTGTTTCTCCTGGTATATGCTATTTATACATTTGCTTCCTTGCTGAAGATTTAGAGACACCAATTCCCTTGAAGAAAACGCATTTTGGACACGATTCATACATGTATGAATCTATATCTATATATACATGGCATAAAGGACAGTATTACTAAGTTGGAAAAGTTAACATTGTTATTCAGAAGAATTGTTGAGAATATTATTGAATTCCAGATGAGTATTTTATTAATTTAGTGCATTCCCATCATACACACTGTCCCAATGCTGCTTACTTGGGTTGTTGAATATTTGACACTCAATAAAGCTCCTTTGCTGTGAATTGAATCATATTTTTAAATTATAATATTTCTATGTAATAATATATAGCTTATACTGTTGCTTCAATTTATATACAAGAAAAAACTGACCATCTTTGGTGCCAGTCTAGTGGTTCAGGTTTAATACAGTAAGTCTGTAATTTATTATTTGTTCAGAAGTTGAAAAATAATATACTGATTGTTGTAGAATATTACATGTAATATGCCAGATGATATACGTAAAATAGTGAAGAATGGGCTTCCTATAACTGTTTTATTGAGAAGAACTAGATTTTGGTCTTCTATGAAAATTTCTGCCAGGCTGACACGCAGAGAAAAAATGTCAAGAGTTCAGTTTACCTTTAATAATGCCTTTATTATTTTAATGGTTAATGAGATGTCTTTCAATTCCTTATGAAACATTCTGTGTAGAACTAGTGACATGATTTTATGGTAAGCTTGTTATTCATGTGTAAAGAAGGCAGGATAAGCTACTTTACCTCAAGGGCAGGCAAAGGAGGAACTGTGAGTGTGAGGGAGGGGGAGGAATTTGCTATTGGACAGAATCAAGAGCACATTTCTCATATGGATTAATGCAGATCTGCCAGCCAATGTGGGAGCAAGCTGAATCAATGATGTACTCATTCCCTGCCACTCTCTGCTCACAAGTGCTACTGGGAAGCAGAACACACAGTGGCTCATCAACTCTGGCCAGCTCTAATGTGAACAGTGCATACAGGGAGTTAGGATGTAACGCCGCTGAATTTCTTACTCTTGTATGGCAACGAAGATCTTGTGTTTAGTAATTAGAAAATCTGAGTAGTTTAATTCTCTTAATTTTATGCATATTAATGGCACTATCTCCTACTGCACAATTTACTGAATCCTCCTCTGTGTTTATATTTTGGGACTTTCACCCTTTCTCTGAAGGCGCATTCTTGTTGGTTCAGTCAGCACCAGAGGCTCCTGTATAACGGTTGCTGGATAATTTTTACCTAAAAGTTCAACTTCCAATTTCTGTCCAACTTTGCTGAGTTCCATGGGAACATATGCAAAAGCTAGACTCTGCTGAGCACCATAACTGAAACATCCAGATGTAGTATTGCCAATAACCTGAAAAAAACAAAAAACAATTGTATTTCTTTTCAAGATGCAGTGAGATTTTCTGAAAAACACCCCAAAACACAGCCAACAACCCAAACAACTAGACATCTCACATTTTGGTTTATACACATCAGAATTATGCAAGTTTCAAGTGTGTCATGAAGTTCATAATATTCTGAACACCACCTGAAACTGGGAAGCTTTTGCTTTTTTGAAAAAATACCCTGTTCTTATTATGTTCAATTAAGTTTTCACTGGAACATATACAATACACATGCGTGTGTTTATTATCTATAATAATTTAACTGCTAGTGAGTATTTCAACACATAATCTGTGCTGAAGTGTGGAGCCCCAAACTTTGCTGTTGTTTAATTTCTTTTGAGTAGCAAGTCTTTTCTTAGGACAGCAGTGATGTTGCAGAAGAGAATGGATGACAACACGTTAGTCCATTCCAATGCTAATTTCAGTGACTTGAAAGCATTTCACATCTTCTCTGTAGGTATTTAGTTAGTCTTTACTTCTTTCTTGAAGATTAGATTGTTTATCATAGCTTCAAATTGTTCTGTGCCAGTAAAACAGAAATAATGCATTCACGCTTGAAAGACAAAGATTCTGTTCATGGAGAATTAAGACTGAATTTTTGCAACATGAACTATAGTCCTTGCCTTGCCATTGTGCCACACGCTCTCATTTCCCTCTGGATCAACATTATCTGTTTCCAGGGTGAGATATACCAGACGTCGTTTGAGCCCCTTTTCTTTAATCTGCTTCAGTGCTTGTTTTCCTGTAAAGTCTGCTGCCTGAAAAAATACAAGATAATGAAGATATATGTTTATTTGGGTTCTCCAATATGTTTAGAGATATAAACATTTAAAGGTATCTTAATGTGCTTGCCTGTCACCTAAGTATTTTGTATGAAATATAGATTAAATAAAATCTTTAGCAGATGGTGTATCTTGTATCTTGGTATTTTTATACTGGTACATTATTCTTGGTAACTTTATTCTATATATTCATGTTCCTAGATCTCAGCCTTTAATATCCATAATTCTAACGCAGTGGAAGCACATATATAGTGGGCCGTGTTAAAGACTACCTGCCCAGTTAAGGTTGTAAGCCAGAAGACTCTACATCATCGTTTCAGTGTCTATGACAAGAAATGAATTCCAATACTCAGAGCCTAAAGTCTGGGCCTTGCTCTGTCAACACGCTTCCTTTTGAAGCCATCATCAATTTATGACAGTAACCTATCAGTATTCTACTTTAATGTCTCTGCCAGGCTGCACAGCTGGCAGTTTACTCCATATTCTTGTTTTAAGGTAGGTACATTTTTTCCCATATCTACCATTTTATGGGATAATGCAGCATGTTTTCCAAAGAATACTCCTGTTGTCTGGAGTTCCCTTTTTCAGACTGCTTAGAAAGGTACAAGCAGATTCTCATATTTCCAAAAGACTGCACAAATGTGGGAAAGTATGGGGGTAGTCACTGGCAAGTTTTAGAACCCTCAAGAGTATATAGGACAGTATTTGCTGTAACTGATCGCATTGAGTTGATTCTATCACAGAATTATTTAGGTAGGAAGAGGCCTCTAAGCTCATTGAGTGCAATCTTTCACCAATCACTGCCTTATCAACTACAGCATAACACAAAGTGTCATGTGCAGTTGTTTCTTGAACATCTCTACAGATGGTGACTCTACCACCTCCCTGGACAGGCCTTTCCAATGCTTATCAACCCTTCCCATGAAGAAATTCTTCATGATGTCCATTTTTTCTCCTATGGCAAAGACCAGACAGAACAAAAGGATTGTATTCAAACTAAATTGCCAAATACACACAAGCCTGGCCCATGGGCAGAAATATAATAGCAGTTAAAAAGTCCTCTAGCTTTCCAGCCTTTGCTTCACTAGCAGTGAAAGCCATTTTAAGGCAACTGATCTTAGGTCTGAAGAAGGAATTATATTAATTTGATGAGTGTTTAAGGGAAAAGAAATGAAATATTGTTGAAGTTTTCAAGAATACTATTTCTGGTAATGTTCTTTAATTTCAGTAGAGAATTATTGCACTGCCAGAATTACAAGCAACACGTACATGGAATAGATATTATACAGTTAGTTCATGTGTTCTTGTATTTTTGAGGTCCACATAAATCCATGCGTAGACTCAGAAGAAATTATTTAAGTGATGAAGAGTTTTTGCACTATGAAAGGCTAGGCTCTGTAAGCAGTTGTGAAAAACAGCTTATGAACCAGTTAAGGAGCAGTCAGCCCGAAAAGCAAGGTGATTCAACTGGGGATAAAGCAGACACTGCACATAAATATCAGAGCTGACACCCTTTGGGGAAAAAAAGTATGAAATACAGCTCAGATCAGAAAAAAAAGACTGTGAGGATTTAGTTCAAAATAGAATGTCAAGATGCTGCTGCAAAATATAAAGAAAAGATCTCACACCAGAGAATAACCAGCTACTGGTAGCTCCTTCCCACTTTTCTGCTACACGGTGGGTGCAACTGTAGGGATCACCCACAACTAGAAATGCAAATAAGACTGTATACCATAGCATGACTCACAGACTAAAACACTTTGCGTAACAAAGAGAAATACCAAGATGTAAAGTTCTACAGGGATACTTAGCACTGAATGAACTCCTTCCTATTCATGTTAATGTAATATTAGATTTTTAGTCATATGGAATGTCATTGTGGAACTAAACACAAGTATTCAAATGCAATGTTACATGCCGTAGGTATGGAAACCACTAAAACAAGCAGCTAGCAGGCTTTAGAATCTACCTAAGTGTGGATCATTTTTTTGCCTGTTGCTTGCAGATACAAAATTAAATCCTTTCACAATTAATTTTAACTGGGCCAAGCTTTTGGCCACCTGGAAAAAACTACTACATAGCTATTATGCTAACTGAAGATACATATAGGGGATTTCATGTAAAGGGCTTGTTCTTTGCTATTTTCTGTTCACTGAAGGTTAAGAATATTCCAGTCTTTTTAGAATGATGGCTTGGAAAAATAACCAGGATGTAACCGAGAATTCAAACCCTACAAAATACACACCTCTCATATATATATACATATATACATATATATATATATATATACACACACACATACTGCTAAAACGTCTGTATCTACATGTAGACATGTATAAATGGATGCATACTTACATACATTACATACTTGAACACTATATGAACGTGCATAAAAATGTATGTGTGAAAATACATGAGTGTATATTTGCCCAACTGCAAAAGTCTATATACGTTTTTAAATATTTAAAGCATCTTCTTAAATTCCAACTATAGAATTCAACTAGTTCAGTACCCATGTCAATGTCACACTGATGTACTCCCACCATTATTAATTTTCACTTTTGAAGTGTAGGTACATGGGATTGTTCATTCCAATTTGGAAGCTGATGCATTCAACCTCAGTCTGGCTATTTTTGGTAAAAAATGGCTCCTTTTTTACTCATGTCTTAGGTAAGTTTAGATAAAATTAAAATGAAAAATCATATCACAAAGACAAATCAGCCAAATTTTTAAAACAGCACATAGCTAAAGGGATATTACTAATTAGCTCATCCATTAACATACTGTATATATGTATTTGCCTTATCCTTATCGGGCTTTTTTACTTTGTGTTAGTTGCCATGTGTTTGATAGCACAAGATAAACCCACTGTTTTTCAGAAAGAGTCTACAAGACAATAACCAATGTGATTTTTTAATGCACAGTGAGATACCTTGAAGGGTTTAATTTACTGTGTTTCAAATGGCTTTCAATGGCACCCCAATCCTAATTCTAATCCTCTGTAAAAACCTCTTCTAGTGTAAAGGAAGCATAGGAATAGAAATAATCTACAAGCCTTTCAAAAACTTTCTTTTTTTTTTTTTTTTTTTTGTTTCTCAGACTGTGCAGTTTATCAGAGTAAAGTCAGAGTGTCTGAAAAGAAATATGCTCTATCTGTTCAACAGTTACTTGCAGCAAAGATGTACAACTCTCTCACTCTCTCAACAAGGAATTGATGTAATTTATTCAGTATACCATTTAGTACTGTGGGCATAGAGCCAAATTATGAACACAAAGTCACCCAACTGAGTAAGGCAGCACCAACAGCTGCTGTCATCTACTATAACCATAAGGTTACAACACTCTGGAGGCAGCTTCTATACACTATTTTTAAATGTTTCACAGCTAGATCTTCTTTAATTATTTCAGGGTAACACTCCAAATGAAATCTACCTCACCAGCCTGATAAATGAAGACAATTATTCTTCTCAGAGAGCAAGTATCTGACAAGTTTCTTTTCCTGTAGCAAATCAAAGCTACAATTTAAACCACACAGAAGTTTTGTAAGGGAGGTGGCTAGTCTGTATGTATGGCAGTATGCATGGCCAGTCTGTATGTTGTAGGTATGTATGCACCAGTGCATCTTTCATTCAATCCACCTAAGCTCTTCTTGTATGAGTCAGCTGTAGGAAATTGATATGATAGAAACAACCAATGAATTCCTGAATAGTTTTGGCTCAAAATCCCAATCTTAGTGGGTGCTCACTCTTTATGTGGTCAAACAAACATACAGGGAGTCACTTAGATGTGCATTTTATACAGATAACAAAATATTTGCAGATTCTTTCTAACATGTTTCCTAACCTGTATGAGTTTATGGAATAAATCCTCTGTTTTCTGACCCTCTGGACACCAAATGATGTAATGATAGAATACAGTTCCACTCATTCCTGAACTTCAATTTGAATGGGGAGAGGACTTTAGGTGGAAAAGTACACTCAGTAGGTTATAGGCATGATAAATGGGGATTGAAAGGAGGGGGAGGGGGAAGAAGTACCACACCCCATCTCAAATGTCCTAACCATCACACCATCCTTTTTCCTGTTCCCAGGCTCTTCAGCCCTTCTTCAGTAAAGCCTCTGCTCTTTGTCTTTCCTCCTCTTCCCTTTACTGTGTGGAGTAAAGCCAGATGGAACACAAACTTATTCCAGGTTATGGAGTGTGGTCAGTGACCACTACTGTAGTCATTCCTCTCAGAACAAAAGGGATGCAAGCTGGAGAAGTGAAGCAAGGGCAGACAATGGCAATCAGGGGGAGCTGCAGGAATTCTTGAAACTCAGGGAATTCCACACCAAGACCATGGGAACACAAGTTGGACAGAAACAACTGAGGGGCAGTTTTGGCAAGTGGCCAGGACAGAAACAAATTACTAGAAAGAGGAGGAAATAAAACTGTAAATCTAAGCCTGCTATCAAAGGAATAAAAGGGTGGAGGCACATCCTTAGAACAGCTCATCCTAATTCGTGAGAAGTAACATCTTAATGTATTGTTACGTTGAAGGACAATACTCAAGGACTGGATCTTGTCATTCACTTACCTATATGAAGCTGATGGGTGTGACAAAATCCTATCCATAATGCATACCAAAGCAATAAAATACTCATGTGTCTAACAGGTGTAATAGTAAAAACCACCAAATGTCAAAGTGAGACAAAGAGGTAGCACTTGTAGCCTGAGAGATGTGCTTTGACAATGACATTCAGGCAGTCACTGAGCAGGGATGAAGGACATGAAATGCAATTAGTGAGAAGCAGACAAGGAAAAAAGCAAGAATCAAAGGAGAAGGTTTTAGGTTGGTAGTACAAAGGAGAAGAAAAAAAGGGGGGTGGGGGAACCCCTGGTAGAATAGACCTAAGAAAAAATAAGAGATTCTGGATATAGAAAAATCTGGAAAGAAGTTTGGAATTAAGAACAGAAAACCTGCCCCAGTAAATAAAGAGGGCTGAGGTAAAGAAACACTGCCTCCGAAAACAGTAGTTTCTCCTAGTGGAAATAAACGAAGTATGAGTTAAGCACTCAGATCATGACCTATAAGAGCGCACTAGAGCAGAGTTCCAAAGGGTTTCCTTCATCTACTGCACTCCCTTCCCAAACCGCGGTGTTGTTCCCAAGTCTCTGTTTCTGCAGCGAGCACCAGGAGATGGCAGTCTTGGATACAGCAACACGAGCACAAATCTAGGAACAGCCAACTGCGGGCTTAGAGCTCAGAAAAACCCTTCTGAAAGAATTAATTTCCATGAGCTCGTATGAAGGCCTTTCACACTAACATCAATTTTCATAGGGATTTCTGGTTCCTTACAGGAGAAAAATAAGGCTATTTTAAGCATTCAGATGTGACATAATATATCTTTCTGTACTCGAAAACCTGAGCAAGTGCAAATGTATGGAACAGTATTCTTGGATGTGGACCAAAAAGAATTGCAGATTTTCTTCCTTAAAGATATTCTGTGTATTTCCTGGCACAGTGACTAACAATGTTTTGAGTATTTTGTAGCAGAGTGCTATTAGTGAGACAAGGCTATCTAACAATTATCTAACTAATTTATTAAATGTAATAGAACAGCCAAAAGAAAGACAACAGAGATTTAAAAAAAACCCAAACATTCCTAACCTGGACAGAATTTTGGTGCAAAATTGTGAAAGCATTTTGTACTTTAAATTATAAATTAATCCTGTTAGTGTCCCTCCATTTTAGTTAAATTGCAGCCCATACTGCTCATGTGTGCAAGGAAGCAACTAACACTAACATCAGTAAAACAGGGATTATCAAGCAGACTCTGGAGAAAACCATCTAGAACAATGCCTCAGACTTACTGACAAAATGAAAGTTGCCACAGAAACCCTGTGGAAATGGGTTTACTTACTGGCATGTTATAATTTAATACCCTGTCAGGTATTAAAGAAAGTCAGCTTCAGCTTTGAGGAGTTTTTCGTATTATTCATCACAAAAGAATTACTAGTCTGTCTCTACGTGAAGATGATGTATACACTAAACTTTCTACACACACAGACATCATGCTTTTATGAGGAATCTACATTTCTTCATATATATTCCCCAGATATTTAAATGTCGTTTTGTAGAAATTAAAATTCTTTTTGATTGTATTACCTTCACTAGCATCTGGCTCCTCATTAATTTTAATCTGTTTAGAAACTGTTTTCATTTTCCATGACATACCACTCAAGATTTGCTTATGCTGAAGTCTTTTCACAACAGTTTTGAGAGTATTTCAGCTGCTTGTTGCACAGTAAGAAGCACTCTAGCTATTACCTGAACAGTGCCCTTTTGGTTCTAATTTACACAGAAATCATCACTTTCCCCAGCTGGAGGCGCATGCTTAAAGGAATAATCTTTATGAGGAGCTGAACAGACCAAAATATCAAAAATAATTATTTAAGTACGAGTTGCTTGTATTTTTTTATCTCGTTTACCCTTTTTTGAGGGGAAAGTTTCCATAACAATAGAAACAGGTATCAAAATTGTGTTTTGCTTGTGTTCACTCACGGCGGCCTGTAAAGAATAGTGAGGTCTGTGCTATGCCAAATGTGCAACAAAACCAGAGGCATGGGACCGGGAACCGGGACTCAAACTGCCAAGAAGCAGAGTAAATAATCTCACACTGCATTTCATGATGCAGTGTTCAGAGCGCTTCCAATAGCTGAATTAGCTCAGGTACCTCTGAAGTGTCAACATACAGTCACAACTGCCCACATTTAAGTCAATAAAAAAACATTGACTATTTCCTTTTTCACATTAGTTCAGCAAAACTGGCAAATGTTTCAGGCTGACACGCTGCCTTTCTGCAGGACATTCATTCATGCCCATTTGTCTACAATGTGAGTACCTGCTCTGGAGAACTGCTCCAACCCTGCATTTCAACCATGCGGAGAGTGTGCAGAGCAACTAAAGAACCAAGTGCTTCTTGCACATTAATGCCTTCCTATGATCCCCATGGGTATCTTGGTAAGCAACAGCTTTCCCTGCTTATGGCTGCTTTCCTACTTACACTAAAGGAAAGGAAAAAGAAAAAGAAAACAAACAGATGTATCAAAAGAAAGGAAAACAAGTAATAGCAATATTTTTTATTGCCTTCGCAGAAATTCTACTCATCTCTCCTCAAGATGGAAAGGCTTTGATTTGTAAATGCAACTTAATCCTAATCTATAAAATTCTGTATTTCCCTTGCATACGTCATTTCCTCGGATTAAGACAAAATTACTACCCAATGGAGAGAGCTGTAACTTCACCACATGTAGGAACTGCCATTGATGTCCTTGGGAGCACCCTGCCTCAATCGTGCACAGGTTGAAGAACTTTACCTGCCATAGACAGGTTCAACAGTGAGAGGAAAAACACCTTCCTGGACTTGTTCTGTTATGTTCAGTGAAATTGTCACATAAATATAAAAGCATCCTTTTATGTTTAACATGCTTCTGTAATTCTTTCCTATACAAAGTTTAAAATTCATTATTTATTTAGAGCTGTAACTTAAAGTTTGGGATTCTTCTTATCACCTCTACAGTGCCTCCATATATCAGGGCAAAATTATCAAGGACCATTTATTATCTGATTTATTACCATTTCAGGTATAAAGGGAGCATAAATAATAACAGCTTGTTGCTATACCACATTTCATCATTGTCAAGATTTAATGCTTTGCAAACACCTTTTATTCTTGATCTCCCTTATATAATTTAATTTAGAAATTAATAATTGAAGCAAAAGATTAAGTCAGAAATAGCCCATCATTTAGGACACCTCACTTGCAATCTCTAGGACCAGATTTTTCATATTAGAAACTTAAGATCCATTGTGCAGGCAACTACTGTTTGAGTTGATGAAGTAACAGATAGCAGCAGATGGCTTTAGATCTGCACAGGACATGACTTCAACAGATTTCGTGGAAAGATCCTCTATATGAAAGAGTTTAGATATTTGGTTTGTGATTCATTTGGACCAGGAAAGAGAATTACAAGCATTTTTTGTATCTATTAAACTAAAACAGAATTTGGATTGCTAAAATATTAGTACAAAAAAAAAAGTGAGGCTGCTAACTAGAGAAGATTGAACAACATATTGTCTTTTTTACTGCACAGTTAAATTCAACTAGCTCTATTCTCTAACCTTCAAATCGGATGAAAACAAGTTATGAGCAGAAGACCTCTTCAGAAATTCCATGAGAAACTAATTATTCTTTTAATCAATATACTAATTCAACTTATATTTAACTTATGGTTGTCAGTTGTCCCTAGCAGTTCTAAAAAATATACTTTCTTTCAGTTATTGTTGTACCATAGCGGTAGCCAGGGAAAAAAATTCAAGATGTATCTGTTTTAACAAGAATGAACACGTAGAATATTATCCCAATATGAACACGTTTGTTCAACTTGTGTGTGTGTGTGTGTGTGTGTGTGTGTGTGTGTATATATATATATAATTTCCCTCTGAAAATAAACCACAAAGAGCTATTTTTCACATAGACAACATTTAGCATTTGCAACTTCCTGATCTAATGTGTAATTTGATAGCCAGGAACATGGGGAAGATTTTTTTAAACAAGTTTCTACTTGTAAAGTAATGATAATTTTAGTTGCGTCATTGATTTACTAGATCTATTTTATTTTCCAGCTAATGGCATTTTTCATGTTCAAACACTTGAGGAATAATTTTGGACATAATAGAACATTTTGAAAATAGTAAGACATACCTTGTTTAGCTTTACAAAATACTCCAGCCCAGCTTCCAAGGGATTAGTGTCACAGTTCATCTGTTAAAATATATAAATTTACCATCTACACATGACAGACCATCAACTGCTCTTGGATTGGGCATTATTCATTCTATACATCCTTCTATTTACTCCTGTGTCAAAGACTTCCACACTGTGCATGCACAACTTCTGAATACACTGCAAGCTTCCACCCTGGGATTCAGACAGCGTTACCAATTAACATGCCTAATGTGACATACAGATATGTAAACCAGTCATCTGAGTTTCCATATGCAAAGTAAACACTTTTCAGTAAGAAATAGGATTTTTCATCACAGCAGAATGGAACCTCAGAAGACTGAGTAACCGAGGTATGCACACCATTTGCAACACAGCAGAGCAGCTTAGCTGGAGAGGGAAATAAATCACAAAGCAAATTTCATTCACCACCTTCTCATTAGGTGTAGGGGGAATGATTTCTTAGGCAGCACTTAAAGAAAGAATGAAAATAACTAGCACAGGGCAGTACTAGTACTAAAAGGAGCCCTAGACTCCCACCATTTCAACCTCTTGAGTTCTTTCATTTCCACAGTAAAAATTTAAGGTAAAATGAAATTATACTGATTTCCCCCAAATTTTCTAGGCCCTCTGAGTTGTTCTTTATTATGAGTGAGCAAAATCTGCAGGAACAAGGTAATGGGAAACAAAAAAGTTCCAAATACATTAGTATTTAAGCAAAGAAGAACTGCCTCTTATGACATAGTTATTAGAGAAATAAAACATTTTGAGTACCTGTCAGCCAAACCTTTGATTTTAAGACACCAGAGTTCAGCAAAACCCTCATAATTTTGTTATACACAAGAGGAAAACCATCTATTAATCAAAATAAGTGTTTCTTTGCCAGCAGTGCAATGGAGTATACCAGTTGTTTTTATTTAGAAAATCACCAGTAAGAATTATAGCAGCTTTTCCAATTTAAGGAAAATTTTCTTTTCATGTTAAACTGAGAAAATGGTACAAGTAACAGCTGTGCTAACTAAGACTAAAAGCTGAATAGTCATAACAAAATAAAAAAAAAACCAAAATAAAAAAACCCCACCAAAACAACACCCTCGCCCCACAAAAAAAAAAACAAAACCAACAAACCCACAAATGAACAAACAAACAAACAAACAAAAACTCCAAAACCAACAACAACAAAAAAACCCCACAACAACAACCAAAAAACTCAAACAAAAAACAACAAAACAAACCCAAACCTCCAGAAAGAATAATAAAGAAGTTGTATTTCCTGACCTCTGCTCCCCAGGCTCGGAAACCCTTTTCCAGCCTCAAAGTATTTAGAGCGTATGTTCCAAAGTCATCAATTCCCTCTTTTTGACCAGCTTCCATGATTGCACTGTAAAGAGGTACAGAATCTTCTTTTCTATGATAGAGTTCCCAGCCCAATTCACCTGTTACACAAAAAAGATTACTATTTTAATCAGCTCAGTTAAATATACTAATAAATATACTAATTCTAATAAATATACTCCTATTCTTGGTCAAAAGTGAGGATCAATGCATTAAGTGTTAATTCACAATCTAGGGTCAATTCTATCATATAGCAAGTCTAATTCCCAGCAAGAACTACCAGAGGATTTGTGCCCTACATCTTAAGCAGTGGTACTATTATTCAAATTTAAACTGTTAACTGAAAACTGTGGGTAAAAAAAGTATCAAAATAACTGATAAGGAAAGGCTATGTAACAAATTCACAAAGATAAATTAAGGATATTATAAACAGATGACTTGGCAAGTGAATAGCAAATGTAACTGAGTGTAAATAAGAATGAGTGTATTTAACATATTTAGCACAACAGAAAGAGAATATGAATTGCAAGGATTTCAGCTGCTTCAGAATACTCTCAATTCAGTCTATTACACTGAAAATGGATGTAAAAAGAAAAAAAAAAGTAACTGGGAAAGCCAAATACTAAGCACTACAGCATTACATTTTCAAGGCACATTACAAACACTAATATACGGTAATCCAAAAACAATTCTTGACGTTGGTTTTGCAGCAAATACCAAAGAGGTTATCAGAACTGGCCTTTTGTTCTGCAAAATAAATATTTACACTGTAGGGTATTTCTAGAGAAAAAGGTCTTGGAAAACTCAGCAGAGACCCTGACCATATCACATTTGAAAATCAGTGTACCATGAAGCCTCCCACACTTATGTGTAAGATGTAGCAAACCTACTACTTATGAATACATGATGAGACTTAGTTTTCAGCATAATTTTAGTGACATTTATTATTTTATTAATTGTCTCTTTCCTTAAGTGTATGTTTTTTCTATTGCTTACCTGTGTAAGATATCCTAATGGCAGTAACAGCAATATTGGAAAGTTTCAGATGTCTACACTGGAGGAACTTAAATGAAGCATCACTTAGGTCTTCATTTGTCAACTTCTGGAGGACCTGTCGTGCATATGGACCTGCTACACTAAGTACTCCCATCTCATCTGTCATGTTTTCTATTTCAGCTTTGTATCCACCTCTTGTTATTTTGTCTTCTATCCATCTGCACATAAAACATAACATCGATGTTACACTTCCTATGAAAAAAACTGAATTTAGTAAGATTTTACTAGGCATTATTTTTTGTTAGTGTTAATTTCCCCAGCAGCTGCCAGTCCCACACTCTCAAAACCAACAAAACTATGCGCTACATTAGATAGATAAATCCTTCACTGATGTTAAATGGAATTTTCTGGTAAGACACTGATACAGGAACACAGGCATCTGAGATACATCCAGGAAAGAATAACATTTAAATTGGTAAAACAGTATTTTTAAGATAAGAAGTGATCTCTTACAATGACAACAGATTTGGGTTTGGATCCAGAATGTGTTATTAAAATGTTAACATACAGGAAGAGTAAGGAATAAACACTATGAACATCAGAAATCTCTAAATAAATTTCTGAGACAACAGAAATGTACAAGTAGGTTTGTTGCTTCCTGAATACAGCATTGAAAGTATTGGCAGGAAATTCAGTTAGGATTTAATCAAAAACAACAGCTGCAAATTATCTTTCAGGAAGCTCAGAAAATAAATAAAATGGGTATATTTAAAAATCTAATGAAGTACTACATTATTAACGAGTATTTTAAGATCACAGGCCTAGGCGAGTACCAAACAGGACTCCAGAAAATCTGTAGAATTAAATACATTAGCTCTGGCTCTGCATTTGGTTTCTGAATGTGCCCACTTCTGGGCTTTTTGGTGGTCCCAGCAAGAGTGGGAACCCACCCCCTGGGCCCTTTGGAGGAGGTTCCCACTGCTGAGTTCTTTTCCAAGGATGAAGGACGAGCAGGACTCTATTTCTCTTGGTCTTCAGGTTTTTGTTTATTCTTAAGTTCAGCACACTGTCTGCACACCAGACTTAGCATGCGAGAAGCAAGGCACAAAATGGACAAAATGGACCCTGAGCACCCAAAACCAAGGCCTTTTAAAACTGTTTAACCCAATTACTTTCTAACACGAACTTTGTTTTTACATTTCTACCAATAACTTCTACTAATCTATACATGTAACTTCTACATTACTGCTTACTCAAGCCAATAACTTTCTGCCACCAATACTACAAAAAATGGAGCTGAAGAGGGACAAGAAGGAATAAGGGACAACACCCCAAATCCTCCATCTTGTCTCCTGTTCACTCTCATATTAAAATCCTAAACCCCTAAATTCTTCACCCTGTGATAAACTACTACTATTACATACTACTATCTGATTCAAACCTGTGTGCTCTAACTCATCCCACAGTCTTGGCAATTTTTTCCAGGGGCGAAGGTTAAAAGCAGTGTTCTGCTGAGTGTCAGAGTTTCTTAAAACAGGCAGAGAGACATTCTCTGTGCCCTGGATTCCAACACCAATGCTCCTACCGATTCCTGTGGGCCTGTTATGAAACAGTACATTATTCTTTCCCTGTTAGGGCAGTGAATTTCAACCTTTAATGTGTTGATTCATTTTGATTAACTGACTTGTCAGCAACCTCCAGTAAGAAGAGCACTAGAAATGTCAATTCCAATGCTCATCTATGAGAAGTAATTTAGTGAAGTCATCCTGCAACTGTTTGCTTCTTTCCCCTTTTCTTTTTTCTTTTCTTTCTCTTTTTTATTTTCCTCTCTTCTCTTCTCTCTCTTCTCTTCTCCTCTTCTCTTCTCTTCTCTTCTCTTCTCTTCTCTTCTCTTCTCTTCTCTTCTCTTCTCTTCTCTTCTCTTCTCTTCTCTTCTCTTCTCTTCTCTTCTCTTCTCTTCTCTTCTCTTCTCTTCTCTCTCTTCTCTTCTCCTCTTCTCTTCTCTTCTCTTCTCTTCTCTTCTCTTCTCTTCTCTTCTCTTCTCTTCTCTTCTCTTCTCTTCTCTTCTCTTCTCTTCTCTTCTCTTCTCTTCTCTTCTCTTCTCTTCTCTTCGTGACCCTGGAGCCCAAAGCAGCAGACATGACCATTAGCAGCATCGAGAAGACAGCACTGCCAGTCTGTATGGGCCAGGTCAGTGCCTCTGGGGCCATCCCTGTTAAGAGCCAATTTTCTTTCTTGCGTAAGAGAACACACTAGAAAGGGACAGCCATGCTGTGTTACATCATGCAGTGCCAAAGACAAACAGGTTCAACAACAAAACAAGAACTACCTCCAATAAAGTATATTACATAACTGTTAACAAGTTCTCCACCTTTTTACATCAGCAATAATCCAATACCCAACTGCTTATACTTCAGCATTCAAGTCAACCAAGTTTCTAAGAAACTAAAATCAACAAATAAGCAGAATTCTCATGAACTTTGTGAAAAATTTGTTGAGAAATAATTGAGAATTTGGAACTTAGTAAAAATTTTTCTGTACTAACGTGACCGTATAGCACTAGCTACTTATTGCATTAAAAAATACACTAACCTCAGATCATGGAGTTCTGACCCTGACCCAGTTACAAGCATGAATTCTCCAGGATACAGTTGAGAGACAGTTAGCTCAGCATAAACTTTTCCTCTTGGTGTTAACATATGGCTTATATTTGTGGAACCCACCTACAGAGTAAAATCTGTGATCATTAAGAATGCAAAATAAAACCTTTGAATTCTTAAACATCATTAAATATATGGTTGTCTTTATTGGAAAAAACAATATTTTAATGTTTGCTTTGCTATGCCATAATAGGACTAGAGAGGTATACAACTGGCCAATCTCAAGGTTTAGAGTAGAAACTTCATCTTTTCCTTTATAGAAAAAATGGAAATTTTAAAAATAAGATAAATCAGGACCTTTATAAATATTTCCTAATTATGCATTACACAAGGCATTCTTAAGCTACATTTTTTTTCATCTAAATAAAAAATTCTCTGTGTAATTGACGTGAATATTCTTTTTCAATCCTGTGAAAAAGGTTTTAGGTCCCAAGAGAACAACATATGCTTTTCCCCTTAGTATAAAGAGAAAAATACTGAGCTGGCTTATGCTTTTGTGACCTTGATTTATGAATGCTTTTCTATTTTTTGTTTTGTTGCTGATTATGAATCTGTATCTCTCCACACTTGAATCAGATTCTGTATAGAAACTCAATCCCTAGAGACAGAATTTCAAGTAACAGTTATTTAGCAGTGACCGTAAAACACATACATATTCATACATTTGTCATCCATAGAAACAGGAATGTGAATGTGCCATAGCTGTTGCGCTGGCCTGGTTCCAGAGGCAGAATTTAATCTCTCTGCTTTAATCATTCTGCTTTCACCGAACTTTGTCAATAACCCAATCAGCAGCCAGATTCCATACAATGAACCAAGAAAAGAAAGAAATATTTCAGATATTAAGATTATTTTTCAGGTCTTATTACATCAATTAATTCTGCCATAGTTATTGGCATATTACAGGCATACAGTTGAATTTTCAGGATCTGATGCTGGTTACTCTCAACCCAACTGCAATACAAGTATATCTCTGGAAACTCCACTGGATTATTTTATGATGGAGACAAGCATGAATGGGGCTAAAAATCAGGCAACTTAAATAACAACAGCTGTGAATGCTGGATTTTGAAGTGGACTCATGAACTGTACCTTCTGCTTTGCCACCTAACTTCCCCTTAGCATCACTGATTAAACTCTGTAGAAAGCACTTGGTTTGTTCTCATAATTTCCTGTTTAATTTTGATTTCCCTGTACCACATAAATATATTCAGCAAGTATTATCCATGCCCACTGATGACGCAGTCACTCTGCCTCTGCCCCAAACTAGACCAAAGACAAACTTCCAATTCAAATTGTCATCACAAAGTTAATACAGTAAAAATTATGACTATATGGAAATTTAAGTTCTTTTTTCTCCTAGGATATCAATCTTGTGCCTTCCCACTGAGTTGACTTTAACCTTTCAGAAGAGCTTATCTATCTTCAAAACTATAGTCTCAGCATACTTGTTGTTTCCCTATGTTTTCTCCCTTTGGTGTCTGAAGCAACAAAAACTGACACCTACTGCAAATACTTAACGAAATTCTGTGCTGAAATGACCAACCCAAGTCATCCTGCAACTGCAGAAATGGAACACTTCAGAAAGGAACAATCTGCTTGCTGGAGGGTGCATCTCTAAAGTTAAAGACACTACATGAGAGTGTTTGACAAAGTAGGAAATGAAAAGGACTCAGGACCAAAACCTGAAGACCAAGAATAAGAAATCTGGGGTAGTTTTGTCACAATATGCCATTTTTGAGCACAGGATCATACTCTGAGGATCTAAGAACAGCTACACCTGAGAAGAAATTATACATGTGGGGTGAAAGTGTAATCTCCTGAATATTTGTAACCCTGCCTGCACCAGGCAGCCAGGTGTGAAGCAGGGTCAGTATGAGTAGAGGAAAACAATGGGTTTCATTTGACAAAAACGACAAAGCTTTCTCCCTTGGGAACTCATTTACTGTGGTCAGGCAAGAGCCCCTTCCACTGTTCTGCTCTGCTGCTCAAGCTACCACCGTAAAACATAATTCAGGCAGCTGCCAGGCTATTCTAATGCAAAAAAATTCCAGGTAGGATTCACTTGCATTTTTTAGAAGAAGATTTGAAACACAGGAGGCTATCTGAACATAAAGAAACATTATTTTACTATAAAGTGGCTAAGCATAGGAACCAGTAGCCCAGTTAACTCAAAAGCCGTCTGAACATATTCATAGGCAACGAGCTCCAGGTGACGCTTGCCCAACAGGGGGCTGGACAAGAGGGATATATAGAGGTCCCTTCCAACCTCATCCATTCTGATTCAATGATCTCTGCCAAAAGGTACTTCTGTGTGGGGCTAGCCTAGTATAAACTCCACTTGTGTGCTTTTAACTGAGAGCAATACAAGTGACACAGAAGCTTCTCCAAAGGATATCTGTATTTGGTATCCAAGAAATATTATTATAATATTATGGTTCATTTTCCGTATCTGAAACAGAGCTTGTCTAAGTTCTACATTACAACAGTTACCACTGTCCCACTTACCTTCGGAACAACATTTGCAAATAGATGATCGAGCAGCTTAACAGAATCTGTGCCTTTTACTTTAAACTTGCCGAATGGTGACAGGTCAATCACACCAACTTTTTCCATAACCTGTTTGTACTCACGACTCACAGGGTCAAACCAGTTTGTGCGCCGAAAACTGGGTCTGAAACAGAGCATTTAGACACAGAAAACATAACTTAGAAATTCTGTGCTCTTTGCAGAAAAATGTAGTCTTCAGTTTTTTCAGTTTAATAATCATCCAAAAAAGATACCAGTGTAGGTACCTTAGCCAATATTTTCCTTAGTCTAACACAGCTTAATAATTAAAATCCTTTAACAACACAGAAAGGTATGTGTTATTATATCAACCACTTTGTATAATTAACTGTGAACTGTTCAAATGTTAGAATAAGTAGTGGTCTGTCATGAGTAAATTTACAGCATACATTGTTGATGAATCATTTATTTAACTTTAAGGTGTTGAAGGTTTTATTTCTGAACAGCAAAGTGTGTCTCTTTATTCCTTTATGAGCCTCATTTAGATTAGACTCCAATATCCCCACAGAAAATATTTATTTGCTGGAAACTCCCTGATGCAGGCAGGTAACTAGGTAAGCAGACATAGAGGGGGGGGTGGGGAAAGCAAAGAAGACTGAGCTTCTCCCCTCCAGACACGTACACAGAGAGGAATGAGATTTTTCATTAAACTATTATACTGTGCTGTTGACCAAATACTAAGTCACGGAGAAAAACACACATTTATAAGGAACAAGTCGTTTTCCAAGCTCTTCCTTGAGCTAGGTTGCTTCCTGGTATCTCAAACCTAGAACATATACAAGATACCTTCATGGGTGTTTTGAAATATCTGCATTATCAGAATAAAATGTATTCTAAACTATGGAAAAAGCAAGAATGGAAGGTCAATCTAATAGATACCTGTTGCTGAAATGAATGATAAATACATGCTTCTCATTAAATTTAAGTTGCCTGGCTTTTGCTATCATGACAATTTTTTAGGGGAGGTAAAAAAATTAATATTTCATTTACTTGTATCCCGTTTCATCTCCAGGTTTGTAGAACCAATGAGGTTGCTCCCATCCCGCATGAAATCCCATTGAACATTTTGACTTTAGCAAATCATACAGCCCAGTGGCTCTCTCTGTTGGTCTCCCAGCAAATCTTTCTTCTTTAGGGTAACCAACTAGAGGGAGGAAAAAAAAAACAAACCAACAAACCAAAAATCACCAAAAACTATGGCACGCTAAGATCATGATCCAAGATAGAAAACACATCTATAAGCAAAGAAATCTAGACACAGGCTTTGCTGGAATCCATCCTCAGGACACAAAAGTATTTTAAAAAGTATCTTCTCACCAATGTTATTAAAGCCATAAGATTCTCTTGCTTTGGCTGCTGTGTATTCTGCAGTGGTCCACTTTCCATAGCGGTTTGGATCTACTTCTATCAGGTCAAATGGAGGTTCCCCCTCAAGGATCCAGTCACTGAGGTACTTTCCCATGCCACCAGCATGTATAATGCCATACCTTAAAAACAGGAAAAAGTCCTGCAGCGCCAAGTCTTTTATGTTTTGCTTTTTAAAATCAGTACAAACGTATACTACTAACACAAACCCCAAAGTATTTAAAAATTTCCCTTTTTTTAAAAATTTATTCTGTTTTGTCCTCTTTTCAAAGGTAATATTCTATTTTAATGGGTATTTCTACAGCTCCACTGTCAGCAGCAGAATATCATTGGTGATGTACAGCAGTTGCAGTTTAATGACAAATAATCATTAACACCAAATGATTTAAAACTTTTTAATACCTCTATTACACCACCATGTCTTCAAAAAAATTGCCAAATTATCATTCCATCTAGAGGATGTAAATATTAATTTTTAGTTGTTTGTGAAATGTTCCCATAAGCACAACAGAAAAATCCTTGAATAAACAGTCTGTCCCAAATCAAGTTTAGATTAACATGCAGCAACTAAACCATAGACACTCATGCAGAATAATGAAGCTAAAACCAATTTAAATTGCTGGTCATCAACTTTGCAATCTGAATTCTATGTCTTCAGTTAAAATAGGCAAGGACCTCACCAAGAAAAAAAAAGTAATCATTTAATTCTAATGCATATGCCTAAGAATTGGTCAATAATACCAATGATATGAATTTGACATAGTATCTTATCCATTATTTACTTATTTATCTAAATAAAATAGAAACATCAAAAATTTAGTACATTAAATAATTCTGCCAACTACAGTCAGTACAGTGCAGTTCAGCACAAATCTTCACACTCAGCACAAACTTCTGTCACTGCAGTGGATGCAGGAAGGATGAGTGCTTGTAAACTGCCACTACAGAAGAGTTAGCTGCTGATGGTGCTAATTAATTAAGCAACTCTTAGTTATTCATGGGTGTAAGCTTTGGTACCATGAAAGCTTATGATGCCTTCAAGTACAGCTCCAGATGAAATCTTAGGCAGTTTGTCTGCCTGCGCCATTCACTGCAGCCAAAAGCGAAGGAGAACAGCAAAGAGACTTTGAGCGGTGACAGACCAAGCACAATGAAGACTTTTAGCTTCAGCTGAAAATTGCTGAGCTGATGGCAGGGTAGCCCCAGGAGCAAGACAGTGCAGGGGAGGTTGCCCTGCTGCTACAGGTACAGCCCTGCAACTGGACTGAGAGGTCTCTGCATTCTGCAGTTTTTCAGCACTGACTGCGCAACCCGTTGATTCCCGTGCTCCTAGCTGGGCTTACATTATCAGAGATTTTACATTACACAGGGTGTCCACATCCTTCTTTATCTCCGATAAGAGGGAGCTGACTGTGTAAATACAACCACTGCAATTCTGCTGCATAAGAATGAAATATGTATTTCAGGGACAGAATATTACAAGTAGTTATGAAGAGGGGTACAGTGTAGGAATCTCAGCCTTCTTATGATGTAGACAAACTTCCCTTAATGAACATGAACTGTTTTTCTCCAGTTTTTCTTTTCTACTTCAAATCCCTGACAGATTAACTCCCCATTGTGCCTGTCACATTCTTGTGTCTTACGAGTTGTTGCATCCCACCCACTTTCAAGTCATTCCATTCCTCTTCCTATGCAATCTGAGTCTCTGCACACTGTGGTACCTTTTCTAGTGTCTTTGTCCCAGGTTATGAACCAGATTTCACTGCTTTGAATTAAACTTTTCTGAATAAAATCCTAACCTACTCTATTTAATATTTTCAAAGCTGTAAGTAACTAAAAATGGGAAGCATTGGGCAACCTTAATAATAAATAGTGCTACAAGCTTTGCTAACTATACTTAACTTCTTTGCATGTTAAAATGCCTAGCAAGCTGCTAATTTTAGATAATAAAAATCCTTTAATCTGAAAGCACTAAGTCCTCTGTCACAATGTCCCTGCTAGTTCACTGCAAGATAAGGATTTGCTAATCCACACAAAAAATTACAACACCAGTGGAAACACTGCAGTGACCCAGAAGCATAGAACAGAGTCAAAAGTCCCTGAAAAGCAGACAAAGTAATCCAATGACAGCATAATTGCAACCTGTGTTTAAACATTTTGAGATTAATCAAACTCCTGAAATAAATTGTTTAAAGAAAATTAAACATGTAACAATAGTCTTCAATTTTTTACACATGGAATTTGATTCTGATCCCATTAACACCAACAAAGAAAAACATGCTCCAAAGTCTGGCCACAGAGTAATGAACTTAAACAGTCATTTTGGTGAACAAGGTCTAGGCAAACCGCTTTTGTAACTGTAAGTTCTGCAAATGTTACTGAAAGATAACATTATTTTTTTTTAAATCCAAGCAGCAAAGGTGAATACCTTTCACAATGAACCATTGCAAAATTACCAAGCCCTTTTCTTTTGAGGGCCTCAGAAAGCACGTTAGTGATACTGCCTTATCTTACGATCAGAGGGTTTGTTTGGTTTGGAATGAAAGAAAACTGGAAAAAGCTGAGCTGGATTTTGAACAGCAAATTAGGCAATTGGAAAAACAATGTAAACGGAATGTGTTCAATAACATCTGCTTGGAATCGTATTTGGTTCGTTCTATCCATCTTTAATCAATGGTCAAACTGAGATAATTAGAGATGTTGGTATTATAACACTGGCTCCAGTGCAGCCATAATAAATAATACGTAAATCACATTCAAGAAAAACACCATAAGGTGTGGGAGAATGACACCAGTAAACCACTTATTTCTGTTGTTGCACCTCTTTATTTGATTTCCTCCAATACCCAGCAATGTAATTTTTCAGCTCCACTTTCAACAGTCAGAAACACTGGTTTTGTATCCCTAGAGCAGTCAGTCACCACTATACTGGAACGTCTTCTATTTAATATTACTTAATTCTTCACACAAAACTGCATACTGCACATTCATTTTTGTCCAACTTCAGTGAAACCAGTTTTACATACAACAAACAACTACAAAATAAAGTGTAACTCAAAGCAAGAAACAAAATTAACTGGAAAGTATACTTTTAAACCCAGTACTCCTGTGATTTTAAATTGCTGCACAGACAGTACAAAGTACTACCATTTCTTGTTTCTTCATAAAGTGTCACAGGTATTGGCCTCCAGATTAAAAGAAGGAAAGAAAAAAATCACTGAGAGTAATGAAATAAGAGAGAAGGATGATCTTACATTATACGGGTTGTGGTTATTAAGATTATTTACAATTACATTTAACACAAAATATGTGCAGAACAACTCCAAAGCCTATAAAAATGCACAAAGTTTGAGGTGACTACCATTTTAACAATATGACAGACAAAAATGGTCACAAGAACTTACTCACCCGAAACCAATAGCTACCCAGTAATTTCTGACACCCTGATGTGGTCCCACCATAGGAAGAATGTCTGGAGAATAGGTGATAGGACCTGCAATTGTGTTTACGATGTCTGCTTTTCTCAAAACGGGGACCATTTCCATGGCAGCCTCAAGATGCTCCATTATTCTGTCCAAATCAGACTCAAAAAGTTCTTTTCCAAATCCTGCACAAGTAATTGACTTTTATTACATATACTTACGTACACAGAGAACACATACATTTTCAATACAGCCACGGTATCTATATATAAATAGCTATCTATACAATAGAGCTATCTGTATCAATACAGCTATCTATCTATATGTAAAAGTTCTATGGGAATAATCAGTGCATATGTTCAAGCCTTTGCCATCCTACATAGGTAAAAATGGCATGCATAAAAACCTAGTTACCTGCAGGACCAAGTTTATTTGTCACTGCAATTATACTATCCTTTATACATATTTGTTTAACCCTAAGGTTAAACAAATTTCATGCAAATTCAACAATGAAGTAGAAAGGAAGTGAAGATACACAAAAGCTTTCTTCTACATTAACAAGACCCACTTATTTTTCTCAATATGCCAATAATTTGAGGAGGGGAAAAAAGATACATCCTGTATCTGCTTATGATTTCCATGAAATCATACGAAATTCTTGGTATATTTCACCCCTCAGTCTGGACTCCAAGCATGGCTCAACATCATTATGTAGAGGCACTTGATGCTACTGGAGACAGTAAGTTCAGGAAGCTGTGACAGGGCTATGCAAAACTGAACCATGTTAACTGCCCTCCCTTAGGAAAGATTGTGTTTTTTAAAACAGCAATACTAATGACTTAGTATAATTTTCTATCTGGAAGTGAACAGAAAGCCGGAGTCTAGATATAACACAACAATCTATAATATTTTTTAGTAAGCAGCTGTATGACACAGGATATTTTTCTATTCTATACATATCTACAGCTCTCTTGCACTTATATCCAAGCACACAATTTTGTCTAAGACATTCTTTTGCTGTTCGTATTTGACAATCACATTATTTCTGGGGTATCAATAAATATCCAGGGCCCCTGTCAGCATGCTAGAGAAAACTGTAACTCAGAAAAATTATTATTCAGGCAAAAAAGGCTATATATCACAGGTTTGGTAACTGCCTCTAATCACAACACACAAGCACCTCTTCAGGAAGTAGGGTAAGACTACATTGTAGTAGGCTTTTCTAACATTAAAAAAAAAAATTGTATTTCTGTTATCTTTTATTGTTAGAGTTAGAACTACTCTTTGAAAAGAGTTTTTGCATTACAATCATGCATCGCAAATAATTTGTATTTTCCATCACATAAGGCAGCATGACAGCCTGGGATTTCTGCACATTAAAATGTGTGCTAGTGCTTATTATGTTTAAAGATTTCATGTTGTTAATCACCTGGTGGGACTCCATTTGTTACCCATGACTCCTGCAGCTTCATTTTCTCCTCACTTTCATATGGACCAAATAAAAGACCATCCCTTTCTTGCCTTAGATAATACGATCCTTCTAAGTCACGAATCACGGGCAATTCCGTTTTTAGGGCTTTCACTTCAGGGACAGTTGATGTTACAACATACTGATGATGAACAGGTATGAGAGGGTGCTGCAGGCCAATCATCTTGCCTATGTCACGGGCCCAGAAGCCTAGAGAAGAAAAAAAGCCAAAACCAAAATAGAAATATTCAAACACTAATTTCGGTGAATGAAAAATGACAGTAAAATATTTGCAGTAAACACTGCTTTTATGTGTGACAGGTTTTTTCTCCTATGCTTCTAATTTTCACTTTATTTTTCAAATTATCTACCATATTTTTCCCTCCATAATTCCATGTCTTTTTCCCTAATTAGTTTTCCTAATTATAGTATATNGACTTCTAAAAATTCAGAAGATAATTTAATTAAAAGTTCCAGAAACCCCATGGCTTATTTCAGTAAAGTAGGTCTGCAATGTACTCCTAGCAAAGTTAGAGACTCTTTAAAATCCAGAACAAATTAACTCACATCAGAAGTGTCAACCAAGCCCCTTGCTATCAAACAAATGAGCTAGTATGCTTTACCAAGACAGTAGTCAAGTCCTAACATCCCAACAGGCTAAGGCAGAACTTTTCTGGCAAATGACCTCAGGAAATGGAGTTTCTCTCCTCTTTCACACACATCATGTGACTCACATTAATGATGTCTCTCACACAGCAATCAATTAATAATGAAGCTTGTATTGGTGAATAGTCAAGTGTGCTCTCCCACAGCCGTCACGTTAGAAGTTCTGATGCAGACTCTGACCAGAAAATGCAAGCAACCATTTCCCTGTCTCTGAAGCTGGCTCAAGATCCTTCATCCATACGGTGAGACAGAAGTTAGAGAAGACCTAATTCTCCTGTGTTAAGCTGGTAAGGCACACTCACTTAGTGAGGTACCTGTGTCAGAAGGAAGGAGTGGAAACCACTTGACTGCCAAACACTAGTTTGGTCTCTGCATCATGGCTCACATCTGCTGTGAGGCTGGAACGCAACGGACTTGGGAATCAGGAAGGTACAACTGACTGAACAGCAGATGCTCTAAGATGCTTTGAATATCCCTCAGCCCCACACTCCTGACTTTTATATCAAGGAGCAGAGGTCTCAAGAGTTGGAATGAAAGGGGAAAATCCAATGAAATAGGAGTTTCAGGGGAGTCTGGGGGTGCGGATTGGAGGAAGACAAAATGAAAGACAACTGTGAGGTAGCAGGGCCTTCCAAATAAAAGGCTATGTGCCATATGGCACCGAGTAAAAGAAGACAAGTCAGCCTGTTTCCTGGTTCCTGTTCCAGCTGACTCCAAACTGCTTAAGACAAAATATCTCCAGCAAGATTTTCTACCTAACACAGCTGTCCCATCTCCTGGGATATACACTTCATGCTTCCCAGCTTAATGTGCAACTTCTCTTTCTTTTTGCTGTGTACTTGTCTTAACCAAATTCTCCTACTTCTTTCTTCAATTCTGTACTCTCCAAGACCTGGTCAAAATTTCTCAGTGCCCCAAGGACACCAAAAGGCATAAACAAGCTTGAATAGCTTCACCTGGAACGTCCACCCATACCCATGGGCACAGGAGTCCCATTCCAGGTCAGCTCAGGTCCTTTAGAACCTGTCTGAGCTGGTTTGATTGTGTGCCTGTTTACAGCTCTGTCACAACCATGCCTGTGCCTGGCCATGGAACACATTGATCCAGACCCTGATCCGTGGACTACTTCTCAGCTTGACCTCAGCCTAGTCTCAACTCTATAGTCCTGCTTATTGATTGGTGGGCATCATTTGACCACAGCTACTGTCACCAGGCCTGCTCCTGACCTGTGGTAACATTCCTGGCTTGGCTTCATCACTATGGGTCTGACTGTGCCTCATCTCCACAAGTCCACCTGGAGGCCTGGGCGGCCGGCTGACCCCAGCTGCAGATCCTGGGCCTTCCCTGCTCTGTGCCTTCCCTGTGCCCTGCCGGACAGAGCCCTTGCTGGCTCGGCCAGCCTTGTTACCCTCCTTGGCTCCCTGTCCCGCGGGCAGCCGCCGGCTCATGCCGGTTGCTGACATTAACCGGGAATACATCCTCTCACCTCTGGCATGGCTTAAAGCCAGGACAATTAGGAAAGCTGAATTGGGCTGTGCTGGCCATATGCCATTTCCCCATGCCAGGATGGCTGTCAGTCTCTTATTTAATATTACGAACCAGCCACAGGGTCTAACACACACCATTTGAAAAAGATGTGAAGTTTCCACGGAAAACGTTTTCTGTGGTGATTCATTTAACAATTACTGACAGCCACCTAAGGCAAAGCAGCAGAGGAAATCCAGCATCACCTTCAAGAGATCTGTTCAGCTAAAAGCCTCTGCCCAGTCAATGCTAGAAACCAGCACCTGTTGCAAGTTATCATATGTAAGGCTTTTGCTTCTAAATGGCACCTCACCATTCGGAGCCGGAGACTCGTTGCCAGAACACTTGTTATGTCAGTTAAATTGGTTAAGGGATGATTGTGCCATAATCATACAGAGTGAGTGATCCAAAACATCCTTTAAGGCTAATGAAACATGACTTATGTTCTCCTATACAGAAGACAGTGAAAAAAATTGAATAAATCTGCATTTCTAGCACATATGCAAGGGTTTCCTTCACTGCACGCAACACACGCAAATGTGAATTTAAGTGGCAGCTAACAATCTTTAGAGAACTTCTTTTGATTTGGGCATTTCCATCTCACCTACAAATAAAACTATTTTAAGGTAAGGTCAGCTGGTGATCCACAGAGGACAGGAAAAGTTAAAGCAGCAGAATTAGGCAGCAAAATTAGGTCTCTGAAAAAGCTTTTGTTTTCTTTCTTAATAATAAGAAATTTCTTAGCAATTAGATTTTCAGAATAACATTACACACAGAGCTAAATTTAAAGTGTTTTTAAGGAAGAGACAAATAGTTTAGGTTTGTTTAAAATAAAATTTACAGTACTGTACTTCTAAAAAATCACACGATAAGTGCTTTTTTAATTGTTTAAAATAACAAAAGGTGACATTTACTAAAAGAAAAAATATTATGGTTTCTTTGTTTAAGGTTTTTGAACAAAAACAAAAATGGCAAAAAGAAGACTATATTCTCTGGAACAAAATTCTAATTGGAAGCAGATGTCAAGTCCTATCACACATAGTAGAGATAAATGAAGGCATGCATTGTATCTCTAGGACATTTGTAAAGATTAAATTGTAGACAGTGCAAACATCTGATGCTGAAATATTTAGTGGTATTACTTAACATATCTGCTGAAGTATGTAATCTGAGTATTTCTTGGTTTTGAAAAAGACACTTTTCTACCAGTGTATATAAATGCTTGTATATATAGTTTGTACATGTCTGAAAATACATGCTTATATACACACACCCACACTATATATACAAACAAAATTCACTATTTTTGGAGACTTTAATAAAACATTCCATTATAAATAGGCTGGAAATAACTTCAGCAGGCACAGTATAGTTACTTCATGTCAGGGATTATTTATTAGGCATCTGCTTTCCTCTAAAATGGAAATCTCACATAAGGAACAGCTAAAAAGATTGGTTGGAACTAGTTTGTTCCAGTTCTGCAGCAGATGTCAGTTGCAGGGTGAGGCAGGGAGGGGAAGAGGGAATGTAAAGAGCCTTCTGATGTATTTTTCTCTGCAACATGAGCCTAAAATTATACAAGTCATGATCTCTAGTGGAATGAAGCAAGGCTGAGAAAAAGAATTAATGTTATCTGAGAAACACTTATAAGAGATATGTGTTATACAGTATTGATTTTACATCATTAGCCAGAATGTTAAGCAATATGTGCTTCAAATATTCATTTTGGCTGAACAGTTAACTACACAGGAGAATTAAGTAAATATATTGTTGATTTAAAAACTTATTAAATAATAAAAAAATTACTTATGAAAAGCTCACAAGGGTGCATTCTAATATTTGCAAATAAGCTCTGAAAAGCATTTACCAGAAAACCCTGCCTAATATCAACTTGCTATATTAGCCAAAGAAAGATAACTACACTACAAAAATGTAAGAAAGTTACTACATCTGCATACAATGCAGAGGCAATTGGTAGGAATAATGAGTGTCTAGAAGTTTGTGGCCTAAATAAGTCTAATTGCCAAGAGAGCTGCCTTTCCATTTCATAATCTTAGATCTCTTCCAGACCAATATATCCACACTGTGTAACAAATGACATAAGGATCCTCTTTGTAAGAGAGCTTGTGATTTTGTAACTGAATGCTGTTCCATAGTTCATGCTTGAAAGATATGAACTGTCAGTCCAAAGGCAATCAAATATTGACACCTCTCATTTCCCAAGCGCTTGACTTTGTGATCTATATAAATTATTTTTAATTTTGTTTCCCTGTTTGTGTGGTTGATTGCCTTCTAAAAAGCATACTAAACTCCACTAGTCCTCTCTCTCCAAAATTCATTATGTGGCACTAATGAGCAAGCTTAGAGACTCAGAGCCTTGTTATTTTAGCAAGGCATATAGCAATAGCAGGTGATCACCTATGCATGGGAGGCATGTATAAGAAAGTGCACTTTTCAATGGGTTTTCCAGTTGGCCTTTACCGACAGCCTGGAATGATTTAACACAGGACAGGTCTGTCTATATCCCAGACTCTGAAAGAAATACCTCTAAAGCACATCCCCTGAGAGTTCAGCTGTTTGATCCCAGTCTCTCTAAATTTCTCTTTTTTTTTTTTCTGCTGTCTCAAACTCTACTCTTATTCCAGTCCTTACATTCTTCTTCAGCTATTTGTCACCATGTGCTAGTCAGTCTCCCTTGTTTGTCAAGTTCTGTCCCAGCAGCCTGCTCTCCCTTCCAATCCACTCCCATCTACCCTTCCCTTTCTATTAGATATTACACCAGTCTTTCATGCTTAAAAATCTCAGTTTTCCACTCAGTTTCACAAACAACCATTCCTGAGTATCCTTACTAATAATTTTGTCTAAAAAGCTCCTTCCTTTATGAAACAAATCAGATACCTTCCCACTATCTCTCTGGTGACACCCTACTGCTGCCATTCTCTCCCAGATGAGCTTCCTTATCCAGTTAGTCCTGTATCATGTAACTCTTCCACTTGCTGCCAGTGCTCCTAAACACTTCCAGAAATCTTTCCAAGGCATTTTGCTCTCCTAACCTATCCCACTTCTAGTCCAGTTCCTTCAGAATTCCAATTGTCACCTATGGTATTTTTACCCATCAACAAGAAGAGTTCCTGTATCACTTTTTATCTTCCTTGCACTAGAAATAGGTGCTTCTATTTTTTTTTTCTCTGTTACACTGCAAATATACAGAAAGGAATTATAAAGACGTATTCTTGCTCTCAGTTCACTTGTCCCATCTGAGTAAGAAAGCCAACTTGGTATATCACAGCCTCCATCTGAAGCCTCACGATTCACTGAGATGGAAAATATGCAGGACTAATGCCCTAAAAATGCAGATATGATACAGTTTGAGGCAGAGTCAGTAAAACTTTAAACTATATGGTAAATATTCAACATGTTTTCAAATAATTGAAAACAGAAACTCTTCTAATAGAAGGCAGAAAGCATGCTTCACATAAGAGCATTCACCAATAATATATTTTTCTACACTTGTATAAAGCAGCGTAATAATAAGTGAATAAGTTTAGATTGAATACTGTTTGTTTTTGTTTTGTTTTTTTTTTTTTAGACTTATTAAGTTACTTAGGAAAATAAACACAAATCCAAAGGACAGCTGCCTAAAAGTTCTTCGAAGCAGAATAGTCAGTTTGGCTTCTTTAACACATGAAGAATAACATTTGCATATGTAAATAGAAGCTCCCTTGAGTTAGGCAATTTTTATGACATACAAAAAATGCACTGTTAAGCCAAGCACGTGTTTAAAATATGACTCAAAGGACAACAAAAAAAAATCTGTTTCAAGGGTATCAGGACAGAGTTAAATCTTAGAAAAAGATAGTAGTGAAATAGGCAAGGCCAAATCCTCAGTCTCTTCAACGAAACAGTGAAGATATTTCTATTTCATATGTACATTCCATCTGCCTTCCTAGATATGTTTCATTACGCTTTAGACATATGGACATTTCACCTATTGGGCACTGGAACAGGCTCCCCAAGGAAGTGGCCACAGCACCAGCCTGTCGCAGTTCAAGAAGTGTTAGAACAATGCTCTCAGGAACATGGTGTGACCCTTAGGGATGTTGCTCTGCAGGGCCAGGATTTGGACTCCATGATCCTTGTGGGTCTTTTCCAACTCAGGGTATTCTGTGATTCTATGACTCTAGACCTGGACTCTCTCCTACACAACTTATTGCAGACTTGTAAAGGTCTCTTTTGCTACTACCATCTAACAGGGCAGTCTGATTACTAACTGCTGGAGGCAAATCAGAGTAAATATTTTTAATGCCTATTCAAGGGCAATTAATATAAGAGCTAAATTTTCACCATACTGTGAAGAAATAAGTGCAAACTACAAACTAAGGGGATGTTCAAAAACATATATATTCCTTATACATGTAACCCACACAATTCAGTATAGGTGCTTTGTGTCAGCTAGCATGTAAATCTGAAAAGCACTCAAATGCTTCTATTAAATCCTACCTGCAGTATTCACAATTCTCTTTGCTTGAATTATTCCAAGTGGAGTTTCAACTTCCCACGTCCCATCTGATCGGGAGTTCAGATTAGTCACTTGCACAGGATAATTTAATTGAGCACCGTATTTCCTGGCTCCTGCAGCCAAGGCCATAGTTAGAGAATAAGGATCAATATGACCATCTCCAGGGTTATACAGGCCAGCTAAAACCTAAATGGAGGTAAAATCCCGCAAATGAAAGAAAGTAGAATTTATCAAAATTAGCTTTTTAAAAAACTATTTTCTTACTTGAATATAGTAAACTTTGGGAAGTCAAAACAATTTTTCAAAATATATAATAATATCAGCCTTTACCCAACCTAACAATGGCCTAGGAGAGGAAAATTGCTCAGATCTCCCATACAATCAAAGGTTGCAATGCTTTAATATTATTATAGACATGGCAATTAATAGTATATATTCTAACATACAGTATGCACTGGTATTCACAAGTTCTGATTTTAGGCTACAATACATCTTTTTTTAATTTAAAAACAAGAATTTATTGTACAATATGTATAAAGAAAGGAGACCGTACATGTATATTTCTGACAGACCAATATTTAATTGCAATGGAAGTTATATTTCATAAAACTGGCTTCTTTACCTTATCCATGTTCAATAAGGGAAATAGTTCTTGCACTTTCTCAGGTGTGATTAAATATTGCTCTGTTGGGTGCCAACCAGCACGAGTCATTTGGTATTTGAATTCATCCACCCTAGTAGGGGTTGAAGCAATTCTGATACTGCCAGGCTGATGAAACCCCACAGGCTAAACCAAAGAAAAACAGCAAATTACTGAAAGAACCTTTAATGATTGCCATATATGTATTTTCCTGCACTAAGGCGAGTCTACAGGCATTTTTCTAACATCACTAAGAAAAATGCAAGCAAGCTAAGGGCCCTTGAAGGAAGAGGCCTTAGATATAGACTCCTAGAGAGAATAATTTTTCAAGAAGTTATCAAATTAACTTCCAAAGTTAATGCATAGTGCCTGCAAAGCAGTTGAAAGAAGCATTTATTCATTTCTACTAACAACTAATTAATATTTGATATATGCAATCACACACTTTCAAAAATAGAACGAGATAATAAGTCTCAAAAATAATGATATGATATACTTTATTTTAAAATCTGTCATCTGCATGATTTCCTATTGAATGTATTTAACTAAGCACCTCTATAAACACAATGAAAAAACACCTGCTGGTTTTATCTTTTTAATAAATTAAACATCCTTACAGAGCTGGACACTGAATGCTTACTTTTCTTCACCTTTTCTATGTTATCTCACAAGACAATGATAAGGCTGAATAAGTCTTTCACTGGAACTCACAATGATAATCTGATGTGGCAGCTTATCTAGTTAAGTAGCAGAAAGAAGAAAAAAGCATTTTATGACAAATATAAAAAATATCTGTCACATATATATATATGACAAATATTAAAAATATATAAAATTTGTAGACTAGTAAAGTGAGGTTCATTCAATTTCTGCTGCCTTCCTAAGCAAGCACAAGTTTAGTAAATGAAATCCATAAGGTTGAGAGATGCCAAATTAAAAAGATGACTCCTGTGTTTCTCCACATATCCATGCCTTAAGTCACTAAATAAAAACACATCTCTGAAATGGACGGGAAGAATTGCAGCAATCTTCTCAAGTACAGACAGCATCATATCATATGAATTTTTAAGCGGACATATTTAAGGCAGGAATGTATCATAATCAATCTGTTCATTCCAGATTCCTGATACTATTTTAGCTCCTTTATGAAGTTAAAGCTGCAGACTCTGCTGTCTTGAGATGTTTTATGAGCATTATTTTCCTAAGCTGTAGAGGGCTCTGGGAAACCATCTACAAAATGTAGTGACTAGGCATGAAGAAGAATGTATTTCAATAAAAGGTATATACTACTACTTCACACCATTATGAATGTCACTTTTTTGGAAGACTATTGCTACAATTGGTATTGCTCTGAATTAACATTTCAAAGGTTAAAGGGATTACCTGTCCCGTCTCTTCTTCCAGCTTCTCGTACAGTTTGATGCTGTAAGCATGGATTTTCTTCAGGTTTATTCCAGGATGAAAATAAGTAGTTAAACCAGCCTCAAATAAGAAATCGGAACAACATAGATTAGAAATGCAGTGTTCTTTCCCTCCTTCCAACTGTCATTTAAAAAGGAACTGCCAAGATACAGTAAAGAAAAACGACACATGGATAGAGCCAACTGCTACAAAAATAAAAATAAAACCCTTTCTCTACTTACGCCATTTCTGTTTTCTGCACAGGTGTCTTCCCATCTGTCTTTTCTCACCAAGTCTGTGAATCCATGATACTGTTGCAGTTGTTCTCTCCTATCTGATATCTCAGTTTATATACAATATCATAGCACACCAGATTACTGAAATGCCCAGATAATCCAGTGGAAAAGAGTGTAAAATTAACCATTTGTCAGTATCATGTGTTTCAGTTCTATCTATATTCTATTCATAAATTTGACTCTAAGTATGTTTGGCAATGTTCATTACCTCAACAATCTGAGTTTAAGAAGAGATCACACAAACCTGTAGGAGGGAGATTCATCTAGTAAGGGCCCCATCAAGCACAAAGCAGGTATGTTGGTTTCAGAAAGTCCCTGGGCTAAATTAATAGTCTGGAAAAAATATTCCTTATTCATTTCTTATTATCATATTGAACCATTAGCATCACACAGGACACAGATAAAGACTAGGTATTTGACTAAATGTGATTTTTATCTCATTTGATACAGGTGCGTTCCCATTGTGAACACATTTATTTTAATTACCTCAGACTAAGCCCCAGGGCTGTTTCACTGCAGAGTTTTTAGCTAAAACTTGTTTGTTTCTCAAAAAATATATTCTAAGGGCCTTTTCTCACTGTGTACAGAATGAAGAATTTAAACAGGCATTGAAATATTTAAATTTTTTTAGCCATGTGCAATGTCTAAGAGTAATTAATTTACTTGTACCTGCAAACTTTGTTACCTCATTTTGTTTTAACTGTATTCTTTTGTTTATGTAAACATTTTCTCGCCATCTGTTATTCTTCCAAATGTAGTAATACATCTTCCAGATGTAAGGAAATTCCATTTTAGTGGTCACTAGTGTAGTAATTTTGAACTAAATGGGCCACAAATCACTTGCAAGTTAGCTACAAACCCACATACATCCAAGAGCATTTAAATGCAGGAATCAAATAAATACTTCGATCTCTTGCACTTTCAAATGAAGACAAGAAGTTTAAATGCACTTGATGCCTTTTGGTTTGAGATAATAAATGTTTCTGATTACAAGACTGCAGCTGGTAGACAACTATAACCCGATTTCACTATATAAAAATTAGGATAATGAAATTATAAAATAATTTTAATGAAACAAAAAGATTGAATGGGTCCTCAGGAGTTTTCTCTTAAATTTCATATTCAAAGCAGGGTCAGCTACAAGATCAGACTACATTTCTCAAGATTTTTTTCCAGATTCTTTGAGAATCTTCAAAGACAGAGGCTGCTCTACTTTCCTAGCTACATATGGAACTCAGTATTCGGCCTTGATAAATTCCATAAAACTGTGCTTTCATCCTTGTAGCCTGCCTAGGTCCCTCAGCATGGTTGCCCTGCCCTTGAGTGCACTGACTATCCTCACAGTTTGGTGTAAACTTCAAAAGTAGATGAGCATGTACTTTGTCACCTACTCCAAATTACTGATAAAGATTAAGCAGGATGGGTCCCATAACAGATTCCTGTGACATTTCACTTATTTCCAGGGTTTGGGTAGAGTATGACCCATTCACCAGCACCCTCTAAGCCCAGCCATCCAAAGAGTTTTTTAACTTTCTAGCTGTCCAGCCATACAGACTGTAACATCTTAAGTTGAATACATGGATACTGTGGGAGAGTGTGCCTAAAGACTTGCCAAAATCTAGGTAAATGACATCCATGAACTCCCCTTGTCTAAGAATTGAATAGTTTCATAATAGACGGCAATCAGATATGATATGATTTATTCTTGGCAAATTTATCTTGACTATTATAAATCACTCTTTTTTTCTCCTTTATGGACCTGGGACCCATTAGATGATTTTCTGAAGAACCAAACTAGGGCTATCTGACCTTCAGCTTTTCTGCTCAGTCTTTTGGCTTTTTGGAAGAAGTCATACATATGCCCTTTGCCAAATCTCTGGCACCTCCACCAATTTCAACAGTCTTTCAAACGTGATACATCTGTAGCCTTGTGATGAATCAGCAGCATTACTGGGTGCAGCCTGTGTGCTCCAACACATCAGCATGTGCCAAAGTTACTCCAGTAATCCCTGGTTTGGTCCTCATCCACTGCCAGTAGCTGCTCTTCTCCTCTAAACCTCCTTTAAAGGAGGCCTCCTAAAAAGGAGGCCTGAGAAACCCTGTCAGAGAAAACTGTGGCAGGAGGGAACTGAGACCTTATTAGTGTACACTGGTACACTGTCACTGAATCACTCACCTCATTCACTTTTTTTAATTTTTCAGCCTTTTACTATTAATGCAGCAGTAGAAGCAGTTCTTGTTGCCTTTTGTTTTCCTTACAAATCTTATATATAATTGAGATTTGGCTTTCCTAAAATACCGTTCATATGCTGAGGTAACTTTTCTAAATTGCCTGATTTGCAGCTTTTTCCTGCTCTATCGCCAGTATACTGTGTTTTTCTCTGGAACGCAGTCATGAATTCACCCTGGCCCAGCTGGCTTCCCAACACATCTACATGTTTTCCTGAATTTCAGAGCGAACCATTAATGTAGTTGAAGGAGATTTTCTCTAGGCTTTGCTCCATTTTTCTAAGAGATTTTATTATTGTATATAAACATGATCTAGAAAAAGAATTTAAAGAATGGCCACTTTGTTACAAGAATTGACACAAATATTTTAAAGCATTTTTATAGTTGAAATTTTTAAATGTTGAATTGTTCATGTATCTGTTTTGTTCTATTTCAATCAGTTTCAGATTTTATTCTAATGCCATTATTAAATTAGCTTTCTAGAGGAAAATGTTATTTAAACTGTTATATACTAAATTCTCTCTTCTTGTAATTGTGACCAAATTGTAACAAGTTATTTCGCTTGTGCTGTGCTTTACTGTCAGCAGCAAAATCATTGGCATGTTGCAAGAAAAAGTACAATATAACATGTAATAACTCGCTCTGTTACACCTTTTCATAACTGGTAATATAAAAATGTGCATATTTGTTGTGCTGTTTCAATAGCACACATGAAAGCCAAAGCTATCTCAGACCTGAGAAGTGAAAGAAAGTTTTGGCAGCAGCATCAGCAGGAATATTAGCTATCTGAAACATGATCCTGAGCTCTGGCAGGACTTCTGGATGGTGAAAGAGGTAAAACGTGGTATAGTGCAGCAACAGCTGAACCAGACTTTTAACATTTGTGGATGCAGGCAATGTGCTATGTGCCATTTCACGTCTTAACAGTGTGTGTAATTGTCATCTGAATTTAGTACTGTATCATTGTGAGGAAAACACTGATAAATACACATATCTGGTATTAACAAGGAACTCACTGTCATAGTTTTGATCTTTCTACTCATATGAAACAGACATCACCAACTTTTTCATCTTCAGACAAAGTCCTGCGATACTGAGTTCAATGAAAAGAGACAATGAAGACAATGAAAAGGCACCATGTAGTTATCCATTTTAACATGGCCCATAACGAGGTGTCTTGCTGTGTTAATCACATGAAATTCCTTCTAACAGGTGTCATGAGGTAGCTCTCTCAATTTTGGTAGTGCAGGCATTTTCTCTGCTGAGCCCCAGGTTCCTCCTTACCTTCGAAACTGACCCTCTCTCAAGGCTCCAATGCTGCACTAAGAAGTGTGGGCAAAAGTACTGGAGGAAGGGTTGCTTTAATATTGTTATGAGCAGTAAGTTAGGGTGAACGAGCGTAACAAGAAGAACAAAGGAAACATTCAGTAACAACACCATGCATGATTCTGGTTCCTTACTGAACTAGGGGATTTTTATTGTTTTTTACAAACATACTGTTTTGCGTATGCATTGGGCAAACACAATTCAGTCTGTGCCTCGCTCCTGTACTTACTTCAAAGTACTCTTTGAGAATTTTGTAGTTATGATTCAATACATAAGATGCCTGATCTGACACTTTGCATGGTGTTGGTTTGTTTACCAAACTGTTCTATGACTGTCTCAAAGACATACAACTTCTGAATGTTGTTTCTTCTTACTACATGCAGCGTGTTTTGCTTTGTTTATTGAAAAGCAAGTAAAATAAAGCATACTACTTATACACTGCAGGCAGTGATTTTTTTTAAATTTCATTTTTTAATATTGTTCTCTCAAAAAGCCCCAAAACCACAAAATATCTGCACTAAGATGAAGCATTGCAGACTTCAGACCTCCTCCTCAGGGAGAAGTATGAGAATACAAATAAAATATAAGATGTAATATAATTACACCTGAATCTTAATTTGTCCTCTGAAATGAAAATTATTGCATAAATGCTCTATTGTATTAACAAAGTAGATCTAGAGACATCAAACTGTTGGGTTTCTGCTTTTTTTGTGTTGCTACACACAGAGATAACAATCTCCCAATTTCAGTTAAGAATAGCTGGAAATAAATGGGAAAAGCATCCATTACTGTATTATTGTGGCAAGCTTTAATTAGTTTTATTATATTACCTACTCCAGATATAGATTCAGAAAATAGGTAATTACATAAATGCACACTGTGAACCAGTATGACCATGTGATTAACATTATTAAAGGAGGTGTGGCTACCCTGACATTATCACATGTATGTCTTTTTAGTCCTTTTTCTTATAATGCAGACAAATATGCAGGCTTAAAAAACTCACAGTGTACACTTGTTACCTTTGCTCCTCCAATATGTTATGTAATGTCAGCAATGGCAGGAAAGAAAGAGAGGGAATAAAAAGGTAATGAAATTTCCACCACCATTATGTACACAAACTACTGTTAATTTGAGAAATAAACAAAGTATTTCTTACTGCATGCCAGGTAGATCCTGCAGTGAGCTCAGATTTTTCTAGCAGAACAACATCCTTCAAGCCAGCTTTAGCCAAGTGGTAGGCTAGACTCACACCAACACACCCACCTCCGATGATCACTGTGTCTGCTCTGTCTTTCCCTAAGGAAGATGAGGCTTCTTTACTAAAAAGAAAAAGAAAAAAAAAATTACAGACAGTTATAAAAAGGCAGTTGCACTTTTCCCCAACTCTTTTGTTTACAGCTTCAACTATAATACACATGGGTTTCTACTTGGGAGTTTACACACATAGCTTAAAACCTACCCTGTTTACTCATATTCACCTTTAAAGTAAATGTTCTTTAAGGGTCATATAGGTAAACATACAGTAAAAACATATAGGTAAACATATAGGTAAACAGTAGTAACAAAAAGAAAAAAAAACTAAAAAACAACAAAACAAGTTTGCTTCCACCTGCAACTTTAACTATTATTTATCCAATATACCCCTATATGTAGATCCTATTTCTCAAAAAGAAGCTGATGCCTAACATGACAATGTCAAAACCTGACTTTTCCAAAGTACTGTAGTATGTGCAACAAAAGGGTTTTAAAAAATATTTACTCAGTAAGGCTCCTTAATAAATTTCTAAAACAAATGTCTGTAGACTATGTCAGTGTACATGTTCATGAAGAATGAAGCTTGGTACTTACTTTCATGTTCTGTCTATTTTGCCATGTTCACAGATTCACAGAATATTCTGAGTTGGAAGGTACCCACAACGATCATCAAGTCCAACTTCTAAGTGAATGACCCATGCAGAGAATTCACAACCCTGGTGTTATTTGCACCATGCTCTAAACAACTGAGCCACTCCCAGAGTTGACATCTCCTACTTTGCTTAAGACAAAACATTATAGAAACAGGTATTTGTCAGTGGCCCACACCTGCTGCTCCACACTGTACTTTCACAACTACTTGAGTCTACCATAAACCAGAACTGCTGCCATAAGCAGCCCTACTCTTCTGCAAGTCACCTGATCCTCCTCTCTACTGCCTCATCCACAGACAGCCAAGCAGCAAGCTACATAAGGAAATTTAGCACAGATTTTTAAGAAGTAATGTTTTGGATGGGAGACAAGGTAGGACATGTTATTACAGCAGCAGTAAATACCATGAAACAACAGTATCTTTCCCTTTAGTTAATCTATACACAATTTCATCTCTCCTTGTACACTTTCAACTTCTCTGGCAATAGACTTTCTAATGTATAACTAGTCCTCTACATCTTCCAGTCAGAAATAAAGGCTACTAGTTTTATTTCTTATGAATGGAGATCTTATGACATTTTAAATGCAATTGCAGGAGGAATATGCACCATGCTTATACAATAAGTGGTGGCGAATGAAAAGTAAAATAAGTGGGGCCACAGGACACCACAGGTGTTCTGTATTTGGTGCTCCACACACAAACATGGGTTCTTTTTTCTGATTACATATTAATTTTTGCAAGTTAACAGTAAGCTGTTTAACAGCCAGATGTGCAACACTTACACCAGCTCCACTACTGAATTTTGAGGCACGTGGTAATCACGGTCAAGCATAAAGACTTTTCTCATTGTTCTTTTATGCTGTGCATTTGAGATCTCCTCAAGTGCCTTTCACCTTTTTTCAAACCTTTGCCCAGGAGCCTGACAAGAATCCGGCGTTCACCTTCCCAGTGAACTAAACAGTTCACCCAGATGTTTGATCGTGCCAGTTAAAACCGGTCATTATTTGCTTATCGGTATGGCCCAGAAGACACCAGAAGGGACCTCTCTACACCAGGTCAGCAATGCGCCCCGGGCTGGTTCCGGCTTTGGCCCAGCAATGCGAGGCGCCGAGAGGCACCTCTTGGCCACAGGTGCCCCAGCCGGCGACGGTCGAGCGCCGTAGCCGGGCTGGCTCCCGCCTCCAGCTCCTTTTCTGCGCATCCCCGACGGCAGCGGCTCGGGGGCCGCGCCTTCGAGCGACCGCGACCGGCCCCTCTGCCCGCGTCCCCCGCCCGGCCCGGCCCGGCCCGCACTCACCGCCCCTGGGCGCCGAGGGGCCCGGGCCGGCGCGGCGGCCGCAGCCGCCTCAGGGCTCCCCGCAGCATCGCGCTCATCCCGCACACGCAGCAGGGACGGAGAGCNGCTGCCCACAGCGTCCCGCCTCCTCCTGGGGCTATAAACGTGCGGCCGGGAGCCCGCGGGCCAGAGGTTCTTGCGGAGCCGTCGGGCTTTACGTGTGGAGCCAGCGTTCCTGGGCGAGGAAGATGCTGCCGATCAGGAAGACAGCGAAGCAGGGCAAAAGGGTAAATCTCCTGTCTCCCTCCCTCGCGCAGACCCGGCCGCTGCTCCCGGTGGGCGCGGGAGCCGTGCCCCCGCCGCGGTGCTCTCCCTGGTGGGCGCTGCCTCGGCGGGACAGGGCAGTGCCGGGGAGCAGCCCCGCGCCGGGAGCCTGGCTCGGGGCAGGGCTCCCGGACCCCTCTCCCGCCTCCGCGGGGTCGTGTCCGCGGGCTCTCCAAAGGACCTGCTTCTTGACTGGCACAACCCATCACCCTCGCCGGTTCACCTCCCTCTAAGGTACTCGGTATCTCCGCAGGTAAGGCGATCTCGTGAAAACCTAAAATAAAGCCATAATTATTGTACCTGTTCAGCACCGAGAAGTTAAAGATATTTGGACATCGTAATGAGACAGATAAATTAGATTGATCTCAATGCAGTCACAGCCCACATAATCTTTGTTTCTCTGAACACATAGAGTGGAGCCACCAGAGTACAAAACCATTTGGTGTAATATTATTTGATACACAAATTAAGCAGGACTTGCAACACACTGCAAATTAAAATAGTGAATATTTTAAGGATAAACTATCATTGGATGGGATTTCTGTCTCCAGCATTCTGCCTGCTCTATTTAAAAGGTCCAGATTGCTCACCCCTTGATTAGTACGACTGGATATGACTGGTGTTTATAATAGGAACACAGACTCCTATGTATGCATGCCCACTACTCCTCCATTTAGCTAAAAAATAAGCCAGAGTAAAAAGTTATCCAGGCACCAGCCATTCAGGCCATTAAGGCAAAGCTATGAGCAATATCTAAGTCAAACTCTCTGACATACCTCAGAGCTGGTACCCTGCACTGCTGCTTGACAAGGTCAGCAGAATCAGGTATTCTGACTTTTGTTTAAAGGATGCTATTGCCATTAATAGGGAACATGTTTCTCAGAATGGGTTTTACTCATTTTTATGTGTAGAGCAAAAGAGCAGAAAGGTATGGGAAGAAGTGTATGAGCTCTAGATCCTACAGGTAGATCGATTATAAAAGAAAGTATGGGGTATTTGTTCTGCTTTTTATATTTTGGCATATACCACCTAATTTCAATACCTAGCAGAAGAAAACTGCACTAAATTCCCCCTACAAGCAGTGGACTTCCCTTGAGATGTGAACAGTTGTTTCAAGCAGGCTTTTCATTTACACAGTACAGTTAATGCCTAAAGATGGTAGTAGGAATATCTTAACAGAGGCATTTGCACTCACACTTTCCATATATAGGTGTATGGACCATGTGGTGCAACTTCATTCATAGTAGCAAACGTAAAGCAGCAAAACACGGCTAAAATAAGCCTTGGATAGCTTTTTACACATTCTGTTTTTTGTAATTTAACACATTTTTTGTCTCCTACCAGATCACCTGACAGTAAAATATTGATCTGGATTAGACATAAGCGCACAGCTGTAGGTCTCTGAACAAAACAATGTTGATGCTGAACTTTGCTTAGCTATATGGTGGTTAAATGGGTGGTATTTTGCACAGTATATAAAGTAAAAATGGTGTGAAGAGAAGATATCAGACCTATAATGAAGTCCACAAAAAGGTTATTTCCATTTGAATCCAGCATGAACTGACAAACCAAGGTTTTGTTAAGTATTTTGTGCTTTGTATTTGTCTCTCCTGCCATTGGATACCCTGGTGCTAGACTTAATATATCACAATGTGTTAAGGTGCCATGGTCTATTCAAACGTGGCTTATGTTGCTTCTGTGTGTCAAAAGTGAAGATTTGCACTTCAAAATGAAACAGAACTGTGAAGAAAAACAGCTATTAAATACTAGAAGTGACTTGCTAAAAGAAAGTTCTGTTGTAGTACATTTAAGTTCGTACCATAATAATAAATATAATACCTATAAATGATGTCATTTTGTGTCTATTACTCAATGCTCAGTTAAAAAACAACACCTGAGGCTGCCTTTATGTTAAAGATTTCTTTTTCTTCTGCATGCCTGTTCTCTACATATTAAATTTCTGAAGCAGGCTTCATCTACAAAAGATTCTTTGGCAGACAGAGGAAGCACGGACTCAAGCAGTGAGCTTGAGGCATTCTGTTACAGATGAAAATTAGTTTATTGCAAGCACAGTCTTTACAAAACCTCCTGACATTTACCATTTAAAATGGTTTCTCCCTGGTTCTGTGAAAACAAAGATAAAAACTTGCATGCTTTTTTGAAGTTCTAAAGTTAATCGGCTCAGTATTTTGGCAAGTCCATAGTATGCAATGGAATCTGATGCAGAGGTTTGCAGGCCAGCACTTGGCAAAGCTCTGCACAGCAGCACTGTACAGACCTGTCCTGGCATTTTGCTGCAATGCCAGTGCCTCAGCCAAAGCAGGTGACACTCTCAGGCTTTGTAGCCTCTGAGGAGCCTTGCAGTACTGTGCTTGGTGCTGAAGCTGGCACACTGGCACAGTGCTCCTTTCTGTTGGAAAGGCGTACTCTTGTTCTGCCTAAACAGCAGTGCTGAGACATCATAAGCATTTGTCTTTGCTGGATATATGGTGTGAGATAATTGTATTAATAAAAAGGAAATTATCAAGAAAGATTATAAATGAAGTTTGAAGGGTAATTGTTAAAATTACTGTCCACTCAGCATGAAAATCACACTCAGCTATATGTCCATAAGGTTTTTCTTTTTCCTACTCCCTCAAGCTTCTTCTGTTGATATGCCAGTGCCATCAAGAAAATTATGTATGGAAATTTCAGTTTTACCTTTGATTAATTCTTATTCTGTACCCACTACCTTCATATATGTAGTCTTCATTCCACCACTTTTTAATATAGATGGAATGCTGGTTGCCATACAGTAGCAGAAATCAATCCTACTCTAATAGTAGGTACTTTTGAGAAATTTTGAACAAGTTACTGAAGCAATTAAAGGAATAAAAATGTAATGTATTTTAGGAGAAGCCAGTATTTGTTCTTATGCTTTTCCGTTTTACAAAAAAGATCATTTCCACCTTCCTTGCAGTAGCGTGGAGTTCAAGGGAGAAGCAAGGTTAATCTTGCATAGGGTTTTGTAAGGTTTGTAATTTGGCTCTCTAAAACTCTAAAACATTTCAGGGCTGTACAAAACAAACAGGATTTTCTTTCATTTTCTAAATCTGGGTAAGCAAAGTCTGTGAAAAGACTGTCAGAAACTGCAAGTCAGCTTCCTGAGATGCGTCTTGTTTGGTAGGGAACTGTGACATGCTTGCTTTTCTGTGGTGCCTGTTGTGCCATCTGGTGTCACAAGCTGCTTGTGGTAAGGCTCTGTCAAGGTGGCATTGGAAGCTAGAGAGTAGATGAGCTAATAAACAGGTCAGTGGTACCAGTGTTTTATTTTAAGACATTTCTCATGTATTTTACAGGAGAATTTGAGATGGCATATTACTTTCATAGGAACAGAATTGCACCACTGACTTACAGTTCATGGAACAGTATCTCTGGAATAAAATATAATTAACTAATGAGAAGTCTTACACAAAATATATGTGTGCATATTAAAGCCTTATGCTGCAAAAAAGCACATCTACAATTCTTTAATTAGGATTTTACAAAGGAAATTTATTACTTCTTGTGGCAAAAGTATTTCTGCTAGCTCACAGATATTTACGTCTGCCTTTCAAATACAGAAAATAGGAACCAATTTGAAGAACTGTAATTATTAACCTGCTCTCATGCTTTCTCCAGGGTATTCTAGAGCGCTTGGATGCTGGAGAAATTGTGATCGGAGATGGGGGATTTGTCATTGCTCTGGAAAAGAGGGGATATGTAAAAGCTGGGCCTTGGACTCCTGAAGCAACTGTAGAACACCCAGAAGCAGGTCAGTTTTACTGAGAAATTATATTCCTATAGTGAATGTAAACAATGTAATGGTTGGCTAAATAATAAATATAGGAACTCATAGTAGGTTTTAAAATACAAATCTTCCTTGATACTGTAAAATTACATTAAGAGCAGCCTAAAAACTGCTCATTTTGCCTGTTTTACTTGCTCTAACACTGAGCAAAAGAAGTTGGCTCTGTAAGAATACGAGTAATGCAAACATCTACTGATACCTCTTCAGAATGCTCTCCCAGTTTTCAATAACTTGCATCCCAGGGACTTTTGATGCAGATGTGGTTGTATTTGTGTTTTATAACATTCAGTTATTTATCTCTCATGGATTTGTCCAGTCTGTTCTTGCACTGATCATTTAAAGCTTGTCATTTGAAACATCATATGAAAAGGAATTCTGCAGTTAATTATCAGTTTTGTTTTTTTTCCTAGTAATTAATTTCTATTTATTATCTAATATAGTTTTTTAATTAATTCTTTCAGAGAAATGGCAGTTTTTAATAAACATTATAATGGGAGTATTTAATGTTTCTGGCTCCACTGTAAAATGGGGAATGATAAATCTGATAGAAACCTCAAAGTTGCAATAAACATTTAACAGAGTAACTCTCCTAAAGTGGGCAGAGAAAAAATGACCAGCCATTCTATGTCTTCCATTGTAAAAGCTGTAGTGTTTAGCATAAATAGTGCAGAAGCAGATAGTATTATCTATTTATGCATGCTTCATTACAATAATGCATTTGCCCTAGTAATATGATGTGCAGTTAATGCCACAAGTCAATTCAGAATATCCTAGGGGAAAAAATTTCTTTGTTCTGAGTTCCATTCCAAGTTAGTCTTCTTCTGTTATACAGGAGAAGAAGGAAGAGGAGTAGAAGGAAAGATATCTTAGTTCTCTCTGTTACATCACTTTGTACACTTCACCTATTTATTCAGCCAAGTCCTTCTCAGCCTTCAAATGTCACTTATGTGTCACTTAGCATCCCTTATTTAGGGTTATGGGCAGCTTTAGATAATGCAGAGCTACAGGAAAGGTTTAAGGATTGATGACCTAATTTGCTGACTCTCATCTCCCAAAGAGTCATTCCATCATCTCTCTATTTCTCTCCACGTCTACCTCTGTCTGCCCCTGCATGTTCCATCTTACAGCTCATAGCACTTGCCCCATGCTCTTTTTTCCCCCTTTGCTTGTTATTTTCGCACCTCAATAGCCCTCTACATTCTGCACGTGTCTCTTATAGACTATTTATAAATCCACCCTTCAGGGCAAATGCGTTCATTTCTTTTTGTGCAGTGGGGCTGCTTCCCCTCCATGCTTTTGCTCCTGCTCGCTCGAGGGTCGTGTTACTTTGAAAGGAGATGTAATGGAACACAAGGAGCAACTGGCGGAGCCAGTGGGTGTAAAAACCATGCAGCTACCACAGCTTCTTGTCTTTATAAGGAAAGGAAAAGGAAGGAAGTTCTGAGAAGGCAGCAAGGAATAAAAGAAAGAAAAAAAAAATAGTTCAAGGCCATTAACTATATTACAAAAGAGGAGATTGGCCAGACTGATAATTGTAGAAATTAGGAGATCTAAATTTTTCTTTTGAGACAGATCAGGTATTGCTCTGTAGTGAGCCATATATATGGGTGCTTATTGCCCCTATCTCCTCACAGCTTATGTCAGTGTCTTTTATGAAATGTCCAACTCATGATGGATTTAAATGAAAAATTGCTTTTACACATCTGACTCCTAAAATGCATTGAATTATTAATAATGGTTTAGCCTCATATGTGACTGTTATTCCCATTTATCAAATGCTGGAGGAAACATGCTGGAAGTCACACAAGTAAACTACAGAGTGGTTTGTGGTTTTGATATTGCGTAGTTCTATAGGTTTGAAAAAAACTGTATTCCACTGGAAAAGCCTATTTGCCTGAGGGGGAATGAGATTCTGGCTGATACTTACAAAACTATTGTTTTCCTCCAAGTGTATCCCATGTCTCCTATTCACAAACCTGGTATTTTGGGGTATGAAGTTCCTTAATCATACGTATTAGATATTTCATTTTTCTACTTAGGTCACCATCCATATTCACACAAAGCACAGTCATTCTTCTAGAATGGTCTACTATCGAAATGTTAATAGAGCATTTGTGAAAATATTTGTAGACTTTTTTTCCTTTTCTTATTTCCTGATCAGTTTTCATCAATGTTTTGTCATTCAGAAGGATAAAAAAATCCCACTAGAAACATACAAAGACAGTCCTTTTATTTGGGATCAGTGGCCTATTATGATGTAGGAAAAAGAATACTCCCAGCAGTACAAATTTTTGTCTCTTCATAAAGATATAAAAATGATATTTGATTGCAGGTGTTTAGGCAGATTCCAAGAACCTTTTGAACAGGGGCTCTGCTATAATCTGTGTTCCTGGAAAGATTTCTGTTACTGCTGGGCCAAGAAGTACTGTGTTAAATCACCTGTGTAGTAGGAAAAGAAGCACTTTGTAGTTACCCAAGGCAGCAACTAGAAATAAATTTCCTCTCTGTACCAGTAGAGGAAAGCAAGGGCCACTACACCAATCCTTCACTGAAAGCAGAAATGCTTGCATGTATGCGGGTTAATTCTAGCAACACAAAATGCTGTTTGAGCTTCTCTGGTATAGAAAGCTATGTTTGTTGCAGCATGTGGGAGTAATTTTATTCTCATGACAAACTTGCATATTTTTTTAGTGACACAAACTGTGTCTGTAGACAATGAGATGATAAGCTAGGACTTCAGGAAAACTTTCCTAAATGTCTGCCACAGAAATTGCAGTGTTCTTGTGTGTGTAGGTAATAAGTATCTTGTGTACAGTATGTAGGGAATTTCTGTATTTACTATATAAGCTGTTGAGCATTTAACTCTGTTTTACATGATCAGTAGCACTCTAGTAATTATTGTAATTATTACTCTGTGGGTATATTTATAAAATCAGTTGACAGTTCCTGTTCTGTCACTGCTGTTGCAATTGCAGTGTACTGCTTTCAGCCAGAAAGGCACAACTACTATTACAGAGCCTTTTCCCAAAGTCCTAATGTAGGAAATTTGTCTATTAAAAGTAATGGTAATGTTTCCTTTGAAAGGATTGTTGTCTATGTAGTAAAATCATCATGTGAAGACATATGGGAAGAATTAACTCTGTGCCGTGAGTTGCTTTTCTGGAGCAACAAATCTTCTTCTAAGTAAGGATGTATTTAGCAAAACAGAGTTTTGGTTTTGGCTGACTATACTTTTTTAAAACTTTTTTGGGGGAGAAAACTCAAAATGCAAAATAAAGGAGGCAATAAAAAACTGTATTTTTCCATATAATTATCATCTTGTCCCTTAATTTGTTGCGATGATACTTTCTTTTGTTTTCTTCTTTATAGTATAGAAGCTAAGAGGAGATTTTAATTTGAAGAGCCTTTTGTCTAGTATTCCTTGTTATGCTTTCATGTTCTTTTGTCAGACATCTGTGATCCCTTCCTAAATCACTATTAAAAAATCTCTATAAAGCTCTGTATCTGGGAGATCTGAAGGACTGCAGAAAACAGAGGATAGGCAAGGTGGCAGGCAAAACTGAACTTGCAGCTAAATTATATAGAAATCTTCAGTCATTCTTAGCAGAAAAGAACTAAGGAGAAAAATTTCTACCTTATGTTTTGATGGTGAGAAGAAATTCTATGCAGACTTGGGTCCTGTTTCTAATTTGTCATAATGGGTCTTCTAGTAAACACAATGTCACTTACTTTACAGTAACATTACATTTACCAGTAACATTACTGGTACAGAGAGGAAATTGATTTCTAGTTGCTGCCTTGGGTAACTACAAATCAATAAACACTGGATTTGGGGATAACACGGTAATAACTTTGTCTCTTAATTTGCAGTTCGTCAGCTTCACCGAGAATTCCTCAGAGCTGGATCCACTGTTCTGCAGACTTTCACCTTTTATGCCAGTGAGGATAAACTAGAGAACAGGGGCAATTATGTAGCTGAGAAAATAAGTGTGAGTAAAACAGATTTGGAAATACAAAATAAGTTGATCAATTTAAAAAGGTTTGGCAGAGAGATTATCAAGTTTGTCCTAACAGTTTTGGCTATATTTGAGAACCAGAGAATGAGATGATGGAATTTCAGAGTTTGAAATAGCAAAAACGGCAAGGTGAAGTGACAAAAAGCCCCAAACGAAAACAAAAATCAAACACAAAATGGGGTAAGGATGAAGAGAGGAAATAGAATTCCCACATTGTATTTTTTCTGTATTTTTATCTAAGGAGATTGGGTGTACTGGACTTTGTTACAAAGATTATAGGGAGTACTAAATGCGTAGAAGGCAAAACTAGTGGAAAAACAGATGTTTTAACATCTAGAGAAATGACTGAACTGTAAAAATGGTGAAGAATCTTAGAGAATAATGAGTAGCTAATGAGAACAAAATGTTTTTAGAAACACATCTTCAGTAAGTAGCAACTAAAAGAATCTAAGCTATACACTGTACTCAATATTCCCTTTCTCTTGTGTGAAGGTAGTTTTTTACATCAGCAGAAGTACCATGTCAGTGTTTTCTTATCCCCTACACAGAGGAATTGTATGATGCTGGGTGTGTTACTAGACACAGGCCCAGGGTCTGGTGGTATTGCTGGCCAAACATTTCTGTGTAGTTCCTTTGAGACTAGAATGTTTAGCATTGAGTGGTTTCTCTGATCCTGTTCCTTTGGTCCTACTGTACATTCTGTCTTCTGCAAACTAAAGAAAATTCTCCAGGGCTCAGGGAGGAAGGAATAGCTGTATCTCTGAAGATATCCTCAGTCAGAAATTAGAACAATCTGCACACTAGGAAACATTTGAGGCTTAATTGAGTTCATACCAAAATGTCATATGACCAAATTTATCTGAAATGCTGAATCTTTTACATTCAGTAGATGCAACACAGAAATGTCTGAAGTGGTAGTCCCAGAAACACAGTACCTCTGGAAAAAGCCATGCTTCAATTCTTGCTGACATGCAAATTTATAAAGGCTGGAGAGTGCCTGGTATTGGGATTGCATTACATCAAACCTCTCAAAATTTATTTCCTGCCGGTTCTAGAATCAGGTTCCTCCAGGATTTAACTCATTTATGGTTCTACCTCTCAGAGTCCCCAAATGTGTACCCATGCACAAGTGCAAATGGAAGAAGATCAGTCAGCAACAGCTTTAAAAATCATCTGGGTTTTTTGAGGCTGCCGTGTAAAACTTCAGCTGAGAGAAGACTGTGGAGATTCTAAATAGTCTATGGACTGCAGAGAAACTTGCTATAATCAATACTTGTTAAATGCCACAAACAATGAGTCTTTTTCCTAAAATTTTTTTTCAGTTTAACCTCTTTTTGAAAAGCTGTTCTGGTCATCTCAATTCAGATATAGAAGGAATATGACTTTCAGTCTAGGTGATTAATTAGCAATATTTTTCCCTTTATTTAAGTTGGCAACTCAAACATCACATAATTAATGATATCTTTTCTTTAATGTCTTAAATAACCCTCTGTGAATATATCGGGGGTGGGGGGTGTTAATTACCAGAACACTGAAATACATTTAAAAAAAGAAAAGTTGTAATTCTCATATATTTTGTTTTCCATTCACAAATTTCGGAATGAAGGCATATACCTAGGTGTAACTAACTCATTTTCTAAGAGGCAAAGAAAATTCCACTTCACACGAAATACTTGCTTTTTATAGGCTATTTGTGTAAGATCTATTAAAGGTAATGTATTTTGTAGTATTTGATAATATGATAACTTAGAGGAGGCAAGAAATTGTTTTCCTAATGTTTGTTACTGTTTGAAAGACTCTTATCTTCCTAATCAATATTACTTAAAAATCCATTTGATTTTAATTACATTTAGTTTAAATTTAACAAAAATATGGAAAAGCCATTATGACTTTTGATTATTTTTGTCCTTCTAGGGTTCTGAAATTACATGCATACCTCTGGTAAGATAAAACTAACAGCATCTATATTCACACAGTGCCAAAAAGTGAATGAAGCTGCTTGTGACATTGCAAGAGAAGTGGCTAATGAAGGTGATGCTTTAGTGGCTGGAGGAGTCAGTCAAACACCATCTTACTTAAGTTGCAAGGATAAAACAGAGGTTAAAGCAGTTTTGCAAAAGCAACTAGAAGTCTTTATGAAGAAGAATGTGGACTTCCTAATTGCAGAGGTAAATCTGTAAAAATAAGTACATGCCTTCAACTGGCACAATGTTAACTTTTAAGATGTCTAGTCTACTTTAGGGACCATCACTACATGTTGCTACCTCCTTCAAAATTTTCTGCTGTGCTTTTATCCCAGTAGTATCAGATATTTTTCTAAATGCCCACCAACACCTGCAGGTGTTCTAGAATAGGATCTTTGAACCTCACTTTCTACCTAAGTCAAGTAAAATTCTGTACTGATGCAATGAGAAAATGTTGATGAGATCTTGACTAATCATGACTAATCCCTATTTCTTCCAGTACATGGAAAGCAACCTAAGATGACTTTTCTAGCTGACAATAGTTCATAGGTTAATCCTTGATTAATCTCCCCTGTGGGCATTCTTATTCTGAAACAAAAGTATCATGATTTTAAGTTTATTTTTACTCACTTTAAAAAATCCTTTTTTAACTTTGTGGCAGTAAATTGTGGCCATAATTGAATTATGTTAGTATAAATCAGAAAATAATCAAATCATTGCATTGATGGTGAATTTGGGGTCTGGATAAGTATTTTTATATTTCATTGCTGAGAAACAAAATAGCCTAGTTTCAATTTCTTTCAGTATTTTGAACATGTTGAAGAGGCTGTCTGGGCAGTTGAAGTTCTAAAAGAATCTGGAAAGCCAGTTGCAGCTACGATGTGCATTGGTCCAGAAGGAGACATGGATGGGGTGTCCCCTGGACAATGTGCTGTCCAGCTGGTAAAGGCTGGTAAGAATCTGTTTTAATGTGCCCTTTAAAAGTATGGAAGAAAGTCCCTAATTATTGACATAAATAGATGTGTATCTCAAGTACGTAGCTTCCCAGTTGCATCTGATAAGAGTTTTGACTCTGTAGAAGAGTTTTTATATATACTTTACTAGAACAGTCTGGTGAAAATATATGGAAATACAGCTATGAAATCCTTGATTATCAGTATGAAATGGGTGAGAGCAATAGCCACAGACAACTGATACTGAATGCAGCAAAATCCAAAACCTACTCAAATTTCATTGCAGACCCATCCCCAAATTGTAGAATCCCAAGCACAAAGCTGCCTTTGATTCTCTGCTCTTGTTTTTGTACACAGTTCAAGCTCAAGATGAGAGAATTAAGAGAATGAAAAAATCAATAATTTTGCCTGTGAAAGGCCATTTTCTACAGGACGGGGGGAAGGGGAGAAGAAATTAATCAGGGGCATGATGAGTAAAGATACACAGGTTTACAGATCTATTCCGAACTGCTCTTCTCCTTTGAAGTTACAGTTGAAATCCAAAGGTAGGACTTGTGTTAGGAGCCTGCTACCTGTTTGCATGTGTGGCTCTATGTAATCAGACTTCACTGATTAAACACTGTAAGAAAAAACCATCTGTAGGAGGGTAAAAGATGTGATTCATCATTAGAAAGGTAAAGAGGAGTGCAGCTGAGATGTAAATGGGATGATGAACCTCGCAAGAGTTGTGCCTGGCTCTACTACAGCTGCCTTGTGTTCGTAACACTGAGGTAAAGATGGACAGCACTGCTTCTAGAGCACTTTGGAACTTTCATCTCCCACTTCCTGGGGAGTTGTGACTTGAAGTTACTTTCCTCCTCCTAGGTGCTTCTATAGTTGGAGTCAACTGCCATTTTGATCCAGAAACTTCCCTCGAAACTGTGAGGCTGATGAAAGAGGGCTTGCAGGCTGCTAAACTGAAAGCCCACCTGATGTGCCAGCCACTTGCTTTCCATACACCTGATTGTGGAAAGCAGGGGTTTATTGATCTTCCGGAATTTCCTTTTGGTAAGACAAGGGTATATTTTTTGTTGGTGGTGTTGCTGTATAGGTTGTTCCTGGCTTTTTTTTTGCCCCCAGCCTTTAGTACAGCCGAAGCTGCAAGTTGTCCTTTTATTCAATATGATGAGTTCTAGTTATACTGTCTGGCATTTTCCAGACAGATCAAAATGTAATATTGGAGTAAAGATCATCCACATGGTGAGAATACTTCAGTAGTATCACAGCATGTGACTCAGTGTGTAATTATGATGAAAAGAGTTAAAATGCCACAATCTAAATTAATTTTTTAAATGTTCTTCCTCGTGCTATAGAACCTTGTTCAGGACTGCTGTAAACAGACCAAAGAGCAGCAGCAAATGTACTAAAAAACCCCATTTTTCTGGGTTGTGATATCTCTCCCACAAGGCCCATGTTTACCTGTGTAAGAATTTAATGTGTAATGCAGTACAACGGATATAGGAGCATTATTATTGCACTCATAATAGTTAAATCTTGTAAGTCTGATTGTCTTATGTACATGACATTACAGGGACACCAGAAAGGGAACTTCAATATTGCTAACAAATTAGCAGTTTGGAGAAGAAGTCTATAACATGTTTGCTCAGGAGAAACTCTACAAAAACGGAAAGATTCAGCCATTTAATATTTATATAAGGCTTGTGTATTTAGGGCTTATTTTCATGTGAGTAAAGGAGCCCTTTAACATAGGGGCAAGATCAGCTTAAACATTTTAAGGCTGATTAGAAAATTGTTTCATTTTCAGATACCCTACACCCTTCTTTTCAAGATCAGAATAAATGGTATTAAAACATTCACAATTTGAGTTTGCAGCAAAAAAAATTGAGAAGTAGATGTGATTTTCAGGAAGCTCGTTGCTTTTCTTCAAATTTCTCTCTTTACATGAATGAAGGAAAGAGAATAAAGAATAAGCCTGGGGCATTCATTAAGTGGTAATAACACGTCTGAGTCCTGAAAATATCTAAGATTTTTAAAAGTGTTAGGAACTCATTTATCCTATTCATTCCTTCATATAGTTTCTCTGATTGCAAGCACAAAAAAAATCAAACAGATGCAGTAAGCAATCAAGGGAATGGAAGGATTCACTCTGGTTTGTTATGGTTCTTGGCTTGTGTGCTATAAGCAATCTGTGTGACATCTCAGCATTTAGAATTTCATGAATAATTAATTGGTGAATACTGGCTCTGTGAGTGTTTTCAAAACCCAGAAGTAGCAATTGATTGCTTGACAGCAGATAATCTCTTCAGTAAATCATTGTTGATCTGACCATATTACCTGGTTTTCATGAAGGCAATAACAGAGATATTTAGATATCTGAAGAGGGCTGTGTACAGGGCAACAAGATCTAAGTTTCTAAGAAAGAATTAGATATGTTGTATTGACAAACTCCAGGAATTAGATGCCAGAAGGATTTATTTTTCTGTAGAACTTTCTCAATTTTTCTATTTTCTGTTTCACTGCAATTTCTCTGAAATGTCACCAGTTAAATAAGGACAATGTTTTAGAAAGAAATAACCTGGTCACTGAAAGCATACCCAATTATCTCAAGGGTAGATATATTGAGGGGGCAAATTTAGGAGCACATTATAGTTTTTTTCATCAAGAACTGTTAAGTTAGAGATATTTAATTCTAAGTAAAGCCAAAAAAAGTATTGCATTGACAGACATGGAAAAAATAAATGAAATGTTAATAAATTTTGGGGAGGTGTCTCCCACTTAGAGACAAGGGTGTTGTGTGGGACAGTATCAAATGCTTTGTGGAAGTCCAGTTGCTTATACAGGTGTAAGTTCAGTGCACAATGATGCTTTTGTACTGTTGATAATTTGTATAAATTTTGCATTAGCTTTTAAATTATATATGAAAGAAAAGGAAATAATGCATTTGTGCTTCTGATGCCTCCTATCATATCTGCAGCACTGTACAAAAGCTTGTTTTTATTTGAACAGCTTTCTAAAATGCTTAATATAAGTTTTCTATGCAATATTAGTCCACCTACTTTTCCTTTGTCCCATCTTTCCCTCTGAGACCAATAATTTTCTGTGTAAGAATATTTAATTGTCTTTGTTCTGCTTTTTTATTTGTTAACCTGGTTCTTAACTACACAATGGACTTAATCTGCTTTGTATCAGCTTCTTGCATGTTAGGTGTTTTTGGGACAGGACCTAAGGACATTTTTCAACCCTACCTCTCCTTTGTGTTGCTGGAGCCTCTCTACCTCAACCATGGCTTCTTTGTCCAGCAGTGTTCAGTGCACAGACAGGATGCTGCACTTGACTGATGACCATGCTGGTTCACATCCTGTACATGTGCATGTGCATTAAGAAGTGGGAGGATTTTTATTCTTTTATTCCAGTATTGTTATTTCTTAAACTTTCTTCTTCAGCCCCCATTCTTTTCTTTCCAGTTATGCCACTCATGTGCGTCCAGCTCCTTGAGGTGTGCTTTTCCTTGCTTTTTTCACTTTTTACTCCTTTCCTTCCACAAGTCCACTCTCTCGGCTCTTGTTGTTCCATCACAATGCCCAACAAAGCTTGCAACAGGGTTCAAAATAAAGATGGCATTCTAACTTACCTACACACAGAACTTTCCACAAGGAATGAGCTGTTTTGAGGCAGCAAGCTGCTCGTGACTGGGATTTTAACTAAGGGGTGGACTAAGAAATAGCTAAGATCCCAGCAGAATCAACTGGCTGCCAGTATCCGATCATGGAAGAAAGTGTAATAAGCATTTCTGAGGAAATAATGAGCAGGATTATTTCTATGCCAGTAGGCTGATACCTTCTGCTTTCACAGATCAGTGTGTGGTAGTCAGTTTTCCCAAATATTGATTGTTTATTGGGAAATGTAGCCGTAACATTGAAAGTATTCCAATTCTTCAGCTAAGAACTCTGCAGAATGGGAAATGTGATCAGCCTCAGAAGATACTAGGTGCTGTTTTGCAAGGCCAAAAATGCTTACAAGCATAGGTCAGCAGAGCACTGCAGAATCTGAAAGCTTGGCTTCTGAAAGTTTCAGTACCTGATTCTAGGTCAGACACTTCAAACACGTATGTCTACATCTACAACCACTTCTGCAAACAGAGTGCAAGTGTTTCAACAACATGATTTCTTACCAAAAAAATGGATAAAAATTGAATGGACCATGGTGGAAACTTAAGATATTAATGTCTTTGCAGGTCTGGAGCCAAGAATTGCCACCAGATGGGACATTCAAAAATATGCAAGAAAGGCCTATGACTTAGGAATTCGTTACATTGGAGGCTGCTGTGGATTTGAGCCCTATCATATCCGAGCAATAGCTGAGGAGTTGGCTCCTGAAAGAGGATTTTTGCCAGAAGCTTCTGAGAAACATGGTAGCTGGGGTGATAACCTGAGCATGCATACCAAACCCTGGGTCAGGGCAAGGTACGTATATCTGTCCTGGAAACCAACACACATTTTGTAGAGGCTTACATTGCCCCACATCTAAATGTCACTGTAAACATTCTATGTTTACAATTATATGTTTTATGTTTAGTAATCTCCAAGACTTAAAGCTGACTTATGAGCAGGGAAAGGGGTGAAGGAGGAGTAGAGGAGCTCCTGTGAATGTAATTCATGAAAATGAAAAACTGACAGAGTATTGTAAATCAGCTTCTTATCGTGGCTTGCTTACACTATTCCTTTTAAAGATGGAAAGATACTTTTAAAGATAATTCTTAAGCATGAAGCACTTAATTGCATATTTTCATTCATAATAGAATAGAATGTCAAGCTTTACATGGTAGATGACCCTTTGCAAGTGTCATTTAAGCCACATTCCCTTCAATATTATGAGGTGCTGGAAAAAAACCCTGAATTTCTTTTTTTTTTTTAATTTAGGGCAAGAAAAGAATACTGGGAGAATCTGAAGCCTGCTTCAGGCAGGCCATATTGTCCTTCCATGTCAAAGCCAGATGGCTGGGGAGTGACCAAAGGAGCCAAGGAGCTGATGCAACAGAAAGAAGCAACAACTGAACAACAGCTGAAGGAGCTCTTCCAGAAAAAGTTCTAATCCATTGCAGTTATGTAAATCTTAAAATGATTTATCTACAGGCCATCTCATGCTTCAGAAGAAAATCTGTGAAGATGAATACTGTGTTGATTTATCAGTTAAAACGTAATGAAAGAGGAAAAATGCAGAAAAAATGTGATTACATAGTAAATACGTCTAACTTTGATAATAAAATCCTTCTCTGGACAAATAGTTTAGACAATACACATCCAAAAGTAATTTTGGATTCTCATAATAATTGAGCTTCTGTTAGCTGGGTACTATTAATTGGGTAGACACAGAAATACCTGGAAAGTAATAATTGGCTCAGCTCACCTATAAAAAAAGAAAAAGCCATCTATAAATACAGTGTCAGTGGACTTCAACTCAGTTTGGTATTATAGGAGCTTCCTCAGACCTCAGGATTTATTGAGAACTAGTGCAGGAACGCACAAACTGCCAATTATTTGTGGTCACTTCTTGGTTTGAAGAGAATAAAAGTAAACTGAAAAATATATCTTATAATTGTAATCAAACCTAAGTAAAATGAGATCTTGCAGGAATTTCTTATATGCAGAGAGATTTTAGAAGAGAAAAATGGCAGGTAACTCAGTTTTTGTCTTAAGGTACCATGTACACAAGATTTTCTCTTCTGGGGATAAAAGACTTAAGAAATTACTCTGCAATCTAAAAAAAAAGTCAAATAAATTTAAAATAATATAATGAAATAGTACTGTATTATGTTCACATCTTAAATTGTAAGACCTCAAAAAGAATATTATATCTGCAGTAAAAAACTAATTTTCAAATGATGCAGCTGATTTCTGAAAATCTCACTTTAATTACTTGGTTATCTTAAAACAGCAAAACTCCTGCAGGTTTCTAATATATAACTCCTGTTTAAAAGAGTAGTATAACATGCGGGTTTTTTTCTTTAACCTGATTGATTCACTCTAAATCTTAGCTTTAACAAATGAAAAACTCTGTTAGGAAATACATCAATACATTTAGGTTAAGAAGCCCATGGTATTTGTACACTGATTTGTTTCCAAACAACAGAAGGTTTTCATAGGAAGGCTACCACTATATTTAAAACTTGTAAAGGACACATATCCAGCATTTATTTTTGTGAAGTACCATAAAACTTCAATTTCTGCTTAGAATTAATTTCTACCCATCCTACATTATGAAAATCTCATTCTCACAGTTAGTGTTGAAAGATTTAGTTAGATTACTTTTTACATATAAGCTTATTTCCTTATTTCTAGCCATGCTGGTATTCTGCAGTTCAGGAAACATTTACATAAGCAACACTTCAATTAGTAACTTCAGGCATCTTTTTCCGACTGTTATTGGCAGACAGGCTTAAGCCTCCCCTCCCCAGGCTTAAAACATATTAAAATACTTACTACCTAGAAATTTTGCCTGAAAGCCAAAAACAGACAAATCAAGAAAGTAGACATTTTAAAATGCAGATTATTTGGAAAGCGCCCATGTAAGTATATATACTTTATATGCTTTATAAACTCCTTTCCTTCCTAAATGCTTCTCAACATTACCTCTGCAGAGAGTGGAATATTGCAGTCTGTAAAACAGAATGCCAGACCTTTGATCGTCACCCAAATGCATGTAGCATTAAGGACATATGCAAGATTAGGTGGCTTAAAACACGGGCTACAACCAGTACAGAAGTGTTTTGAACAATCATTACCTGTTTAGAGACTTCTTGTGGCATAGAAGGCTGTTTGACCATCATACACTATCTATATAAGTAGCTGGGCTGATTTTTTGGAAACTGTCATAATGTGCAAAAATTTGTATTGAAATGAATGACTTCACAACACAGAGTACTGAAGAACCTGGTATTTATGAAAATATGATTTTGATTTTGAATTTTTGATACCCAGTTTGAAAAGGATGAATTTTACACATTATGATGAGAAATACTTAAAGGTCATTTGAAGACATGGAAAATGAGAGCTGGCCCAAGAGCAGGGTGAAACAAACATTCCCTGTTCTATTTGTATCACAGGCTGGGCTTATAAAGGAATTTCCAGTGGGATGGAAACAACTTCAGGGTGCTTTATTGATCACTAAAAAATCCCAATCTATCAAAAAACCGCAACCTCCACCTAAAAAATCCAATGGTCCCTGCATCCAAAAAAATTCCCAAACCCAAGAAGACACCAACCAGCAAAGCCTACCAAGCTTTCTTTCCCATTTCTTTCTGTGTAACATCTTAGGCATAAGGAAACTGTTAGGTGTACATATGTTTCTAATGGTTAATTACAGGACTTGTTAAGGAAACAAGAAAAGCCAACAGCACAGTCCTAGGAAATTTCTTTCCCTGGAAAGCCTGTCTGAAAACTTTAGGAAGTGAAAGGTGCTTTAGAAGCATAGCTCCCATATTTAGTACCCTAAGGATCATTTATTTTTAGGACAAGGTGTTTGCTTAACCTGTTTGGAAATAAATCTAATGATGTTGCTTCCATGACAAAGCCATGTTAGTTCAATGCCTACAATCACAGAAGCACAAAATATTTTGAGTTGGAAGGGACCCACAAGGATCATGTTTGGTTACTTCACTCTTAACAAAATTTTCCGAATTTGAGTATTCCTTGATGGAATTTATTCTTTCTTTATTATTTTTATTGTTTTTCTCCCTTATTTCTTTACACCTCATTAGACACATGAAGACAGGAAGAATTTCTTCCTTTGCTAAAATTTGTTATACATATGAAGATTTACATACATTCCTTGTTTCTCTCTCAATCAAACAGACCCTGTTCATTCATTCTTCCCTCTGAGTCCGTGATTCATCATATACCCAGAAATTACCTCCATCAGATCTTTATCCAGAGCTTACTTTCTCCTATGTTATTTATCTGTGAGCAGAAGTGATCTGAACCTCAGAAGCTGAGATCCAGAAGTGAAAATCTAAAGTCTATGACTTCTCTAAAATCTAAAGAATAAATTTTACTCATGAGACTGAATGTCAGGACAAGAGGGACCTGAACAAACCATAAACTTCAGATAATACATCACTTCATCTTCACTACAAATGAGGAAATGGCATACATTTAGTTAGCTCTGAAGTTTCCAAGAATTTCATGCAAAAAAAGGCCTAAAAATCTGCTGTCTAATGGTCAGGTGTTGGTCTGATTTATCTGTAAACCACATGAAGAAATGCAAGAATGGTGTTGCAGAGAAGGAAATAGGGAGTTAGTTAAAAACCCCACAGATTTTTTTTTTTTTGCAGAAAAAACAGCTTTCCCCCCCACCTCATTCTTTTGAAAAGAAAGTTTTCTAAGACTCCTACTAAATCTGACATCTTCAGGTACCACAAATTTCTTCCTAAAGCAATTTGTGGCTCTGCCTTATCTTTTAACTCTGTTCACAAACGCAATGGCAGGATCAAGGAGACTTTTAAATCTAAATATTGAAAGAAGTGGATTCATGTATCTGTCTTGTTCTGGTCCATTGACTTAATAAAATACTGAACATAAATGAATTTACTTTAATCCTGCATTGAATTAAGTGTAGACACCAGTGAAATAGGATGGACAGAATATTATGGTAAAATTCATTATTTCAGCAACTTCCTTTGTTACAAAGTTCTTTGTCACATTTTTCTTATATTCCACTTTATTCAGATAGATGGTATTTGACATAAATTCTATGAAATCATGATACTGAATTTTGCCAGTGGTGTGTACTTCTTCATGTGCAACTCCTGAGACAGAGAGTGATCAATTACATCCCAACATTAGGAATCTGAAGATGGACTTTCCATATATTTTTGGTCAACTACACCTCAGAGCTTCTGTGTCTAGTAAAGTTGTATATCTGAAAGAAAAACAAATTTGGGTAACAGGACTTGATGCAATCAGAGTGGAGAGTATGAATTTCAAAGCAGATTGAGAAATGCGTGTTTGAAATGGGGAGAAATTATTACCTCATAATTAACAAAGCAACAGCAAACGTGCATCAATCAAACTAAGCTTTACCAGCATTACCAGTTGTTGCTGGGTGTAGCAGACAATTGCAAACATTTGCGTATTATTGAAGAAAGAGATCAAGGGGCAACTGTGACACAAGAAGGAAGTTCCATGATCTGTTTTTATTTATGATCAGTCAATCAATCAATCAAACAAACAAACAAACAAATAGGTCAGTTCTACCCAAGAGAAGAAACAAGAATAAAAAGACTCCACCATACTTAAGGTCAAGCAGCAGTGTTTTTGTGTCCCATGCAGGAAATTTTGCATGTTCTTTGCAATTATGTCAGCTGGTGGGCTGGAATATCCCGCTGGTTCTTCCTACAAAGGTTTTTGTAAAAAAGCACTTCACAGGAGCATCACAGTATTACAGATCCATGGAAAATCAAAGGTGTACGCTATGAAGGCAGAGGCTTTTTTAAAAAATCATGCTTCCCAGCATATAATTTTTTCTCAGATTTTTTTCTGTATGATGAAATCTCAGGAAATTGTACTTTGCAAGCGCAGGCCCGCAGCAACCTGTGCGAACAGTGCCTCCAGGTGGCTCCGTGCACGGCTACAGCGCTCGGGAGGGGGGATCCTCCCACGGCTCCTCAGATCGGCGTACGCGGACAGAAACCAGAAGAGCTGGTAATTCCGATTTAACTTCAGAACAGGGTTAATTACACCTGTTTGCTACTTAACAAGGAAGTGTCTTCTTTACAAGAACTGTAAAAGCTAATTAATCTCGTGCAACATTTTAGTCTTATTTTACTTCCTCAATAAAAGGACTGACTGGACTAAAGTTTTTCCTTGAAAATGGCCAGGTCTGCTCTCATCTTAAAAAAAAAAATCAAATTACATACAGTGTAGACAACCATTTTAAATTATAGAGAATGGGACAAAGGACAGAAAGGTTGGAATGGGGACAGGACAGAGGCAGAGACACTGTGTGCAATATTAAATTATGTACAGCACTGCATCTACCACACAACCAGGCACAATTTAGTTGTGATAGGCATGAAGAGCCCATCTTCTACAGCTCTGCTTTCTGCAAAGGTGGACCTTGAAAGGTCCTCTGTTATGTTGGCAAGACTACCCCATAACTGAACAGCAAATTGAAGCTGTATTCTTTAAATCTTCTGCTTTTCCTAATGCTTCTATTCATATGAGAATTCTTGTCTCAGACAAATTGTTATTCAACCCTGCTTTCATACTGCTACACCTATGTTTAATGTGACTGGTTCTGCTGGTTCTTCTAGGCAGACAGGACTCTTAAAGATTATTAGTATTTGCACCATTGAAAGGAAAGACAATGTGCTGGGGGTTTTTTTTGGACATGAAGCTGTACATGCTCCATTCAGTTCACAGCGATAACAAGGCACAAAGGGGCACAAACAGGATTAGCTGTTTTGCCTAGGAATTAAGCAACCATTATGTATCATAATGATACACTTGACTCTTACCTGTCAGCTTCTTCCTACATGTGGGAATATAAAACATTGCAAAGGTGTGACAGCATGGCCAGGACAGCCCATAATCCAGTTACCTTTGTCTAGAAAATTAAAAAAGCTTATCAGTTTTATCATGTTATCCTGTGGAAGAATGGCTGCATATGTGTATGAAAGTAAAGAATTAAATTAAAGAATCTGTTCATGCATTACTTTTATGCTTGACAGAATTGTTACAAACTGCCCAAGGTATAACAGCGTAGTAAGTTAGAGTTTTGATTTTTACTTGTAATTTTTACCAGAATACTTAGCTTAGAGAGCCCTGAGGTATTACTGAAAAGCTATGTTTGGAAGTTGTCCTCAACTGAGGACAGAAAGGACATAGGAGTATGTCCAAATAGTAATTGCCAGCATTTTTCAAAGTGCATGCAGAAAGCAATTTGGCTGGAAAAGGATTTCACCCTTGGTTCAAATCTTCATGCATAAGCTATGCAGAAGTCCTCTGCAGACCTGGTTAGCTATTCTGTTCTCACTATTATATGTGGAAAAAATCATGGATGTAAATCACTATTCCCTTGGGTTATTAACAACTGGGCAGATCACAAGAGTGAGCATCCAATGCTGACAGACCAAAGTGCTTCACTCCAGGCCCGTGGGCTGGTGTGAGTCCCTGTAGCCCATCTGGATAGCCAGGATCAAAGCCAACAGACAGTCACATAAGGCAGCTGGATAAAGCATGGGTACTAGAAGTAAGAATGTATTGCATTCACTACTGGATATGTCTTTACTGTTCATGGCACAAGCTTAATAGTCTGACTAGAACAGGATCTGTTTTATTAGGATGTCTGGTTAATTATGTATCTTAAGCATACAGAGATTTCTGAGCAACATAGCCTATCCCATTAGTCAGCTTGTAAGCTATAATAAATCTAACTAATAAGTCAAAGCTCTTTGCATTCTTTTGTCCTAATGTCCTGGCCTCCTTTCTAAAAATAGTGCCAAAATGTGTGCTGTGCATGTGACAGACTTACCCATTAATTCAATCTTACCGGCACCCTACAGCCATAAATGGGGCTTTGAAGACCCTTGTGGGACATTCTTCTGTTTTTTTCTACTCATAGAGAAAAAAATATATCAAGATTCCATAAACAAGCAAAAATCACATTCATTTACAGGAGCACACAGTGAAACTTTTGTTATAACCTTCAGTGATCTGATGCATGGAATTCATTAAAATAATCAAATGTGAAATACCCACAGCTTCAGATTTCCTGACACATGAAAGCCCGTTTCCATTTAAAAACCTGCTGCCCCTCAGTGGTTTCTAAAGGAAACAACAGAACGTCATTGAACATGCAGAACAAGGAGAACCTGCTTAGAATCTGCTCCTGTTGGTTAAGAATAAATTAACATTTAATTATTATATCTAGCTATTTGGTTTATACTAAAGAACAGTCTGATGCCAAGGAATAGTTTGTAAACAGTGTCTTGATGATAATGCCAGATTGTTCTGCTTATTTCCTGAGCTTACAAGTACCTCCTTCCATCCAAACAATGTCTGTTGCAATTCCTTTAGGGCAACAACAGACTTTGAGTTAAATGTTAGCTATAAGTCACAGTAGATCTGGGAAATTTCAAGAGGAAAGATGCTACAGTAGAGCAATTTTGCATTTCAGAAAACTGGACCTGGTGTTTAGAAGCACCCAGTGTTTGCAACTGTGGATTAAGTCAATGTGACCCAGCAGTTTGCATGACCCAAAAAAATTGTTCATTAAGCAAAGAAAATAAGACTGGGATTCATCATCTGAAATAACATCTAGTCTCTACAACCACTAATAGTATGAATAAACAACAAGGACATAGGAGAAGGCTACAGTAATGAAAGTGTAATTCATCTGAAGAAGTTTATATTATTAGATTACATTTATATAACCTCCCTTCTTGCAATATCTCATGGATTCATATTCTTTTAAAGTCTTTAATTTCACAGGAACCCAGTGAGGTAAAAAAATATTTTACATCTGGTTGGTGAAACCAAAAGAATGAACAGGGGCAACATTCGGACTGGCTCATGTAAGTTTACTTCACTATCATAAGTACTTTGTCCACCAGTGCCTCTGGAAGCTGGATCTTCCAGTCTTGTATAAATAGTGCTCTGAATTGCTGAGTGGCACACTCTTATAGGTAGATGCCATGGCAGTTGCAAAACCAAAGGTTTGTACTAACAGCAAGCAGTCTGACTATGGCCCTAAATAGCTTGTGCGTGGTCATGCTGAGTTTGAAGAAGAACAGAAACTTGTCATTGGATGCTTCCCAAGTCCTGCAGGTCAGGCAGGAAATATCTGGGCAAAGTAGGATTTCTGAAAGTAATCCTTTAATGTAATGGCTGTTTAGGCAAGTCAGAAGAAAGCACAGTGCCCTTACCTAACTTCATAATATCCTACAGGAGCTTCTGGCAGACATTCACAAATCCACTTTGCTCTGGGATTCCTTTTTCCCAAGATCTACTTAGCTCTCTCTGTNGCCTTGGATCTGGAACACCACTCTGTATTGCTGTTCCAGGTCTCAATCTATAGAGCAATACCATTTCTAGTTTCAGAAATCTTTGTCTGGTTCATCATATTAGTAATTATGATTAACATGAATATAAGTCACTGCATTTAAATTTGGGTCAGTGGATGAATACCATCAGATGAAACTGTCCTTTAGTAAGTCTTTTGCAATCCATAAATAACACTGATGAGAGCATAACAAAGGCCCTTTGTGTTATTGCACAGTGGAGCCAAAAATGTTCTTGAAGCAAAGTTTGTTTTCAATATAATTACATACAGCTCATACATAAAACAGCTTGCTGTGCTGAAGCCAAAAATGTAGTATTTTAGATGCTATGAACATCTTCATGTATATTAACAATAGAAACAAATGTATGGCAAGATCATTTATGTTTCACAGGTTCTTTTTATTCTGTTTGATATATTACTTCTAATCCAAGGACACAGTCCTGCAAGAACCTTACTGCTGGCACAAGTATCTGCATGTACAAACAGCCTGGAAGCACTGGGAGTTCAGTAAGTGAATGCAGGACTGTTTTGCTGTCTTTTGCAGTAGTGCCTGTTGCTGATCCTGACTGAAGACTTAAAAATCTTCAGAAAACGTAGCAAATACATTTTAAAACATTGCAGAAGAAGTTGAAAGTAAGTACCTAGGTTGTTGGGTTTTTTTGAAATATTGTGTGTATTAAGATGCATTCAAGCTTTCCAATCAAAGTTAGATGGTTTTGATTTTACTTTAGGAAAGTGAGTATGTTCTAAGCCATCTCTGTCAGCTGAAGCATCGTGTCAGGATGGTCCATTTTTAGACTCTTCCACAATTAAATAATCGTTCTAGTGGGCATGACGGAAACCAGAATTTCCAAATTTTGGATCCCCCAAGTTTGGTGGGAGAACCAGACTCTCTGCAAGGAAGTACCATAATTGAGCTAAGAAATTTTGTTCCTTAGTTATGTGTCCTCACATCCCTGCACCCTTCTGTTCCACAGTATAATGACTACAGAGCCAATGCCAATAGTATCCTAATTCTCCACTGAGTTGACTCACGTATTTCAGCACTTAATCTTTCTTCTTTAGAGCACTAGTGGAAAACAAATTATGATAATCCACAGTGCTCTCTAACTCCTCACTAGCATATGTTTCTCTGTCATTGCAACATCTGGGTTTGTATGGTTCCAGGAAGAATCAATTTTTACAGAGAAATTGTCCCTGTATAGAAATTTACAGTCAGTAAAGGGCTGTTATAGTGATCCATCCCACCTTCATCATTATTCCTACTGAAAGGACAGAAGAGATGTGATGGCTGTGCCACAGTGAGAAGTGAGAAGAACAGACCAAAGGACAGAGGTAGCTGGAATATGTCGTATAAATGTCACTCTTCTCTGCTCGGAACAGGCCAAAACCCTGGAGGCCTTAGATCAACATAACCAATATTTGTGTATTTCACAGTTTACTTTGTTAGGAAAGCATGAACCAGATGCCACAGTTGGAAAATTTCTGTTACTGTTAGAAAAAAATCTCTTTCCACCTTAGTTTCTGAGGAGTTCTCTTTCCAACAAAGGACAATTCTGATCCTGACACAACCTACACAATAAGAGCAATATGTAGTTAATATTTCCACCAAAAGAATCACATCATCAGAGAGCAATAGAACTCTGATTTTTCTTTTTTGCTTTCTTGCACTACTCTGGGAAAGAAAAGTATTCTTACAAGTATGCTATTTTACTGTGACATTACCTGGCACCTCACAAGGGTGGAGCTAATGCTTGAGCACCACCTCTGTCTGAGAAGCAGGTTGTAATAGAAAGCTGTAACTCTACAGGAGATCTGCAGTACATTATAGTAGCAGCTTTGCCCCCTCCACTGCTTTGCTTTCATTTGCTCACTCTTCATACTCTACTCACTCACTGTGTTACTGGTAGCAACAACTGAGGGCAACAAAGGCAATCCAAAACCCTTTTGCATTTCCCACACACACAGATAGGTCAGACTAGTTTTGTCCTAAATAACAATCTAGTTAAACACAGCCTGGAAATCAAAGAATCATTTAGGCTGGAAAAGACCCTTAAGATCATAGAGTCCGACTGTTAACCCAGCACTGCCAAGGCCACCATTAAACCATGTCCTTAAGATCACATCAACACATCTTTCAAAGACCTCCAGGGATGGTGACTCAGCCACTTCCCTGGGCAGCCTGGGCAGTTCCAACGCTTGACAGCCCTGTCGATGAAGAAACTTCTTCTTAATATCCATCTAAACTTCATATAATCATGTTGTCATATCAACAATGACAACACAAAATTGTGACACATGGTATAAAATAAATCCCTCACTGCCTCAGAGGTTTCTGGCTTTGATAAAAGTAAGAAAAACTCTAGAATGCATTTTTTAATGGCACTCAAAGACAGAACCTAGAAAGAAACAAGATAAAAAGATATATATTACCTAGGGATATCTGACCTAAAATTTAAAAACTGCCTGCTCATTACCTTACAGAAAGCTAAAATGTAAATTCTAAAAAAAAAAAAAAGCTAATAAATACATAAAATACAAGATCCCTACCCATGTTGGATAATATCATTACATGGAAAGTATAACTTTGCCTTTTCCATGGTAAGTAACATCACAAGGGAACAGATTGTTTTACTGGTATGACTTAAATAAAGCTCATCACCAAAAAGAAGATACGCTCCAAGGATTAGTATGCATTTTATATTTACTGCTAAATCTCTGGAAATAAAATAGTTAAATAAGTGCTTGTGTAAGCGGTTTCAAGCTATCTTATAATATGCAGTGACAAAAATACTTCTTCATATGAGAGTCAGAGGAAAACATAAATCCAGCCATAAGGAGTGTTCTGTGCTAAGGATGGAAACTTCCCTATACTCAATTCAAATGTGTGTCATAAATAAAGGCTGGCAGAAAAGGGTTCCAGAAGAGAAGAACCTACAAAACAGCCCTTTAAAATTCCAGCAGAAAACAAAATTGAAAAACGAATAGAGTAGATTTTGACTCTTGAAACCTTAAACCATGGGGAGAGTCTACCAAAGCAGAACTATCTGCAGCAAACCTTAAGGTAATCCTGCACTTGGTCTCAACACACTGTGACCATCTATATATCTCTGAAAACTGTTAGCACACCAGCAGCCTGGGTCCTAATTCTGTCCTTAAGCACCATCTGCCTGTAGTTCAATAAAACCTCAGAATTAAGTAACAAAAACAATTATCAAATGTACTAGACACCTAATGGGAAAAATTAGAACAGCTGACCTTAAATTTTTACTATAGAACTTCATTCAAATATGTGGCATTTATTTAGACAATCCAGTGCTCACTGGAGAGCAAGCCTAGTAGTAGAACTAAACCCCTGCATTTTACTTGATTTCCTAACATAGGAAATATTCTGTATTCTGCCATAAAGAATATTCTGTAGTTCTCCATCAGCTAAGTTCCCAGTGAATGAGTCTTTGATCTGTGGGCAACTGCTTTGATGAAGTTGCTGGCACAACAATTATCTTCCATCCAGCCTATTTCAGGGAACAATTTGAACAACAGGGTCTGTTCAGCAACGGCTAAAATAGCAGCAAATTTGTTACACAAGGACTAAGCCACTGAGGGTGGGGCCACTGCTGAACTCTAGGGTCCCATGAGATCTCCCCAAGTGTGGGAAATGGCTCAGATGCATGGGATTGATTTGAATGCTGAACAATGTATATGAGCTTGTGTAGGCATTCATACACAAGTGAACATGTGTTTTTAACAAACATAGCAGTGAAGGGAAACTCTGCAGACGCAGACAAACAAGTCGGCAAAAAAAGCAAGATACAGCCAGCAAAGGAGTATCAGGAACAGGACTGTGAACATAATCAAAGCAGCTTTTGGGCTCTCTGTGCTGAAAAAGGCTTGGAACTGCAAAACCAGAAATTTGCTTCTGTTAATTGAGCTCACATATACTCAGAGGAATATGCTCAACCTCTCTAAAATCCCTGAATTGCATCATAAAATACCTTGCTGCATCTTCATTTTCTTCTTTTAGTGGAAATACCCTGAAATACTTTCCAAACCAATGAAATATGCATGCCAAAATGGTGAAACAATATTTAAGCAGAAAATTTGGGAAGCTGTACAGGAAGTGGATCTAAAATCAGAAGATTATCTGGAATATATCTGCAACTAGTTTAATTTCTGGGGTTTGGGTGTATGTTTTTGAAACTGAAAGAAGGAATGCTTTCAACTACTTGACTTAGGAAAGTTGCACAATGCTATGTCTGTACCTTATGTTCATATAAAACCATTGAACAAAAATTAGGTTGTGATTCAGTTTTGATTTAAACAGATCTTGCTGCCTTCTGTAGCAGCCAAATTGCTACCTCCAGCACAATGTTTTAGTCTCGTCTGCTCCTCCCTCACCTTGCCTACCAGAAAGCAAACCAAATGCACATCCTGACAGTGTTAATGAGAAGACTAGAAGCTGTTGCTGACTGAAATTACTATATTGGAAAAGAAACTATATCACATATATACTACAAATGAATTGCAGAGTTTCCTTGATTTCCTTTAAAAGCAATCAAACAAACAAACCAAACCATCAAAAGTTAAAAAGAAGAAAGAAGGGATTTAACAGATGTATTACACTGTATTTCAGAGTATCTGTGCTACTCCAAGCACCACTTCGATGGAAGCCCAAAGTTATGTACATGCTGAATACTGGAATATACTCAAAATATTACTTTCCTCACTGTTGTAATTGCAAGAGCTTATAGAAGATTTAAATGATGCCTCTTTCACAAAGATGATGCCATATTAGGATCAAAATGTCTCGTGGGAACTAGGAATTGTAACTAGAAATCAAAAACAATCCATGCCATGAGCAGTGCCAATTGCAAAATGGAAGAAAATGGAAGTAAAAAGCATGCAGAAAAGAGGTGATCAAAGATGAAGGCACAGAAATTATTGGTTTGATTTAAATGTTAGTAATTTTTGAAGGAAGAAGATGAGAAAATAAAATACCTCTATGTATATACTCAGAAGCCAGTGGGAAGACAGCTTGGAACTATTAATACACAGGGTCCACAATTCAATTCAATTTTGTCATACACCAAAAACACTTTAAGACAAATTACACTGTCTAAGGAAAATGTAGCAGGGAATTTTTTTTTTTCCAATCCAAAAGTGTAGTCACACTTTAATTGGGGCACTCAAAGGAGGCCAAGGAACAAATGATGGAGATAGACAGCAAAGAAGAAAATAGTAATTAAATTAGGAAGAAAAGAAGCGGGGAAAGTAGACCAGGGGGAAGGAGCAAAACAAACGATTTAGCTCTTGCTGCAGCCCCTGAAAACTTTGGTGTTCCACATCTCTTTCACATTTACTGTGACATCCCCAAGGATCTTTGTGTTTCACAACTGTAGATCTCATGAAAACACATTTGCATCACAGAGTATCAATTTCTTGACCTTCATTTTTCTTAACTTGCTTCATACCTCCATCATTGACTACAGTCTGCTAAAATTATTTAGAATGCTTTTCTGAGCCACCAATCTGTCTCCAACAAACCCATCACCACAGACTCCCACCCAGCAATCTCCTGCTCCTCTACAACTTCACCTTCCATTTCCCTTCAGGCTGCAGCTGCTCTTATTGACAGAGTTCCTAAGTGGTAAAATGTATTCAGGTGTCTAAATTGGAGAAACTGCTTCTTTCATGACAGTAGAAAATCCAATTACAAAAAAGTCCCTAGCTCATAGCTGGACACCAATTAATTCCTCTTGGGTCCCAAAACCCTTTCGTCTTCAACATCAAAGGCATAAGAGCTCCCATTGCTTCTTTGTACTTTACAAGTCATAGTATTCCAGCAAGATAAGTTTGAAACTGCTCAGTATTTCACAAGAAAAATGTTTATATTATTTAAAAGATTCAAAAACTTCCATTTTCAAAATGAAATAAAAATATTTTCCTTTGATCTCTGAGAAAGAAAAGAAACAAAACCCACAAAACCTATTTTCATTGCATTTCTATGTAATGTCACTGAAATACCTTCTATTTCCAGCTGAAAGAAAAAAAAAAAACAACAAAATTGAAAAAAGTCTTTGGCTTTCCTTTAAAAGATTTTTATACCAAATCATCAGGCCTTTCCTACAAACCAAAAGAGTGAAGAAGCTGGGGCTCCCACCAATGCTGTGGCTTGAGGAGCTGAAACATATCTCAAGTTGTCCAAAGTACAAAATCCAGCTCAGTTGTTATGAAGAAGACATGCAATGAATCTGATGGAAACCACTTAGTGGACTGCAGAATAGGAAATTAAATATATTAAATGTAAGTGAAGAGCACATATGCTACTGTCTTAAGAGAAATGCAGGGGTTGGCATCCTATGTAGAAGTCCAGCCAGAGCAACTGTTTTGAACACTGGGGAAAAAAAGGGAGGTAGAGACATCATTTGGTCCTAAAAGAGATACAACAAAAGAAAACTAAATAAACTTTCATGGATTTTTTGTTTGTTTGTTTGTTTTTTACAGCCAGATTAGTGAGACAGTGGAACAGGTTTCCCAGAGAAGTTGTGGATTCCCCATGACTTTAAACATTCAAGCCAATGTTGAACGGCACTTCAAGCAACCCAGCCTAGAGGAAGGTATCTGTGTCCACAGGAGAGAGAGATTTGAACTAGATGGTCTTGAAGGTCCTTTCCATTCCCAAACCATTCTACAGTTGTGTTATAAAATTAATGTTTTCTCCCAAGGTAAAGAAGACAATAAGGTAATTGGGTAAAGAAGGTAAAGAAGACAATAAGGTATAAAGACAGAAGGTAATAAGGGCCAGTTGATGTTTACCCTGTATCCATTCCAGCTCAAATAAAAGCATAATTTAATATTTATTTATTTAAAGCTCAAATAAAAGTGTTCTTTAAAGAAAAAACAGACAGTGGTATGGCAAATCATGGTATTCAAATAGTATGAGTGGCTGTCAAACTGCAATAGGAATAGCAGCTCAGATTATCTGATTATCTGATATCCAAAGGCATTTGCTCTGAGAGAAGTCTAGACAGGGAAATAATAGTCAGGAAACATCAGTGTTCAGCAAACTGTCAAACTGTGTTATCTACATAAGTCAGAGAAGATTAAAGCCAGAAAGATTTCCAGGTACTTCTCCAAGCACCATGAAAAGATTGTGTGACAAACAAGTACATCCACTTTGACCCCTCTGGGTCTTCTTTACTCAGTCCTGAGAAGTACCCTGACTACAGCAGTGCCTGGTGTGTGCATGATACTGACTCTTCCTCTAGCTGCAGCAAATGCAGCTGCTGGAAGACATTCCTTCCAGCACACCTTTTTACTGGTGTCTCTTTTATTCCCCAACATGTTCTTCATTCTGGTCTTCTTGCTATGCCTTCAGCTTATGTCTTAGTTGGCTAGATCACTCTTTTTGTCAGCACTCATGTAAGTCTAAAATAGGCACAGTATAACAATGCTTTTGAACAGCTCAATGCTCGTAAAAGCCAAATCTTGAAGTCACTTTGTCTGCTCTAACAACAATGCCATAAATGAAAGTCAAAGCAGAAACAGAAGATATGTTTTCTAACTTGGTTTTTTTCCTTCCTTCTCCTTTTTGTGTGTCCATCTCCTTAATTCATTGATTGAGGAGGCAGATTCAGGCTTTTACCACAAAAGTAATAACATCAAGTCCAGCTACTTCTTCATCCAAAAAGAACAGTTACTATCATCTTTAATACAACCTAAAAGACTGCCAAATACAACAGTTTCCATTATTATAAGATACAGAACAAAATTAACAGCCACTACTGCAGCTATTGAGAAGGGAAGTTAGAAATGTAGTTAAAATCTCCCTCAACTGCTTTCCCAGTTTTTTTGTCTTCTTCGTGGCTAATTAAGGTTTAAACTTCTGGGATTTGGCTCATTTTTGGGGTTTTTTGGGTTGGTTTGTTTGTTTGTTTTTTGGGGTTGGTGTTTTTTGGGGGTTTCTTTTAGGTTTTTTGTTTTGTTTTGTTTTTAAGTGTGAGTCCCTGTTGACACATATATGTGTGTCACTGAATAGCCAGACTTTAATTACTTAGTATGTGCAGTGGGTCATATAAATAAATACCTTTGACCCTCCTGACTCATTTGTTCCAGTAAAACAGGCATAAAGTTTGTCATTAATACAGGATGCCACTATCATGCCTCCATCCCTCAGAGAGGACTCTATAAACACTATGCCATTGTTTCTTCATTATTTCCTTCAGCCTAGTGCTCTTCCTCTCAGAGCTTAGCTGTCAATCCCTGGGTTACTCCCCTGTTATTACTGCCTTAGGAACTTCAACCGTGCTGCTCTCCCTAGGCAAGAAGCTGCTCCAATCCTGGTATCTGTTACTGAAGTGAAAGGCAGTCCTTTTTGCTAAAACTCAGAGCCTTCACTTTTGATTATATAAAGCTGAGATGACACAAAATGAGGCCTGAAGGCCTTTTTACAGCTTTTTACAGGTTGTTCATATTTTTGCCTTCAAGATTCTGGTTTACAGCTAAGGTGTAATTGTTATACTGCAGCTCTACCCCTCCTTTTTGGCCTCAGCAGCCACTGCAGCATCTCCAATCCTTTTCACAGCACCCCTCTAGGTTGTCTTTTGTGTAGACACTTTCCTTGGAAAGACTCTCTATACATGACAAACTCATAGGCATCCATTCTCTAAATTTACTATTCCCTGTCACAGATTCCAGCCAAATACAGAGCCAAAGCATTTCACCCAGTATTGAAATGGCAGAAGGTAAATAAGTCACACACAAGGAAACATCTTCCCAACACAAAGAAATCTCGGTGGTGTAATAGTTTACCTAACAAGACTGAGAAGTCTCTGTTGTTGAACACATCAGGAAAGAGATGGCAGGGGCTTCTGGTGCATTACCTGGTGAGGAGTGAGTTATCTGCAGTGGACTACATTCTGGAGAATGGATGTTCTACCTGATCTGTCGAGACCCTTCCAGACATGGTTCCTGATCTTGCAAAAAAAATAGCAATATGTGAGTTCTTTTCAAGCAGCCATTTAAAAGCTCTGGTTAAATTGCGCTAGATCTAAGCGCTTGGTAACAAGCTGTTTAACAAAAGAAGTATGTTGCCACCACCTATGGCCCGGTTGCAGGTTGCCTTTTCAATACCAGCCTTTTCCCAGATCCTTTCCCCTGCTTTGTAGTGCCTACTATGACTGAAACATGACTGGAGAAATAGCAGGAATATTTGCCATACCACTTGGAATGGATGATATTCTTTTCAATCAGTGAGACAATTCAGAGTGGTGAAGGTAAGCACGTAATTTCTGTAAAATATTAGTGTAATAACAATGAAGATTTGAGGGATTGTGGAGACTCACACTTAAACAGATATAACAAGGAATTACAAATCAACCACATTGAAGATTCTGAAGTTGTACAAATTAAAAATAATGTCCTTCAGAAAATATCATTTTCATTGCCATATAAAATAGATTTGGTAGCATTCAGGAAAAATCCAAATGCAATTTGGAAATTAAAATGAAGGGTGCTAAACAAAAGCACCAAATGGGGAGTCTCCTGTTACTGATGAGATCACCAGGGAAACATTCGTTCCCAGAAACAAATTATCAGTATCTCACTGGAGCAAAGGTAAAGAAAAGATGAGGTGATAGAAATTCTTGATTCAAAGTGTTTAAACTCCCCTGACATATTCAATAAAATAAGAATGCAATGCAGCTGACTTGAATTAGTTGCAACTGGTGAAATTCTTCAGTTGGTCCATTTCTGCCAGCAGAGAGATTCAAAATTTTGCAAACTATCAAAATAGAGAATAGGTTAAGTCCATCAAGTCTTATAGAAAACAGGAAGCCGCTACAAAATTTTCAGTTGTTAATTACAGAGGAACCACTGATATTTTAAATAAACCGAAACAGAGTGATTAATGTAACGCATAAATGAGTTTTCTGTGTTGGTAAACAAACAAGGAATTACCAAGCAAAATAAACAGGGCCATCTTTCAGTATTCAACATATACAAAATTACATAATCAGAAAAAATCAAAGTCTGTACTACTCCTGTAGATAATGTAAAGGGAAAGTAAAGGAATTTACAGCTACTGATAGTATCAATCAACAATATTTTTAAAAACCACGTTTTTCTCCAACTAAGTTTGTCTAATAGAAGGCATACCTCACTCATTTTAACCACTGTTAGTCTCTTTTTTATAGCTATGGTTATAACAATCTGAATATCTCCAAAAGAAATAAACATACAGAATACAGCTTTAATACAATTAAACATGAAAGATTTGCCATGGTATGATGACAAGAAATTACCAACAGGAACTTTAATAACAACTCTGAATTCTTTAGATCTTGCATCAACAGCAAAGGATAATGAGATGTGTTTGTCATATGATGTAATTCTAGGAATAAAGACTGGCTGGAAAAGGTGTCAGCTGGTAATTAATGACAAGCACATGACAAATCTTTAATAAAAGCTGTTCTTATGGATGACCAGTTTCCATGCAGAAGGAAGCAAGATCACAGTCATAAAGCAAATATACAATACCATAATAAAATATTTTTAAAATGTAATTCTTTTACGTATGATATATCATGTTAAAATATGTATGCTATATTATGTTAAAAGCAAAGTGGTGACAGTTAGAATGTGCAATAGCTTATAGAGTCATTAGGCTTCATTTCAGTAATGTCAGGTATGAAGCAAATTTACTAAACAGATGCTGAAACAGATGCCTTGGTAGTATGAGATGCAGAGCCTGAGTTAGCAACACCTAAATGAGAGTCTTGCACCCCACTGCTGGGTGTCTGAGAAAACAAGGCTTACACAATCACCAGCCATTACTCTGGTCCCTGCCACTCCACACCTAACAATACTTGAATGGGCTGACCAATTCTTTCACTTGAATTGCAAAATAGTTCATACTGGATGAATCTAAGTGCTGAAGAATCCAAAGTTATATTAATTTTAACGATTTGAGTCACAAAATTATTTGGATTGGATTAGACCTCAAGAGGTCATCTGGTTCCACTGATGAAGTGTCAATGGGCAAATGCATATTTTTTAAGTTTCAAAAAAAAAATTCCATTAACTTACATATTTATAAGCAGAGCTTTATGCTTTGTATCAGCTGATTGACCAACTAAGACACATGTAACTGTATTCACCTAGCTCTAGGTGAGTCATAGCACACACCTATGCTTACCCAGATGGGATGGCACCCTTGTGAGTGCTGGGTGAGTTAGGACATTGAAATGAGGATACAGAACACAAATCTGTAAGAAAATAGCTTTGAACATTCTATTGCTCATAAAACTAAATTGTTTGCCTGAGGCATAAATGTAAGAACTGAAAATAGTAAGACTTATTAAATGGGCTACAGAACAGTAGCGTAACATCTGATATAGGTAATCTAATTTCAGCTTAAACGTTTCATTTACTTTATAAAGTAGCGATAAAGACATTGTTTCTGTTCTGAAGGACCCACAATCAGAAGGTTAATTTTTGTGCAGAGTTTGAGATAGTGCTTGAAGGGGAAAATAGTTCTAAAAATGAAAGCTTTTTCTTATTCTTTGCAAGGTTGATTTTCTTTCAGATCATGTATTCACCAGCAATTACATGAAAGTAACAAAGACTCAAAAAAACAACCACCCTCTACAAATGCTGAACATCATTCAAACTTCTGATCAAGACTCCTCTCCCTCCTTCACCACTTGGATTTAAATCACATATTATAGCCCTGTATGATCTCTCTTAGACTTTATTACTCTTCAAAATCTGATCATCTGAATTTGAGGAGGGATTTTATCCATCTATTGGGAAGCATGGAGGCTCCCCAGCAGAAGATCTGTACTTGTTTTTAGCAGGACTGTTCTGCTTTCCTCAGTGCAGGCAGTGGGATCACATGGCAATTTATCTGAAGATGGAACCAGATGAAGATACCATCTGTTTCTTCTGTACTGTGTAACTGGATCAGACTCAAGTATGTAGCAGCTGTGGGTGTAGCTACCTCTATAGACAGCAGCTGATGCTATCCAATACTTCTCCAGAAAAGTTTAATCAGGAGGAGAACTTCTTTGGTAAGTCAAGTTAAATGTCAGGCCTTCTATTGCTGCATAGAGAATACCTTAGATCTCCTAGATGTAGGTGTCTCATCTTGACATGCTCATATCAGCACTCAAGAGGAAGTCTTGACTGCAACACTGGCAGCATTACTGTGACCTTTCCCTCCATTACATGAGTTTGTGCTGTTGTGTGGAGTGCTCCCACACTAATCTGGAGAATTTTGTTGCAAGAGTTTCTCACTCATGTGTTTCTTTGCCCAGCAGGTTGTCCTCTGTCTTGAACTGTCTCTAATCTCACTGGATCCCAAAATGCTGGAACACTGCATATCTGCCAAACTATTACTGATACTAGTAGCTATTTCTGCTGAAAAGGTTTAAAGGCCTAAAGGTTTATTTCTGCTGGTAAGGTTTAAACATTGCTTTAACCTGCTGTCTTGTGTTTTACAAACCAGAATTTCCAAATGCCTAGGAAAATAGGTGTGTTTAGTAAGTATCACAGAAGTCTAGTATTTTTTATGTTCTAAAGTCTGCCAGTACTGGTGTTTACTTTCTGTTTTAGCTTCTGTCTCAACTCTGCCTCTCTTTTAGCATACTCTGTCGCTCTTGCGGTAACCAAACCCAAATTTTCTAAGAAGTTCCTCCTCAAAGGCTTTAAGTATGTCTATACTGCAGTCAGAACTCTGACTGATCCCTGCACACTTATACAAGGCAGTTTTAACAGAAGAATGTTGGATCTAGAAGAGAAAAGCTGAAAAGCTGAAATACAGGCTGGAGATACTCTAGTTTCTGTGGTGAGACTAGCAAGTGACTTAAAAGACACTGGACACCCTTTGGAGGGTGAACAAATAATAAAGATCGCTAATTATTCATGGTCTTCCCTGACCTATTTAAAGCTGGGCATCATAATATCTTGGGGGAAAAAAATACAGTGGTCTTATAAATATAAATCACAATTTATAATTGATACTTCTTAGAATTGTAAACAAAATTTAAAAAGCAATAAAGATTAATGGAACAGGAAAAGACAAATTCCCTGTCATTTCCTGAAGATATTGCCTTGATAGACATCAAATTCCTGATCTGGTACAACAGCTTTGAAGTCACAAGCATTGGAAACAAATCCTGATGCTTTCTTGGATCAGTGAAGATTTTTGTCATGTTAATAAATTAATTTACCAGGTTTGAACTAAGACCTCTTGAGTATTGGCTAGAAATGTCACACTTACCCCATAATCATGTAATTGACCCATTTAGGTCCATTACTCAGTATATACTTGGCCATTTAGAGAAGTATTTAGAAATTTTACAATCCAAACTGTGACCCAAGGACAGCATTGGCTGTGCTTACAATAGTCTGCTAGGGTCATCTCAGCCGACATATATGCAATCACATAAACCCTGCAGAATCTTGCATAGGTCAGATTGCCTGAAAATGTACTGGAAATACAAGTGACTCATTAGTGCTCAATTTTCCTCCCTCACACCAAAGAAAAATCAGTTTAAATATTTATGGGATATGCCATGGATTACACATGAGAAAGATAAGAGGTTGCAGTGTGTTGATCTTAGCTGCCAGGTGGTCACCACGGCTTCTCTATCACTGCCCCTCCGCACCTTGATGGAGGGGAAGAAAACATGAAAGACTTGTGGGTCAAGGGATAGACAGGGAAAGATCACTCACCCATTACCAGATAAAACAGACTCAGCTTGGGGAGATTAATTTAATTTATTGCTGATCAGATGATAGCAGGAAATAAATAACAAAACTAAAGACACCTTCCCCTCACCTCTCCCTAATTATTGGGCTCAACTTCACTCTGATTTTTTCTACTTCTTTCCCTTCAGCAGCACAGGGGAACAGGGAATGCATCTCCAGTCAGTTCAGCACATATTGCTTTGCCACTTCTTGCTCCTCACACTTCCCCTACTCCAGTGTGGGGGTCCCTCCCATGGGAGACAGTCCTTCATGAACTTCTCTAACATTAATCATTCCCCCAGTCTGCAGGTCTTGAACTGCCCCAGTATGGCTCCCTCCCACTGAGTGCAGCACTTCAGGAATCCATGTCTCTAGCCTAGGCTCTCCATGGGGACACAAGTCCTGCCAGTAAACCTGCTCCAGTGTGGGCTCCTCCATCCATGGGTCCGTAGGTTTGGCCAGAATCTGCTCCATTGTGGGCTTCCGATGGGATTTACAGCCTCTTTTGGGCATCCACATGCTCCAGCGTGGGATCCTCCCCAGGAAGCAGGTGGATCTCTGATCCACCATGCATCTCCATGGGATACAGGGGCACAGCTGTTTCACCATAGTCTTCACCACAGGCTGAAGGGGAATCTCTTCTCCAATGCCTGGAGCACCTCCTGCCCCTTCTTCTTTACTGGCCTTGGTGTCTGCAGATCTTTTTCTCTCTCATCTTCTCACTTCTTTCTTGGGCTGCTGTTGCTCTTGCATAGTTTTATACCCCTTCTTGAATACATTATCCCAGACATGCTGCCACTGTCTCTGATGGGCTTAGCCTTGAGCATGGGCAGGTCTATTTCAGAGCCACCCGGCACTTGCTCCATCAGACACAGGGGAAGCTTCTCACTGAGGCCAACTCCTGCAGTGCTCCCACTACCAAACCTCATCCAAACTCAATACAGAGGCCAAAAGCTAACTGGTCTTGAACATACTCTTTTAATCCAAAAGACAATCCAGAATTCTTCAGATAAATCTTCTTCCATACATTCAAATCATTTTAGCACAGGCCTGGTATGATCTTGCAGACAGATTGATTTCTGTCAGTGTTTTGGGGATAGAGATGACGCCTTCAAAATATCTGAACTGTTCTCTTATCATACATTCCACAGATTAATCAGAAGGCAGACGGTATTAACTGCCATAGGAGCTATAATTTCCAGTTTAAAGATTTGTGTAGGTATTTTATCTGTTGCAACCTGGTGGTTGTTCTGTGGCTTGTGGCTACCCTTCCTAGTTCCAAATGTTCTTGATTGAGTTGAATTGTAGATGTGGTTAGACATATCACTTCCTCTTTCCTTGAGTAATCTCTTTCAACACTCCGCTACAGTCTTGATATTGCTGCAGAGATCAATACACTGTATTCAGAGCCAAGCAGGCATCTTCTTTGTAGAGAAATATTTTGAGATTCTTCAGGAATTACTTATGACTGTAGTTTTTCACTCTTGTCCTTGAAGAAAAAAAGACTTTTGAAAAATATTTTGGTAATACTATCTCTTTTTAATAATGAGATCTTAAGCATGACAAAGTCTTTTTTTTTTAATGCCAGAAACATTCCTTTCATTTTTACTCTTTAGACAAAAGAAAATTTTTCAAAGAAAATTTTTTATTTATCAAAGTTCCAAATTGTTCTTTCTGTCATCAGGATAATTTTCTGTATCACCATGTACTTGCATAGACCCTGTAAGAATAATGTTTCTGTTAAACAAACAAGTTGTCAAATTGCTTTTTAAACCACTAAAAGAGCTGCAAGAACCACCACTCCCAAATCATCCAGCTTCCAAGAAAGGAGTGTTCCAATTTCCTCTCCTGTTGAAAAATGTTTTCTATCTACCACAAAGACTACTGATATCTTTAATGCAATTTAGTAAAATCCTTATTACTTAGAGTAAAAACTAGTTCAATGGCACGTTTAAGTTGGTAACTTTGGGTTTTGCATCATCTGATCTTATAAAGAGGGATTCTTGAGTATTAGCAACATTATATTAAGTTAATTCTGCCTTTTATTTGAAAAGACAAACTGACATTGCCAGTGTACTTATTTGTTTGACTAGAATGGAGAAGATTAACTTTCATGAACCATTCTTTTAAGGGAAAGGAAATTATTTATACTTAAACTACTGTGCCCTCTCAGCAGTAAGCAAGAGATTACTTTACATGTTCAGTTCATCACATATTTGTAAAGTTTACCATACTCCGTGGTAATAAGTATAGTAATAACTCCATGTGTTCTACAACTTCAATAATACTTAGTTGCAGAAAGTTCTTCAGTTTAGAGCCAGCATAAATATCCAAAGTAGACAGTTTTCCTCCATAAAATGCATGGACTATCACATGCACTGTAGCTATACTGGTACTGCTGTTCAATGCAAATTCTTGTCCTTGGAAACTACCTGAAATGTTTTCTATCAAAGCTGTTAGGGATGGGCACTTCCAGAATCTCAAGTGCAGATACAGCTATTACTAAAAGTATGCTTTTGGGTGGGTGTTTCATTGCTACTAAGATATCCCAAAGCCAGCAACGCTTGTATGCAGCCAGTTTCTTGTCTCACTCCACGCAAACAGAATCACAGAAACACTTCTAAAACTTTTGTCAGAATAAAAAAGGGACTCCAACCAACAATAAACAGATGTTGCTATTTGGCTTGCTAATAATTCATACTAAAATTTGAATCATACTATCAACAGAAAACTACTAAAATTGCTTGTCCAGCACAGCTATGTTAAGCACAATACTTAATAGCAATTTCAGGACACCTAAACATAGTCCTCATGCTACAGTTCTTTGAAGCACACTATTGAATTACCTCCCCCTTTCACCTCAGTTGCCAAAAGCAATTGCATTAACTGAGTTAACTGGTTAACGGAGACTCTACAGTCTTGTATTCAGGCAGAAATCACTTTTCCACAGCAGGTGTTTGCATTAGATCAAACCTGAAAACAGGCTTCCCATATGAGGCCTTGTTTCTCATGAACATTTTGTACTAAAGCTACTTTATCCAAGGTGTTCAAGGATTCAGATCCAGATGGGTATAATTTCAGTTCAGCCTGCAGCATGCTGCAGGAATCACAGACTACAGAATGGAATGCTTGTATAAACACATATAGGAATATTTATATTCCTGTTCACAACATCAGCTTGCAAAAAACAATTTAGGTACCATCAGGTGAGATCACTTTGAAAGGGTTCAGGTTATTCAAAGCTTTTACACCCGGCAATTACTAATCTACCTCACATATATGCCAGTAAATGCATATGTGCAGCTCCATAGGATTTCATCCCATTGCCAGGTCAGTTCTGCATTTATTATGTATGGATCTGCCTAGGCAGGTCACCTTTTCTGCCAGATTTGAATTCTATAGTTTCCCTGTTCTCCCAACACCAACCTGAGCAGAGATCACACTGATAGAACCAGCAAATAGAGGCTCAGGGAAATGATACTGCTAGGCAGAAAAAGCAGAAAACTCCTGGAAATTTGCAAACCTACTCTTTGCTGTATTACTAGTTTAAGATTTTATTAAATATCATTGCTTGGAGACTTCTCAGGGATGGCAATGACTCAAAGTACTCCCTGCCTTAAAAGTTCTGGCACTTGACCCACTTCTTACAAAGAAATAGGACATCAATTGAATTCCTAACTTTGCATTTCAGCTCACTAGCGACAGGACTTTTGTGGCCCTCTGTCATGGTTTGACACTGGCAGAACGTCAGGCACCCACTAGAGCTGCTTGCTCACCCTCCCCTGCCACAGCTGGGAAGAGGGGAGAGAAAAATTTGATGAAAGCTTCATGAGTTGAGATAAGGACTGGGAGAAAA
>VWZP01002663.1:337082-357017 GCA_013396995.1 Dicaeum eximium
ACAAAAGCCCGAAAAGGGGGGGGGGGGAAAGAAAGAAAATGCAGTCTGTGGTCTTTTTAACTGCCTTAGGTGGGATTGGGGAACCATTTATGTCTATTACTTGGGGGAGTACTCTGATGCTGAGATAATTTCATTTGAAATTCCCTATGTTTCTATAGATGTAGAGATAAATTTTCCCCTGTTACTTGTTTAAATTGTGGGTACCTGTTTGCAGCATTTTCATATGACAGAATATTTTGAAGAGGTGTGAACAACCTGTGTAATTAATCCATTGTGCTACTCAGGATTCACAGCTTCCTTAATTTCTTAGCTTTTAGAGATGATACTGGGTTGTACTTCCTTCGTGCCTCCCTTGTGTATTTTTTGTCATTTTTTCCACCATTATTTTCTTTCTCTTCAATTGAATGTCCTTCAAATGAGTGCTGTTTAAAACTGCTTTCTTAAGCCAGTAATGGTTTTTTTTCTCTCATTTTCTGGCTGATATAGTATTATCAGGCAGGCGTTGAATTTGAAAGCAGATTCACTGTAATAGTTTAATCTTTTTACGTTTCTGTAACATGACATTATTTACAAATAGTCAGGGAGGACTGTGTCCTGTGTGCTACCACAATGCTAAAGAAGGCATTGAGAAGCAGAGATTTCTGGAAGTGACTCCATTTTTTGTTTCTGAGGATGTGCTTTCAACATTTCTTTTTTACTATTATTAGAAACATTGCATTGCAATGCACCAGGATATTGCTGTTACCAGAGAGAACTTCAACTGAAGTTAGGGCTCAGTCCAGCTAAAGATACATCTGCCAAACTTTATTTTTGCAAGAGACAAAAACCTAGTCATCAGAAGTATGGTAGAGAGAGAAGGAAGATAGGACAGGAGGAGAGGGGAAGGGATATTCTAAGGATACAGAGCATCAGTGAGTTAGTCAATGTGTGTATGTGTATGTTTTGATGAGAAGACTGCTTCTCTGGCAAGGCAGGCTTTGGACATGATCATCTGCAGCCACTGACTATAGACGTAAATAGAACACGGCTAATGTATCAGCATGACTCCACTCACCAGTTACAAAGATTTTGGCAGATAACTGCTTTCAATTCAAAACCTTTCAGTGGTAAGACCCTATCTCTGGGTTTCCTTTCTATCTATTATTTTCTGGGTGTGGTAACTTTTGTAGGAGTATCAAATGTATGTCTGAGTTTTTTTGATTACTAATGAGAAACATTTACCCATTCAGAAAAAATTGAACACTTGATGAACTTTTTTTGTTAAGGATTTGTTTCTGGAAAGTTGTTACAAAACACTTCCAGTCATTCAGCAAACATTTAATTTGGTTTTAAAGGACCTTGAGTGACTGATTTCTTAAATGTACAAAACAATCCAAATGTTTAATTATCTACTGTTACAATACTTTCCAAAATGTATTTGTGTCAAGTGGGTCTGACCTTTTGGAAAAATGCTGTGATATTAGTGTGAGGGAACTGGATAGATTTGGGTTTTTTTTCTCTGAAAAATGTTATTTAAATAATAAATGTTATTTAAAGCATTTGTTTGTGATTGCTTGTAGACAATTTATGTGAGTAATCTAAAATTTATAGTAGCACAACTTTTCACATAACGGTATTGCATCGTGACTTGTTTGAGTTACTGTAGGGAAAGAGTGTTGTAAAAGATTTTCAATAACTTAGAATCATAGATTATGATGTTAGAAGGAACCTTACTGTGTTTTCTAGTTGAACTCCATGCTTAAAATAGAACTAGTTTTAATTAGGGCTATTAGAGCTTTCTTTTTTTTTTTTTTTTAAGGAAACCTGAACTTTAAAAAACACTGTTTTATATCTGTTGAAAGGAAATCTAAAAAAATGAAGAAAAAGAAGAAATGAAAAAGCTATGAATGTGTTAAGTAAGTTGTGAAACTTTTGAGGAAAAATCTGTAGATTAGTTCTAGAAGTTTGTAAGTTTGTAATTTTTCTACAGTGGAAATAGCCCTGTGGCTTCAGAGCCCAAATTCTTTAGCCTTCAGTGATGTGTTACTTGTTCATGATTGTCAGATGTCCAAATTTTAAATTGTATCATTTTGTCACTTCAGAAAGTCACTTCAGTAGTATAATTCAGAAAAAAATTCATATATGGGAGGAGGTTAAAAAAATCCCAAGCTATTTGCAATATTGGAGTTGTTCTGGAGGAGTTGAATGAATAGGTAAATGGTATGTATAAGTTCAAATGTGTTTTATCATGCTGCTTTATCATACATGGATTTTATTTCCCTTTAACATTTAAACTGAGTATCCTTTCCCATTCATTTCTCCCTAAGAACAGGAACAAAACCAACTGAAGCAGTTAGCACCACAGAATACAAGTCTTTGTTCCCCTGGTGCTAATATAAATTGCTTTTGCCTGAAATACTGTTCTGTTATGAAAGTGATTTAATAGCTTGTAATTTACTGTATATGCTGTTAAGGTAGGAGGAAAAATGTGCATGATATGGGATCTAAGGATTTTCTTGGTATCTTATTTAGCCTTTTGTTCCTAATAGTGGTCTGTGAATATGTTCTTTCGACTGGGCTTGCCTTTTTTTTTTAAACTTTTTTTTTTTTTTACTTTTAAATAAAATTCCCATTATTTGAGCTTGGAAACCTTAAAAATTGCATTTAGGGATGCAAAATGCTGCTTCCTTAGGCCCGCCTTTCCATGATTGCACCGTTGTATCAACTGCTGTAGCGGCTGAACTCTACCAGCATTGAAAGAATACAGAGAGGGCCATTTTGGTTACCTCTCATCTGTCATCCGGGCTTAAAGGTGGTTTATCAGCTGTGTTGTTGAAGGAGCTGAAGAACTGGATCATCAGCTTGCTAGTGTTGACAGGGGGGGATGCTATTGCTTTCTGTCCTCCCCTGCGTCAGCTTTGTGTTCCTTCCTCTTCTGCTTCTCTGTCCTTTCAGTATGCTGATTCAACTCAATAAACCTCAATGCATTACTCCAAGAAAGACCACAAAGTAGTTTTTTGCCAGACGCTGAGTTAGTTTGTTTTGAAGGATCTGAGAAATCCTAAAGCCAGTGAAGCAGAGAAGAGGGCACCTGAGAGCAGAAGGAGCGTGGAACTGCAGTAGACTGGGAAGAAGAGAGGCAAGAGGGGATGGGAAGTGGAATCTACTTTCTATAGGAGCAAGCTATTGGGCGGGCTTTAAAAAGTAAATTCACCCACACAGGTACTTAGAATCCAGTATTGTTGTAATGCTTTTCCTCCTTTGAATTAGATTTTTAAGTGTCTAACAGCAGACTTATCAGACATTTAAGAATTATTTGCTACCGTGTCAAATGTGCTGTAAAAATACTAAGAGTACTAATTCAGTGCTGCTGATTTAATTCCCATGAGCTGACTTCACAATGAAATTGATGGTACCCCTTTAATTTTTTTCTTCCCATCAAATGTTTTTCTTTGTTTTCATAAAAGAACATTTTCTCTTTACTTCAGGTGGGTATTTGGCTAGGCCTGTGTCCTGACATGGTAAATCTTAAGTGAAAGGTTTTAAAACTAGCACAATAATACCTGCTAACTAAATGTATTTGTTCAATGCAAATATTAGTTTGTTTCGGTAGTTGTCAGTGTTGATGCTCTTGAGTATATTCTCATGACTAAAAGCATAATTCAGAAGGATAGAAGAAGACAATCTGTGGATCAAAAGTTAGAGTATTTTATGGCACAGCCTGAACACTTATGTAATGTATGTTCTCAGTCTTCTGACCTGCAGAAAAAAAAATTACTTAGAACTCATTAGGATATGTGTAAAGTAAGTTCTTTGCCAAACCTTCAGGGTGAGGTGTTGCCTAGAAGTCTTTTTGTTCAGTGTTACCATGTTCCAACCAACCAGTGATTCATTAGTGGCTTTATCTTTAAATTATTTTGCCCCTTTCCAAAGGAAAGGAGTCCCAAAATGCCATAATAACTCTGAAATACAGATCTAAACAGATCTATTTAATTCATGAAATTATGTTACAATGTAAATACCTATTTTGGTGTTACTAACAGGAAAAGGAAAACCTAGCACTCATGTACAATGAGTGCTCCCATGCAGTTAGCCCTTGTTTGCTATGATTTCTGTAGCTCATCTGTGGCTATCCTACTCTAAGTAATATACTAAATTCAAACTAATACCTGGTATTTATAGACACTCATTTGACATGGCAGTCTGACTAAGGAGTGGCACAGCCACGTCACACAGTAAGGTAAGGTGAGCAGACAAGCACCAGCTTCAAAAAACACCCCACATGGTGTTATGTATTTGTCTTGTTTACAGGGAAAGGGATGCATAGGTTTTAGTTGTTGACATCTCCCTACTGAGCTTTCAGAAGAGATCTAGTGTGCCATACATTGTTGTCAGAGCTGACAGCTTTATGCCTGAGCCTTGTGATTTTGCAACAAGTTTTTTATGTACATACAGTTCTGCTGAGATTTCTATTTAGAATTTCATGTGGGAAGAGAGAAGTTGTGTTGTTCAGTAATGATGCATACATGGAAGTAATGTTTTGGCTCACTTGGCTGCCTTAAAATACTACTTCAGTTTTTCTTACTAATTTCAGTTATTTTCTTTATCTGTGGAGTTGTATTATGGGGTAGTGTGTTGAAATGAGGTGCGTTTTGGTAGGCAGTGTAAAAATCGTAGACAAAGGTAATTGTTACTGTTGAGGTGTTAACCTGGCTATAAGTGAGGATCACTGGTAGGAGTTAGAAGAGGCCAAGCAATCTGTGCTGGTGATACACTTCGGGTGCGCTCTTGCAGTGGGTAGATGTTGTACATCAGGTGCCCACCACAGCCGCTGTGACTCCCCTCCTCAGCTAGGTAGGATGGGAAAATGGTGTAGCTCATGGGTTGAGATAAGGACAAGAAGAGATCACTCACCAGGTACTGTCACAGGCAAAGGAGAATCAACTTGGGGAAATTAATTTAATCTTATTGCTCATAAGTCAGAGTTTGATAGTGAAAAATAAAACCAAATCATAAAACATCGTCGCACCACCCCTCCCTTCCTCTTGAGCTCAACTTCCCTATTGATTTCTCTACCTCCTCTCCCTGGATGATGTAGGAAGATAGGGAAGGGGGATTGTGGTCAGTTCATTGTGCGTTTTCTTTACCACTCCTCCTTCTTCATGTTTTTCCCCTGCTCTAACATGGGGACTCACCCACAGGACACAGACCTCCATGGGCTTCTAGTGGTGTAAGTCCATCTCATTGGGTGCAGTCCCTGGGAAACAGAGTGCTCCAGTGTCTGTCCTCCATGGGATCATAGGGGTCCTGTCAGAAAATTTCTCCAGCATGGGCTCCCTTGTCCATGGGGCCACAGGTTGCCAGGAGCCAGCTCCAGCATGGGCTCTCTATGAAATGGTTTACTTCAGGGTTCAGGGAAATGGTTTTACTTCAGGGCCCATCCATCTGCTCCAGTGTGGGGTCTTCCACAGGCTGAAAGGATATATCTACAGTGGCACTTGGAGAACCTCCTCCAGCTTCTTCACTGACCTTGGTGTACGTGAAGTTGTTCCTCTCACCTGTTCTTGCTCCTCTCTTGGGCTGCTGTTGTTGTGCCAGCACTCTTTCCCCATCTTAAATCAGTTATCCCAGAGGTGCTGTGGTGGTTGCTGGTGGATTTGGCCTTGGCCAGTGGTGTGTCCATCTTGGAGCTCACTGGCTTTATCTATGTTGGGGGGATGCTACATGGGGGATGCTTCTGGCATCTTCTCACAGATGCCATTTCTGTAGTCCCCCAGTACAAAACCCTTTCCACCCACCCGGAACATCTCTGCACACGTGTACTGAGATCCTAGGCTCACTATGTGCAGATAAAGGACTGTTTTAAGTAGCCTTTAAAGGGGAATAATGTGGTTCATTTTGTATTAGAGCTCTTCAGGTGCCTATCTTATGGGAGTGTTGTTACTTTCTTGTGTTTTAAACACCCCATGTTTTGCTTTCCAGTATCGTTGTTGGGTTTTCTTCTGTTTGCTGTTCAGTTTTTTTGAATACATGTGAACTTTGAACTTGTTTATGTGTGTTTTATCTGTGCTTTTGGTTTAATTCGTTGAATTAGCTCAGCTCTTCTTTAAACAGCCATTTAAAAAACTCTGCCCAAATCCAGACAATAACCTTGGCAGTGCATCAGCATACACTTCAGTTCCCTGTCTCCAGAAGCCTCTTTGAAAAAAACTGGACACTTTTTGTGCACTCAGTAGGTGGTCAATTGCTGTGTTGTTTCCAAATAAGTTAGTATGGAATTCACTTGTTCTTATCTTTTTTAAATCTTAAGAGGTTGGACAGATGTAGTGCTGGATCCAGCACTTCCCATGCTAGTCAGTATTAACTAATTTATTTATGACATCCTCCCTCTCCATCTATGTTTTGTGTTCTTAGATGATTTCTGCCCTAGCAGTAAAATGTACTTTAGATCTGTGTGGGAGAGTCAGGCTTTGGTCTGTTACTGCTACAGTAATGCAACTGATCTTTTTTTTTGCCACAAAGGTAAGGATTATTAATGGCAATGCAATCATGCGAACAGCTGGATATCCTGGCAAGTCTTAATCTCTTAACTATGATGGGTGACATTTAAGTACAGGACCACATGTTTTTAAGAGCGAGAAAAGCAGTTTGCCTGTAGTGAAGATTTAATGTAATTGAGACTTCTGCTTATTGTCAGGACATGTAGGAGTGTACTTGCTTTTAACAATTATTTCTTTTGTTCGTTTAAAGAGAAACAGTTCTAAGCATGTTCTGATGCCAAAAAAGGTTGCCTTCTAAGTTCAGTTGCTAAAATTTTGCATACAGATTTTATGTACTCTCTAGCTTTACTTCTTTATAACTCATTGTCTGAATCTCATTGCGGACTATTGCCATGATCAGGAAGGTTGAGTATTTTACTCTTAGGACTGCTGTTCTCTGGACAAAGGATGGAGTATTTAAGACTACTGTCTGCAGTACTCTACTTCTCTCTGACAACAGCTGTCCATAGTTTTACATGTGAAACTGAATATGCTTCAATTTGAATCTTTAGAACTTGTCTTGGAAATGGCAGGTAATACTGTCAGGCTTCTGACAATCTAAATTCACAGGAAAATAGGGTGTTCTGTAGTCATTTCAGAAGTATGAAGGAGCTTAAGAAGATACTGAAAAAATATCTTTATGCCTGATTTTATCTAAAAATGGTTATGTGTCAATTGCAATGTTTTTATAAAATACTCCAAAAAAATAAGAGTAACAGGGAAAGTTTTGCGAGTATTAGCAAAGGAAATGTAAGACTCTTCTGTGATTAAATCAAACTTTGGATTATGCGTCCAGCTGAGGTCAACCTGCATATAATTACACTGTCTGCTGTAATACTTTTAAAGCTTTTTGAACAAAAAAAAAATTACAGAAAACAGAAATAATCTTTGTTATATAGTTTAAATATATGTGCTGTAAATTAAAAAAAAAAGTGTTTCCTGCTGGTTAGTGTATCTGCATAATAGTTGCCTAAAATACATGGATTCATTTAATTGTGAACAATGTAACATCTGTGAAACATGATTCTTAAAATAAATGCAGCATTCAATGAGTATAGAGCTAGTCAGGCCTGTACAGGATGTTACTCTACTCTTCTCCACCCACTTCTTCAAATAATGTAATTAAAAAATTGTGGAAGTTGAAATTCATACTGACACTGTTGAAATAAATGAGCAGTAACACTGAATGTCTGTGCTGGGAACTAGTCTTTACTGGGGCATAAAACATGCCACAAAAATTGTTCATGTATTTTATGCCAACACCTTGAAAACTGCCTGGCTTTAATGTTCCAGGTTGGTCTAGACACTTGGCTGGGTACTCATTTAGTACTGCCTATGTGAAAATGGGAGCCTTCAGAATCAAACTACCTGTGGGTCTATGGAGGGTGTGGTTTCCATTATGACATTAATTCTGTGCTTGTCGCAACATCCCAGGTATCTAGTAGTCTGAATACTATCCGGATGGCAGCCAGCTAAAAAGATGCTTCGGCTAGCTTTGATCTGGAGCTGGAAAGCTCCATCAGACTGTGTTACAATGGGAGGTGCTCTGTGCAGCCAGTTTTGTGCCATCTGTTTCCTGTGTCAGCGCCCCTGCCAGACTGGTGGCAATAAAGCACCTGGACTCTTCATCATGCTTAAAAGCCTCTGTCTAGAAGTAGAATCAAAGCCATTGGTCTTCTGTTCATACTGCACTGGATTGTTGAAGCCTTGATTGGTATGCACTCCAGTTCCAAAATGTGAGAGAGAATAGTTCTGTATTCCTTTAAAGCATTTATATGGAATCATTTAGGTCACAGAAGACCTGTAAAATCACCAGGTCCAATCATTAATGTAGCACTGCCAAGCCCACCACTAAACCATGCCCTTAAGTACTACATCTGCACATCTTCTAAATACCCCTAGGGCTTGTGACTGAGCTACTTCCCTGTGCAGCCTGTTTCAGTGCTCTACAGTTCTTTCTGTGAAGAAATTCTTCTAGTATCCGCTCTAAACCTGGCAAATTTTGAGGTTATTTCCTCTTGTCCTATCACTTGTTGCCTGGGAGAAGAGACTAATCCCCACACGGCTGCAAACTTCAGTCAAGAAAACAGTCACCAATAAGACAAACTGTCCATGTGCACTAGGCAAGATTAGGAAAGAGTTGGCAATGGTATTTCCAAATGCTCTATTAGCTATACTGTCTTATTTCCCTTTGTTTAATAAACTTAGAATTTATTTTTATAGTTAGTTCATATAGTTCAGGTGACCTTCCTAGAAGCTGATCTACTCATCTTGGGGAAAATTGGATATTTGCTTAAATACACCTTTTCAAGTGGGTTCTAAGTAAGCTATTGTACCATTTTGAGAAGTGCTGTATCTAGAAAGCCCATTTAGTTTTTTTGTAGGTCTTGCCCTCCATCTCTCTTCTGTTGGGGAAAGAAACACTGCAATGGGACACTAGTTTTTCTGCTTCCTGCTTCGTGGGTAACTGGTAGGGTGAGCAGCTATTTTTAACCAGAAGGAGTCAGATATTTTGATTTGTTTAGGCTAATCTTATAAAACTTATTCTCTAGACAATTCACCAGTTCCATGAAAGGCATCTTGCTGCTTTTCTTGTAATGAGGGTCCCAAAGCTGAATACAGTATTCAAGCTTTATGTCCAAGGTTAGTGCTTTTTGTTAAAATTGGGTCTGAATAGATGGATGGGCATAATGAGGCTGTATGTAACAAGTTCACTCAGGCTGGTTACTTTCCTATCTGTTTTGAAAAATTGAAGGATAGCCCTGTTGAATAGCTCATTGATATTTGCATTAAACCCAATAAGATGATATTCTTTGGTTTCTAAGTAACTTTTCTTGTTTTGTTATGTCTTTTTTTGGAACTGCAGAATAAATGAAATTTTATCACCATTTTCATTCAGAAAGCCCTCATTAGTAACAGGAAGTGGATTCTGTGTGCATCGTTGCCCTAGGGACGAAGAATGGAAGCTTACCTTGTCTTAATAGTTAAAGAATAAATATATATATGTCTATATTAATCAGTTATGAATAACCCGCCCTCACTTCTATGTTTCTTTTTTTAATTGAAGTTCGGTATTTTTGAAGGAGTTGAGAATTACGATTTGATTTAGGTTTTGGGTACCCTCAGCAAGAGAGTAACCCAGACAAGACCATGAAGTTATGTGCATTTACTTACCTTTTGTATGCACAGGAGTGTATTGATAATTCATTATTTTATCCCTGCTGTTTTCAGTGATGGACATAGTTTTTTTTCTGAACAGCTAACTAGTTATAAGTAGCTACTGGGTTTTAGTGTCCTTAAGATGTCTTTGTACTAGTTTGATAGTAATAAAATTGAATTGGTCCTTCATTTCTTGGCATTTTCACTCCAGCTTGTGCAAAGTTGTGCCTGTCTACCAAACTATCAGAGCTACTAAATAGGCCTTAAGAATAGTTTGTGAATAAAAAGGAAAAAGCACCTGCATTGTATTGTTCTCTCCCTGGAATAAATTTACCTAAGATTCCCCTTTAAATGATACTTAAATGATTACATTTTCTTGAATTGTCATTTTTTGTTGCCTTCTAGAATTTGTATCCTAGTAGAGTAGTAGTCTTTCATGATGAAACAGCTCATGAAGAGGTGAAAATTTATTTAATAGTAAGATACTAATAGCCTAAGCAACTAAAATGAAATTGTCATGTACTGTTAGAGTTGCTGCTTCTTGCAATGGGTGGCTTGAGAAGAGAGATTTAGTAGCTTGATGGAAGGATAGTTACAGCAGAGGGGTTTCTGATTGTGCCCAGGGAAAGTAGGAGAAAGCTGGAATGTGGCAACTCTGCTTTTAGGCTCTTGTCACATGGAAATGGAGCTGGGGAAGATGGTACATTCTTAGACTAGGTGGTTGAAACAAATAGTGAGTTGGAATAATGTGTGAGATTCATAGGGACTTAAGGCAGGAATCCAAGAGTATCCAGGTCTCTGTAGTTTCAGGTTATGTGCCTAAGACTGAAAGTTAATAAAATGCTAGTCTAACAGATAGCAAGCCCAGTGGTTGTGTTCTGAGGGAGAACTCAAATGCTACAAAATACTGTGTGCTACTGGAAGAGTAGAAGAGCTTAGGCAATGACTTTGTGATAGGAACAATTCTCTGTGTGGAATTGCTTAGGTAATAAAATGGTTTGCCTTTTTTTCTGCAGCTTCTGGAAAAACATAAGAATACAGAAAGTATGGTAGAGCTCCTTGAACTGTACCAAATGGAAGATGAAGCCTACAGTAATCTTGCAGAAGCCACCACAGAGCTCTACCAGTACTTACTGCAACCATTCCGAGATATGAGAGAACTTGCGATGCTTAGAAGACAGCAGATAAAGGTAGGGTAAAGGCAACTGAGATTCTTATTATTTGGGAAGTTCTGCTTTTTAGTTTGTGTTTACTAGTTCTGTTATGCAGTATATTGAGTTAAATTTTTCCACTAGATGCTGGCCCTGTTTTTCTGGGCTCTTCACTAAGATAAATGCTTTTGATGAGTGAGAATGTCTGACATATGTAGCTAACCACCACCTGTTCATCTTACTGTCTTACCTTCAAATGCATGGCTGAATTAAATAGGTCAAACTTAAAATTTTGTGGTTGCTGGGAATACTGAGTAATATATAAAATACAAAGAGATGTGCAGTATTTATACTATGGTTAATTCTAGAAGATTACATAGAAAGTTACTTGTCATTTTAGTTTCTTGACATAATCTGGTGAACTGTGAAAAGTCAGTAGCTTTTTTTCTGATGTTGCAGAAGACTTAAACACATGGAACCATGTTAAAATATATGATTTGTTGTAACACTTGGACAGTGTATATCTTCCTAAGAGCTAAAAAAGCCACCTGAAGAATACCGCATTTTGGTAAATTTGTTCCAGAATGAGTATGTTTGTTATATCTGAAAGTAATTCTAAATTTGAATGCTTAGCCAGAACTAAAAAATGTTATCTTTATTGCATCTTGAATGTACTTTTGATAAAATTATTAGTTCCTCTGCAGATTATTAAGACTACAGCCTTCTGATCCTAAGCTAAAATTTTGTTTCATTTAATCTGTATTGTAAATGTCATTTTATCTCAGCTTGACACCTTGCTCAATTAGCCAACAATTGTTTTGCTGTTCTCAACTTAAAGTAGTGTTCCTCTCTGGGTTTGAGAAAGAATGAGGGAGGGAGGCAAAAGGATTTGTAATGTGCTAGTTTTACTTTGACATATTGCTGTGTGTCTAAAGTAATTTTTCAGAAAAATCAGCAGTCTTAAATGAACTTGGTTTTATGATGTGATGATGTTTTAACTAAAAGTGCTTGTTCTTCTCTTGAATGATGTTGCTGCTCAGACAATTGGCATGAATTTTTTTTTCAGATGTATTATACAGTTGAAGCCTATAAACACTTCATTTATTAAAAAGCTTTCTTCAAAGCATGGTGAAAGAGTTCCCATTTTATTTGAATTTGTAGTAGAGAAAAAGATGATTTGTTTGTTCTTTTGTCAAATAAGGGAAGTAAATATTACAGAGAGTAGAATGTGTTATAAGAGTTGTGTTGTGTTTTGCTCTGGTTTGATTTTTTTTAAACCTCAGTAATCTCTTGAATTCTGGTTTTGAAATGCATCATTTCAATTCTTCCTGAAAGAGTAACTTCAATAAACTTCAGAGGTGTGTTCTGTGGTTGATTATTTTAGTAGTACATAATTTCTTATAATGTACATTGTGTTCCCTTCCTGACTTGGCAATTTGTGAGTTAAAAAACTGGGTCATCTGTATAATGCAGCAGAGAAAGATGCCATCTCTTGTTTTTCCTTTCATCGTTTGAGAGAAAGCAGTACTTGTATCTATGATGACAAAACATATATTATACTGGGTAGCTAGGGTTGAAGAAATGTTTTATAAATAGAACTTGTGCATGAAATGGTTTGTATTAACTTGCCGCATATGTTTTCTGGCAGGCTTTAATGTTTTAGACCTTTTCTGTATTAGCTATCTGTTTCTGATTTGTGGGGAAGTTGTTTTTGTTTGGTTTGGTTTTTTTGGGATTTTTTAAGAATTTGGGAGGTTTTAAGTATTTTCATCAGCTTAATTTTGTCCGTTTTCCCAGTGAGTTTAGAAGGAAGTTAATTGTGTCACCTGTAATCTTTGGGAAGAGCGTTTTCCGTTTTTGGAGCGGGACATAAAAATTGGAATATGTGTCATCTGGTGTTAAATTTCTGCTGTTCCTGTGAAATTTTAAGGAAGAGACAAGCCTATAGGAGGCAAGGGAAAACCAAAAACTAAGTTTTGTCCTATCAGCAGAAGCTTATTAGAGAGGGACATCTGTATTGTATCCAGATTCCTTCTTTGGAAAAAAAACCCCACCAAACAACAAACCACAAACAAAACAACCCAGGATGAAAATTCATAGCAGTTAAAAACCATGTGGAAGCTTGGAAATGTAGATTACTGTTGCCCATTACAGACATGATAGAATCTTGTTTCATTTTAGATTTTGATTGTACACTAATTTTTCAGCTGTATTTTGCTTCATTTAGTTAAAGGATGGTACATTTAGGTGTGTGAGGAATCAAAGCTGTGGAGTACTTAAATATTTATGGATTTGAAAAACAGGATGAAAAAGGTATAAGATCATTAAAGGAAAAAAAGGTGGGTTTTTATGAAATGAAATGTCACTGTGGAAAAGTAACTTCTAATGGCATTTCTGCTTAATAATGGGCTAGTCATCTGACCCTAGAATAATGTGTTCAGTAAGTGATATGCTTCTCTTTTTTTTGGGCTTCCAGCATCAGAAACCTGGTTTTGTTTATATAAATGCTCTTTATATGTAAGTGCTGCTCAAACCCATGGGGACTTCCCTCCAAGCATGTCAAAATGCTTACCAGATACGATGCATTCTTGAAAGAGCTGAGCGCTGCAAGCACAGTTGTATTTTGGACACATATAAATCTTTATATGTATGATATGGGAACAGCCTGCTCGCCCCAAGGCCTTTATGAGGGACACAGAAATAAAAGCCAACTTGTAATGAATGATATTATCAAAATGAGAAATGCCTATCAAAGAAGCAAGTCTGTACTGATTTCAAGATTAAAATACAAGACACACTTAGTAGACATACTCAGTGTGTTTAGTATGACTGTATTTTGTAAGGTAAATGTGAAAAGTTATATTGATAAGCCAGCCAAACAGTCCATATGTTCACTGAATGCTGGAGTAGGCATAATAAAGGAATTGAAGACAGTATTATATTTTTTATATACGGAAAAGCTGGGCTGAATTTATATAAGCATTTTCTGATTCAATTATGGACTGTTGCTGGTTTAGTTGTAATAATATGTAAAGACATTCAAGCAGTGATTTTTAGCATGTTAATTTCTCTATATGTGTTACTGGACCTTTTCTGATTTCGGACTCTCGTGTATTATATAAGCACATGCAAGTGAAGCTTGATATTCAAATGCTGCGTTACATGTTTTGGGCTGTCTGTATATTCTTCCAAGAACTGGGAAGACAACTGTGAACGTAAAACCATAGGACAAACAATGTTCATGCATTAATCTCACATTAATGTTGAATTTTGAATGGAATTTAAGATTCTGTTTTTGCTAAGAATCAGACTAGTTGGGAACTAAGAAAAGGTGTTATATTTTTTATTCTAAAAATGTTTCACATTTATGCCCACAAATTTTTCCTTAATCAAAATAAATAATTTCCCTGTGAAATTTTGCTTATTTGTTGTGTGTGTAGAACACACATTACAATAGCAGAAAAGTGGGAGGTAGTAGTCATCAATAGCTGGAAATAAAAAGGCTAAGTTCTTCTGAAATTTTGAGAAATCAGGGTAGATACCTCTGTTCTGGTGCCTCGTTTTAGAAAGTTTAATCTAAACTTTGTGAGATTCTCCATATATAGTGCTGTGTTCTTCAGAATGTATATTAGGGAGCAACGAGTTAGTGCTTGATACTTGGCTATAGAACTACTGGCCAGGTTACTGTGATCAAGCTTTAAGTCCTTTAAGACTAAGACATGAAGGTTTCTTTGATACAGGATGCCAAATCTGGTTAGATCTAAATCTATTTAGAGAAGAAAAAAAAATTTATTTCAAAAATGACTTCATGAGCTAAACCCCAAAGCCTTTTTTTGTCTGTACATCTGTGTTCACCAGTCTTCATACAGTGAAAGAAACTACCTTGATACTGAGAATTTTTATGGCCTTGTAGTTGTGGACAGTACTTCACAGTCATGATGAATAGGCACTGGGTTTGTTCCAACGCCAAGTGAAATCAGTGGGAGGCCTTCTCTTTTCATGCTTGAGGGTTTCTTGGATGTCCTTGATATTGGGCTAAAGATAAAATGTAACAAATTGCTTCACAACCTACACGTAGATGCCAGCAAAACTTCAAAACATGCATTCTTAAAGGTCTGAGTTGAACTGGTTTTGCTTAAGTGGAGACTGATAATATCTCATTATGGGTGAAAGCCTAGAGCCACCATTACATCTCAGTGGATCTCTAGGAAATGAGAACATGGAAAACTTATCATATGTTAAATATATTAAACACACTCATAGCTTCATTGCTGACGTGTTAGTTATTTTTACTTACGTGTTAGTTCACGTGAAAGTGAGGAGATTTTAATGACTTCAAATACATTTATATTGAAGTCTAGCACTGGAAGCTAGAGATTCATGATATCCTACGTCTAAAAATTTTGGAATCTTTTATCAGTCTGTCTGAAAGTTTGCTACCTCTCAAGCTTACTTATGCAGGTTCTGGTATATTAAAAATACAATTCTGGCTCAACTGTATCTGGATTTGTTTGTTTAATATATGGTGGTGAATTGCAGCAGTCAACTTCGTAACTAATTTAACTTTAATTTATGCAAAATTAAATACTTTAAAATTACATTGTATTGAACATGTAAAATTTTGGTTAAAAATAGTTTAATGAAGTATGAAACAAGTTCAAGGAAGAAGAAATTTAGCGATGAGTACAGCTGGCAAAAATGAGAGAATTACTTTAAAAAGCACTCACAGAATATCTTTTTTGAAAAGTCTCCAATCACATAAAGATGTTTTGGAGAAACTGTGAAACATCAAAGGATTGTTAACTCTTTTTTTAAATCTATTTGTAGCTGAAGTTGTTTCCTCACCTAATCAGGAATAATACTTAAATAAATGTAGCTTTTGAAAAATCTGTAGACTGGAGAAGAAATCTAAGTTTACGCAAAATGGTCAGAAACTTCATGGAAAATACTACTTGCTTGTTTAAGAATATGATGCAATATGGTGAATTATGTTGGTTGTCTTTATAGTTTGATTCAAAAGGGTTGTATGTCAGTCTCTGTTTACAGTCTGGACTATAAATCCTCTAGATTATTATATGAACTCAGAACAGAACATTTTGCTGACTTAAGTCAGGACTTTATGGACTTTCTCAAAAAAAAAATGTTCCAAAGAGGCGATCTGATAGAAAGCAGGCTGGTATCCTAAATCATTTAATGAAACTTAGTTCCTGGTAAGAGGTAGCTGACTACAAAACTGTGGTGTGTATCTGATTGTTTAAATCTGCTTGTCTGCAAAATAAGTAGAGTACAAGACAGCTCTAGGTGTTCAGCTATAAAAGTGATTAATAAGACTTGAAGAAAAATGTAATTATGTTTGCATGCTAAAAGGTTTATTGTTTAGTTTTTTAAGAAGTCCCCATACAAAAAGCTGGTCTGAATAATAAAATGGTAGATGAAATTTCAATAAATAAAAATTAATGCATGTGCAGAAGGTTGATTACAACCTCCAGAAGCATGTATGCATATTTATGTGCACCTAATTAACTAACTACTACTCTTGAGGAAAAATGTATAAGATTTATCTTGGGTTTGCTAAAAATAGCTTGCTATTCAGCATTTTGAAAGAGCAAAGAAAAAGGTTTTGAATTATTATAGAGATAAAGAAGCCAAGCGCCAAAGAGAAAACATCACACTTTGGTATACATCCATGATATACTTGCATCTTGAATGTCACAGTTTTAGTTCCTTCTGCTCAAAAATGTACCGCAGTATAAGAGTAGTGACAGTATGGAACGTAAGGGTGTTTCCCTATTAAGCATCCTCAGTGCTAGACCAGAGTAAAAGAATTGGATTGCCTTACTTTGGAAAGCATGTGATTCATCAAAGATGAGAAAGATATATAAATCATGAATGTTAAGGGATAGAAAGTATAGAAAATAGGGGTACCACAAAACCAAACTCTTAGTACACCTTACATGCTCTGTGGCAATAATTTCCACAGTTTACCTGTGGACACCAAATATATATGTGTGTTAAGAAACAGAGTCGTCCATGGCTATTAATGATTCAGATTAACCATCAGTTTAGGAGGCCTGTAAAAGAGTTAGCATTGTGATTGTATCTGTACCTTGCCTTCATCTTTTTTTTTTTCCTCAAGTGGTAGTAATGGAGGAAATGGTGCAGAAAAATGCAGGATTAGTGTATCCATTCAGTAAGGCATTTTGATGGAACTTTGAAAGGCTGGTAAACATGCAGAAAATTCTAAATTATGTGTCCCTGAGGATTAGAGTCAAGGAGGTGAAACCTAGAAATGTATGATTTTTTTTCCCTTTGCAGTGTTGGAGATAGGGAAAGAGAAAAAAGGAGGAGACTTTGATGCAATGTTATTCAGACTGTGGAGGTCAAGGAGAGGGGCTGAAGGCCTTCAGAGGTTGAAAAATTTGCTGACAGTCTAAAGTTTGCAGAAAGATCTTTTACCTAAATATCTAAATAGTTTTAAATCTAGTACTTTTTAGTACTTATTTTCAATAGTGTTCAGGAAAAAAAACGCTTTTTTGTAAGCTTTCATCATATTTGCTAACTTCGTACTGAAGCTTATCAGGCTTTATATGCTAGTTGTTACAGTTACTTTCAGTATCCATGTTCATGGCTATTTATAGGTCTTTATTCTGATTTCTTCTGGCTAATACTTTTGTCACCATTTCTCTTTTTTCAGCGTATCTGTTTATAAAAATTGTCAACCATATTTTGATGAACTCTTGATATATATGCTTAACATTTTGTCTATTGTATATATTAAGTTTTTTAGCTGAAGATTTAAAAATCCATCCAATCATTTTCATGCACAAACAGAATATAGAATGTCTGGAAACACTCAAGCTCACTTGCCTTTAACTTGGCTTAAACAACATTTTCAAATAACTAGTGGAATATGTCTTCTTAAAAGTACATTTTTTTAGAAAGAAAAGCTTTCTTTTTGAAGGTGAACTCTCTTTTAGTCTAGGTCTTCGTCAGTGAAGCTGAAATATATAGGAAGGTTTTATGTTGTAAAGATGAATAAATAAGGAAGGCGTAATGCAGGGTACACTGTTTAGCTTTAATTCTGTCAATTGTCAGTATAAAATACTGTAGCTTAGTGTGTTTAACACTTTAACTCTTTACATAAATGCTTGTGTGTCTGGGGAAAAAACACCAGTTAAATAAACCCCATCTTCCTTCTTATGCTTGCCCTAACCTAAATCTTCTATGATTTTTCTCTTCTGACTATTTCTTAGTTTTTCAGCATTCTCCATGATTGTGGAAAAAACATTCACCACTGCACTTCACAGTAGAATGACGTTATTATTCAGTCTTCTTTCTGTATGTCCTAACATTTTGTTACCTTTCAGTTTGTTGCTTCCTTTACAGTTTTGACTGAATTCTGTATGTTGCTCTCTTATGTTTTGATTTTCTGTAAGATAATCAAAACTCCTGCAGTTTGTATTTTAATCCCACGTGCCAGGTATTTTGAGAAATCTAGACCATGCAAACTAAATGGGTTTTTATGAAGTCCATGTCCATATTCCTTAGGATAAAACTAGTAAAACTGTAAAGCCCTTTTTAAAGCTGAATACTTTCACCTAATATATTTAGGGCTATATGTATGGAATTATAACATATTTGGGGAAGTAGTGCTGTGTTTGTGTTAACAGCTGGGAGCACAATTAATTTAAAAACACAACAACAACAAAGTTATAACTTTGAGAAGTCTCTGACCAAATGAAGCTGAACTGAATGTTTTCTGGCTACTATGTCTAGCAGGCTGTGGTTGGAATTGCTTGTTTGACCTCTTGCAGAAGGCAGATAGCTGAGCCTTTGATCTGAAACATGCTTTTATGTATAAAGCCATTTCCATTTTGTGTTTTGCCACTGTCATCTGCACTACTCTCTCAGCTTACTTTTTTTTGTTCTTGTAATTAACTGACCTGCTGTTACATCTCACATTTTTCTCCTTTTCTGCCTATTACTAGTCCAGCCAGGAGAAGGATAAAAAAGGGAGTGGAGAGATGTGACATATCCCTGCCCAAGTTATTACATGGCCCGGGCCAAGTCTTGCTTCTGTCAGTCTTGTCCATTGTCCAGAAAAAAACATGGAAAGTATTAAAGACCTTCACTTTATAGGTGTATAATATATGTGTATCTCATCATTTCAGGTCTGTTGCTCATATTTTTTCTCAATAAGCTTGCTTTAGTCTTTTCAGAACTTAACCGTAATTTGCAAACTGTTCCGGAAAAGGATATTTCCAGTACAGCATTGCCTCTGTTGATCCATCCTCATTTGCTTATGGGCTAGTTTAGGAGCCTCCTTTCTGTTTGTTTCCTCTGAAGAATTCATTTGTTCTCCTTCAGAAACATATCAGTACAGTGTTGAAATGTGTTCTTTTATGTTCCATTAGTGTGAAGCAATAGCTGATGAAAATAGGTGTTTGTGTGATATGTTGAAGTTAATGGCTGCTGTTTCTATCCCTTCTATGTTTTGTGACAGCCACTTTTGTGAAATCTGTCATAATTTTCTTAGCTTCAAAGCATCATTTGAAGTAGAAATTGTAAAACATGAAAGTCTACAAAAGCAAGTTTCATCAAAAAAATCATAGGAAATTTTACCGTGAAGCTTGGATTCCTCTCAAGCAGAATACAGGATTTTTAAAAGAAGAATAGCTGGAATGTTTTATTGAGAAAGTGATGAGTAGAAGAGAAACTGTAGATTTGGCTTCTGATCTAGTTGTGACATGAGAAGTTTTTCTGTAGACCAGGCTTTCTCCAAAACTTTTGAGTCTGTCATGGTTTGAGGCTTACCCGGAAATGGTAATTTATGGGCGGCTCAGTGAGATCCCAAGTGAAGAAATTCAGGAGGAAGAAGGAGGAGCTTCCTCTTTTCCAGGCAGGGAGCACAGAGGTGAGAGCTCTTGCCCGGGCCTGGGTGGGGCTGGGCCCCTGCCCCAGGCCCGGCCAGCCGGCGGCTGTGGGGCGGCTTTTCTCCCTCTCTCACTTCATCGGAGGTGGTGGCAGGACGGCGGGGGGAAGGGTGGAAAAAGTCAGGCCATCGGTTGGCGGCCGGAAGGCCGGGGAGGGTGGCGGAGAGCCAAGGC
>VWZP01002663.1:361602-417883 GCA_013396995.1 Dicaeum eximium
GCCGGGCGGGAAGGGACGGAAGAGAGGCCTCGCCTCACGAACCCCGGGGCAGCGATCCCGGTGCCCCCAGCAGGACTTTTCGGAAGCACCAGACTGGAAACGGCAGGAAATGAGCAGGAATCCCAGGGCAGTGAACGAGAATGTCCCAAAAACTCCACAGCAAACAGCTGGAGCCTGCGGGGTGTCCTGGCAGGGCAGGGGAATGCGAGGTCCAGCAGCAGAAGAAAGAGTTCTCGCCGGGTCATGGTGGTGGCAGGAGGAAAAAACAGCAGGGACGGAGTCTTGCAGTGACGGCAAAAACTCCTTCGGCCGCCTGTGTACCCCTGTGCCGTGAAAGAGAGTGAGTTAGGAACTGACCCCTGCCCCAAGTCTTCTGGTATCTCTGCCCCACCCGAAAAGAGATTCCCAAAGAACAAAAAAAAAAGGTTTTCCCCACCCACTACAGGTGAGTGCAGTGCTCAAACCATCAATTCCATTAGCAACTCAATGGGAAGAAAATTCCACAAATGGCAAGGAGAGAACAGGAAAGAAAAAAAGACAAAACCTAACTCCCAACATTCACAAATAAATTTGCTGTTTCAGAGTTCTGTGTAAATGGAAAGCATTAATTTCACCGGTGTGTAATTCACTGGTGTGTGTATATATATGTATGTCTACAGTTTGGAAACCTGTCTGTCCACTTGTAAGTATTGCCTGTGGAAAACATGGTTCATACATGCTCTATAGACTGACATGTTACAACATATCTAGTAAAAGTGTTACTCAATTACCACTTGTCTACATTACACTTAATCTGTTGCCTTCCTAAGACTTTAGGAAATATGTAAGAAGTATATTCAAATACCTTATTAATGTCCCCTAAGTGTTTTTCAAGAAATGAACAAGTATTTAGAAGGCATCTATTTGTTTTACTTGAGAAAATCATCCATCTAAGAGACAGGGACAGGTGGATATGCAGAAGTAGGTCCTGAACAGTCACTTAAAAGCCTTTCATTTGCAATTGAACTGTAGAGTGGAATGGCTATTTAGACCAACTTGAAGCTTTGTGAAATCAAGATTAATACTTGAGGCATTAGAACTTCAGGTTGAAATATTCAGGGACACATAAAGTTATGAACACCTTCAGTTTCGTTTCATTTTGCCTATACTATTAACGTGTCTTCTTGACTGATAGATATGAAAAATATTAATAATTAATACTTCAGTATTGCATGAACAGGCTTAAATTTTTAATTTGAGCTACAAGATATGTATTCTGTTGTAGTGTGCCAGTATGTAAAAATTCGCAGGTTTGGGAGAGAAAGCTATGCATATATTAATTGTAAAACAAACTCCCAACTCTTTTACTAGCTTCAAACAGCTGTGACCTCAGAATAAAATCACCTTGATCTTGGTAGTGAAAGGATGTTTGAGCTCCCAGGCACTAGGAAAATACACTTTTTAAAGTAATCTATAACAAAGAAAAACTTCTAAAATGTTGACGATTATGTAGCACTACCCCAGCACAACTCTGGTTGCCAGCTTCATTTGGGTTGAAGAACATTTATTTACTTCAGAATGAAATAGTCCAGGCTGAAAGAAAGCCTGGATGAAGCATGAAGCATGCATATAATCTACAGGTAATAAGATACATAATAAAAAGATGCTGAAAATCAAACTTATATATGTGGGTTTTATGTGTCCACTAAGAATAATAATTATGAAAGATGGATGTACTTTTTCAAGAGGAGGGAGTGCTTCCAAAGAGTTTTTTACTGTTGAGTAGAAACTGTGGTGGTAGTTTTATCTCTGCTTTGTTTCATTTTCTTTCTTAGCCCTGAAACTGTTTGCTGTTGCCAGAATAGCTGCAATTAATTGTTTTTTTTTTTAATTATGGGCTGATTTATTTTCAGATCTCAATAGAGAATGACTACCTAGGCCCCAGAAGAATTGAGAGTCTGCAAAAAGAAGATGCTGATTGGCAGAAAAAAGCCCACATGGCTGTGCTTTCTATTCAAGATCTTACAGTTAAATATTTTGAAATAACAGCTAAAACACAAAAAGGTAGTTATTTCCTGTCACCCTATCCATCACATAAAAAATTAAATTATTTACTATGTTCTGCGTTGTACTGTGAGTTGGTTTTCTCATCAATCCTTCATGAGGAAAATGCAGTTGTCATTCCTATTTGTTTTTTCTTCTTTGTCTATTTGAGTCTTTCACGTGTAAACCTTTTCAGAACATCATCAGAGGCAAACAGAATAGAAATTTTAGGTAGAAGTTTTACAGCCATTTTCTCAATGTAATTGTATTAGTGGTACTCTGTGTTTGCAGAGGATTTAGGAGCACAGAGTCCCTGGTGGATTGTGTTTTCTGTATTGGATATGGCAGACCCCCACAGTTAAGTGTTGATTGTCTTTCAGTTAATTTTCTTTTCTAGTCTTCCTTTCCTTTCAGTGATTTTTTTCATAGCTCTAAACATTAAGCAACAGCTCAGTTTAAGTACTCAGTGAAAGCTGCTCTGTTGTTCAGAAGCCTTCATAGATATAACCTTGGCTTTTCTGTGTTTATAGAATGTGATGGTTTCAGTAAAAAGTCGTGCAGTAAAATGAGGTCAAATGACTTGTTATGTACACCTGTGCTCTCATCCTTGTAACATTTTAACTTAAATAGCCAGTTTAATAGGGCAAGCAGACCTTTTTTTAGTTCACTGACAAAGTTTGTCCTGGTGTCCTCCCCTGCCTGACTGCAGGTCCCTGTTTCTTTCTTTGCCTTGATGATAGTGATTGTGCAAGATCCACAGGAGAAATCCTTTTTTGACTGGTAGGTTTCTTGTCATCTCTGCACGACTGCTAAGTCTGACTCAAGAGATGCAGGCACAGCACATTTACTCTGTTCACTGACAACCCACGTTAAAGATAATGTGAAATTACACCTTACTCTGATTCAGTGACTTTAGTGACTTAAAGCATGTTGGAATAAATTTAATTAGAGCAAATTCTAAATGTACTAATCAGCTTCACTTCTTTTCTAGTATGACAAAGTCAGCCAGTAAGATATACTACTAGTTGATAATGCGTATTTATAGATATTTACTTGCTGATTTTGTTCACATGGTTTTTTATGTACAGCAGTCAGGATTTGGGGGAAAACCAGTGGAAAGTGACACACCTGAAGGTTGATTACAGCCAGAGACCTTTAATATACAGATTATTTACCTGGTTTTCGTATTTGGGGTTTTTCTTGGCCTCCTGCTGGTCACAGGGTAGTCTTAGATACCCAAATGTTAACGATGGCAGAGGACCACATGAGAACATAAAGGTGTTTCTTATTACCTAAGAACAGCATGTGATAGCATGTGGTGACTGAATACCACCCCTTTTATTCCATTAATTTTGTGTCTTTTGCTTTGCTAATCTAAGTACAGTATCACATGACCTGTGTATTAACAGTGGTGAAAATTTTGCATGTGTGCACCTAGATGTTACCTGGGGCCCAAGAATAGTAAATCTGTATCAGGCAAGGGACTCCTGCATTTTGATTAAAAGATAAATATTTTTTAAATTTCATGCAGTGTTCTTACAGAACTGCATTTCAAGTTAAGCTGAAATCTTTGTTTTAAATACTAATTTTTTTCACTGTTCAGATTAATTTAAATTTATGACTGTTCTATAAATGTTATTAAGGTAAGCTGGAGATTTTAGTAGCTGATAATTGGTGGTTACAGAAGCGGGGAAAATTTGGGATCTAGTTCAAGACCAAATGGTTGTATAAAGGAGATTTTTATTAAGTACAAACGTGTGCATTTTCTTCGCAGCAGGATCATTAGTGGTCTGAAGAGTAGACTAGTAAGATGCCTGCCTTTTTTTTTTCCTTTCTGTAGCTGTGTATGATCGAATGCGAGTAGACCAGAAAAAATTTGGTAAGGCAGCATGGGCAGCAGCAGTGGAACGTATGGAAAAGCTTCAGTATGCGGTTTCTAAGGAGACTTTGCAGTTGATGCGTGCTAAAGAAATCTGTTTGGAGCAGAAGAAACATGCGCTGAAAGAGGAGGTAAGCTTTCATGCCAGTAAGTAGAAAATTATAGCACACAGAAATAAGTGATGTTAGACAAATGATGTTGCAATGTAGGTGTGGTGAGTTTTGTGCCACTTATGTATGTTTTTTGTTCACCTTTTCCTGGTTAGTCAACCGGAAAGACAGTTTTTGCTGTTAATGTTTACAGCTGTACACTGGGATGAGTAAAATGAAGGGAAAGGATAGGACAGAAATTGGCTGCTATGTAATCTCTGTAGTTCAGCTTTCAGAGGCATGACCACCTTTTCAGAATAGCTCTGACATTCCAGATGTAAGGTGTCTGGCCATTAGTAAGTATATGGGTAGCTGAACGGTGTTGCACTCTCTTTCTCCTCTTACCTTAATTACTAAGGCAGTCCTCCAGAGGGGGCTGTGCTAGCTACGGTTTTTCTGAGGAAAGAGTTCATGCATGAAACTGTGCTTAAATGCCTTAGCAGGAAAAAATCCATATTTATTGGATTTTATGACATCTCCTCAAAAGTAACAATGCTTCGAATTTTCTTTTAAACTTCGCTATCATATGGATGTTTGGTGTGAAGACCTTTGTCACACTAATATTAATGTGTGTTCTGGCAATTGTTTTAAGAGAACTTTTCAAACATTTCAGCAAAATTTGACTAAACTGATGATGCTATTATGAATAGGTTATCCAGAGAGCTCACGACTTTAGCACTGCAAAGGCTGGTAGGTTTGTAAGGCTGATAGACTGCCTATTTTAGGAGCCTCTGTAGAAGACAGCTTGATTTGCAAGGAAGAGCGAGTATATGCAAGACCCTGAGCACAAAAATAGGTTTACAGCATTTCAGTGCTCTTTAGATTTGGAAATCCAAGAGTTGTCTGAAAACCTGAGTTTATCAGGCTGTTGTCATCCTTAGTCAAAAGTTGATGAGACAATCCAACAGTACTAATTGGAAATATATTTTCACTTAGGGTAACCATGCATCTTCTTTTTGTGGCACATCTTATTTTTCTCCCTGTGGAGACTTGTGATTTTTTGTTGAGTGAGATCTTAGTCTGGTAAATGAGTGTTTGGTCTGATAGGCTAAAGTACTAGGGGCTGCACAGGAAAAGGAAAGATACATTGTAGTATACCTCGGATGAAAGTGAGCTGTGAGTTTGAGGCTTTGGGGACAGAGAAATAAAGAACATCTAATGGCCATGGTGCTTTGGGATGGCATATTACAAGGTACAGAGAGCTCTGAGTCTGAATACAGTGATAGGGAGATATGAGCACCAGCCAGCTTCTGCTCTGATACACGTCATGTGTTCTGCGAATGTAAAAGGCTTTAGTATACAGAGTTGAATGTGAGAAACGTGACTGGGAATCCCATCTTTGCGAAGAATGGTGACAGTCGTATAAAAATGTTTGTAGAACTGAAATACCTCCTGGCAAACCATTTAGCTACTATATTCTAGAAGACAAAAACAGGATAGTTGTTTGAAGAGACTAAAATGCTCAAGAAATTATTATATCTGGATTTTAGCTGAGAAAAAAAGATAATTCAGAACAAAGACGTGATATGACCTTCTTTGAGTAAAGAGTTGGTGTTCAGCAGGTTGCCTGTGGATTTTTGAACATTTAGAACATTAGAGAAATTTTTAACAGAATATACTGAAATATGCCCAAAAGTGATGATACTGTTTTGAATTATCACACATTATTAGTATCTTAGATGAAGTTTTAATATAAATTGTTGAAATTCAAGGTCTTCATTTTACTTTTTCATGGGGAGCAGATAGGATATCTGCCCATGAACCATACAGCAGTACTAATTTCCCATTTCTTTTGCACCTGAAAGCTGAATAGAGTGGTGGTGTACCCCTAAGACAGAACAGGTAACCAACAGCATCTCTAGTGTATGCTCTTTGCAGGGCTAAGGTACAGCTGTCAGGTCCTTTATGAGACAGGCACCAGTGCAACTGGTGCTCAACTATAGCTTGGTGAGCTGATACCTTTGAAGATGTGTGTGTCTTTGTCTTTATTCAGTTTTTATATAGACTGTGTATTTAAATTTTGGAACATCTGTTTTTAAGAAAAATAATGTGATGGTTTGAGTCAATCTCACAGTTCATGGAGAAAGGGAAGTTCTTAAGTGTGGTCACATGTGACACTACCTTAATTTAAAAAGCAAACAAACATTTCCCACACCCACTTTCCTCGCCCCAAACCCACCAAATTTTGCTGCATTTTTACAGTGAGGAAATCCTCAAAAAATGCCAAATCCCTTGAGAAATGCTAATATCCTGCCTGAACAATAAATGCTATCCCTCTTACACAAGAAAAACGGGAGAGTTCAAGAGAATCAGTCCGTTTGTCTTGAAAAGTAGCCTGTAGTTCACTCCAATTATGCAGTCATTATGTCACTTGCTGTTCTGGTCAAATTAATACTTTTATATGGATGCAAAGTAATAAAATGGCATAACAATACTTTTTGTGTAACACTGGACTCTAGCATATACATGATAGATTAATGATTGCAAGGTTTCTGGTGTTCACATAAGGACTTACGGGAATTTTCAGACTAATAGTTGATATACAAAAGGTGGATACAGAAGTACAAAATACAGCAGAAGAAACTTAAAATAGAAGTTGCAAGAATTGATTAATAGATTTTCTGTCTACCATCTTATATAGAAATAAGTATAATACACAGAACTATTGGCATTTAATTGAGCTGTAAAATTCCTGTCAATAGATAATGGTGCAGGTGCTAAAAGCTTACATGTTTCTTATGTAAGGGATAGGACAAAATTATAAGTCCAGTAAGTCTGTTTTGTATAAGAGGCAGCAGTGTGGTTTAAGTTGTGCTACAGACTCTGCTAGAGGCTGGTGAATCCTTTTGGGAAGATAACACTGTGCTGCCTGTTATGTTTCATCTTCCTGGATGTTTGCAGTTAACATTTTCCCGAAACAGGATATTGAGTAAAATGGATCATTGGTTTAGTTTAGTACAGATACCTATTTAAATACTCAAGGAACCCGTTTGTGGCTGTTTGTTATAGATTCAGTTTTACAACCTGAAGATAACACCATAATGTACAGAACATGCTAACAAATATTTTTTTAAATGTATAGCTAAATAAGTCAGGTATTTTTGCTTGGTAGACATCCCTTTTTAATGACTGACTGTATCTAATATGAAATTGGACATTTCTTCTGAATAATGAGGAAGACAGATCACAGATCTCTGTTCACATTTACTGTTACTTTCATCCAGTATCTGAGAGGAACTATCAGATACACATATTTTGAGCAGGTAAAGAATTTGGATGTGGCTCTTAACTCTTCTGCGTGCAGGTTGTAGAGGTGCATGAATTCCCTCCACCCTCAGCACATAAGATTCCCTTACATGCTGGTACTTCTTAAATATCTGAATGGCTGACTGTATTGAGCAGATAAATCTTGTTTGACTGAATGAAAGTTCACTTTGGTTGTGTGTTACTTTTCTGTTTAAAGATATATTACAAATGAGTACTGACATATATATAAGTATTTTAATCTGTGTCTTTATTCTTCTGTGAAGGTCTCCAGAAAAAACAGAACAACTAAGTTGTCATTACAAGATGATCAGTGCATGTATTTATCCCTGTTTCTACATTCTTTCACATTTTTTCCTCAGTTCTGCTTTTACAAGTTTTAACCGTAGCTTTCTAGATGCCCACTTTTAGACTTTTGGGATTGAAGATAGAAGAATTCTAATTAAATGATGTACCTTCAGAGACTCAAGTGGTAGAGTAAAAGAGTGTGAGGGATGTTTCACTCTATGCACTGTATGACTTGACACTTGACAGTCGCAAAGTGTAGTTCAGTGCCATGGTTTTATTTCATTACCACGTAGAAAAAAACATCAGATATTAAAGGCATCTTAAAGTGTGTGTCTGATCAGAACATATCTTAGGGGCTTGATGTGTTCAATTTTAATATGTTACGTTTACTGTACCAGACAGTATCTAGCTGTAATCATAAAATCTGTGGGTTTCTTCTCATCATTATCCCAGAGTTGTATGGTTTTTGTTTGTTTGTTGTTTTCTCTTCTTATTTAGATGCAGAGCCTGAAAGGTGGTACAGAAGCATTAGCCCATTTGGACCACTTAGAAGCTGATTACTATGATCTACAGCTTCAGCTATATGAAGTGCAGTTTGAGATCTTGAAATGTGAAGAGCTGCTCCTGACAGCACAGCTTGAAAGCATCAGAAGATTGATGTCAGGTACTTTATTTATTTCAATTAATACAAGTGTGTGAAAGATAATTTTCTTCCTGCGAGTCCAGGGAAGCCTGTGGGAATGAAATGAGAGCAGATTCTTTGCCATGTGAAGAGCTGCAAAAGTACTCTTAAATTAAAATTTACACCTGTTTATAAGGCATATACATACACATAAAGAAGTTCTGGTATGGTTCTCATTTTCCGTATTTGGAAATTTGCATATAAGATACGCAAACTATGTAAGCTTTGAAGAACTAAGATCAGGGAGGAGGAGATGTCTTACTGGACTTGTCTAACTAAAAATACGCAATACACATTGATATTACTCATTTCTTGAAAGTGATTAGTTTTCAAAAGCTGTATCTGCAAATTGGATTCCTTTTGCTACACTTGAAGTTCATATTTTTATCTCAGATTTAGAGCAGCAATGCAAACCTTATGCTTCCAAAACCGACTATCCCACTACACGTCATGTACTTACAAACTGTGGAAACAGTACATGTAAATCATAAAGCATTTTTCAATGCAGTTCTATCCTTTAGACCTTTCTGTCTTTAATCTTTGTATTTAAGCAAGCTTTGTTTTACTGTTTTTAGAGAGTAGAGCTTACATAAAAAGTTCGCTATAGATAGGAAATTCTCCTAAGAGAGATTTGAAGCTGGGTTGTATTTTGAGCTGCCTCTGGAAAAGGAGAAAACATAGGTATCACAGATTTGTCTCACTGTAACATGAATCTCCACCTTTATGGCGTGTGATGGAAACAACTATAAATGTGTGCTTAGAACTTTGGATTGGAAACTTTGTAAATGACTTACAGAAATGTGGCAGCTTTGACTGGGTGCTTCTGTGGAGAATTAATTAGTGGTTCTGAGGCAGATAGATTTTGGACTGGGAAATCAGACATGTAATTTTGGTACTGAAGACATGTCTGCTTACTTATGAATTGAAAGAAATCCCCTGAATGGGAGATGGAGAAGAAATGTGTATCAAAATCCTTTTGTCTTTGGTGTAGCGATAGTAAAACCTGTGGGCCATCAGAGACTGAGCTGTATAAATGTCACAGGGCAATACAGTTTGTCATTAATGTTTTCTCCAGAAATCTCAAAAAAGCCTGTAACCCACAACCTAATCCAGAATAAAACCCTCAGTCAGCTAAACCATCACCTTGTTCCTTCCCTCATGGCAGCAAAACAGTTCACTGTTCTGGCTTCCTTTGCTATTTTAAATTTGTAAGATATTGGTGTGCTTTATTAGCTTTTATTTTAAGGTGAATATCTTGCTGTGCTTTATTGTCTGGTCCTGCCATGACTTTACTGAGCTGAAATTAGCGTGGCAGTCGGAATTCTGGTTGCAGCGGAGACTGTACACACAAATAACATGAAGTGACAACAGCTTTTAAAATGGACTATGTACTGTGCCTGTCCCCAAATAATGAAGTAGCTGAAGTAGGAGAAAGTACCGGCTTTCTGAAAGTAGTTGAAAAAGTTGAAATAAGAAAGTTTGGCATGACAGACATGCCAGCTGCATGTGCCTGTTTCAGACAGCAGTAGTGCCTTTCCTTCTTGCTGTATTACAAATATATCGTACTTTGTATGCCAGTGGAATAAAGAACAAGAGGTCTTTGCTGCTTCTGCGTCCCAACATTCATCAAGGATTTATAATCACGACTCTTTCCTTCTTGGCAAGAGATGAGAAGGCAGCGTTTAAAGATGAGCTCAGTGTTATTCCAAATGCTTCACTCAGGAAGCTAAAAATCATGAGTGTTGATAAAACTATTAGTAATTACCTCCTTTTCAGGCCTGTAATGCTTTGAAGGACTGCCTTGAAGTTGCCCTCCCTCCCTTCCAGGAGCAGTGACTGGGACATCAAAAACCTATGAGAGGATTTTTTGTGTCCTGTTGTCTGAGTTCCCTTGCATGAAATTACCAGTTGGTTGAAACAGAAGAATCTCATGCTGAAGACTTCAGATAGTCTTGTCTATGCTGAGCTTCATGATGAAGACCAGAGAAAATTGCTACACACCATGGATCTGTTGTGAGATCCAAAGACATGCATGGGCATTGTGTTCAAATTAGGCTACACATAATAGCTGTACATTTAGAATTGCATTTGTGCTTTAATACTCTCAACTTGCCTGAATAGCTGGTATTAATCATTGGTATTAATTCATTGGTATTAATTTCTGTTCCTCATAAAGACTTTAAAGCTGTATAGCACCTTGCTGAATTATGCTTTTCCTCTGACCTATTGATTTTGGTAGTAGTCCTCTGAAAGGGCTGTGGCATTCTTCTGCATCACATTTTGCAACTCAGTGGGAGGGTTGTTGTTCAGGAAAACAAAATGTTAATCAACTACGAACCATTGATTTGATTTTTTTATTGCTAATATCTTTAAAACAGAGAAGAGAGATGAAGTGGTGTATTATGACACTTATGAAAGTATGGAAGCCATGCTTGAAAAAGAGGATGTGGCAACATCTGTACACTTGCAAAAAGAGGAGCTGCAAAAGTTACAACAAAAAATCCGCCAGTTGGAAGCAAGGCGTGGACGTATTTCAGCCAAGAAAGCCTACCTCAGAAATAAGAAGGTACTGTTTAATTGCCTTTTTTGGACATAATTAGCAAATTTAATACATATTAATAAATAAATTTAATAAAACTTCAAAAGGTTTCCTTTCAGATACAGGTTTCCCAGAATTTTTGTGGATTACATTCATTGTTTGCTGTAAGTTGTTTTGCAGAATACTAAATTACATAGCATGTATTATTAAATTGATACATTTAAGATTCTGTTTACCTTTCTTCTAGCTTTAAAGGAACCTTCAATTACTTTGAAGTCAACAAATAAACTTAATTCTATTAACTAATCGGAATACTTTCATGTGGGAAGTACATGCTAGAATGAATGTTTTTATGGAGAGTAGTTTTGTGTATGTTTGCAGAAGAGAATTTTCAAGTGTGTTTCCCACTAGTGGGTTATATTTTCATTCTCTTACCTTATCCTTTTAAACTTATGTCATATGTTGTTGATACTCTGTATTTGACAGATCTATATGAAATCCAGTCTATACTCTTAGTTTGTAATTCTGGGTTTGCTATTTAGGTCAAAGTTCTGAGAGACCACTATAATACTTGTTAGAAAATAGGTTCCACCCCATACTATAAAATTATGTTGAAATGTCATTTGAGGCCTCATTCTGGATTAGGATGAGTGGGTGGTTTGATTGTGTGTTCCCAGTTACGTCCCTTTATGTGAAAGATGACCCCTTCATATAAAGAATTTTAGCAGATGGATGGTAAACCCTTCAGGTTTGCCACCACTTCATAATTAATATATGTATTTCTGTACTTAAATCTGAAGCATAACAGAGCAAATGAAAAGTTGTTGGTACATTTTATGTAATTTATTTTTTGTGTTTTGTCAGCCACTGCCTGGTTTCTAGTTAACCTAATATGGAGAAGACTGCAAATGAAAGGTCTCCTGTTAGCTGATTATGTGAAGTAGCTTGCTTTGTTACTGTGTTTGTTTTACATGAGTTTGTAAACAAAAAACCATCAGGAACCTTGCTAGTATTTTAAGTAAGAGAACCTATCTGTCATGTTACTCTAATTTACACAGGCCGTAGTATAATATGGTATTTTCTCCTGGATAGGAAAAGACACTGCTGGCACCTTACAAAGTAGACAAACCTGTTAAAAAGTGACAGCCTGTTTGCTGTTCTTTGCTTAACTTATTGGAGTTCACGGGTCAAGAAGAAATCCTAAGCAGGCGTAGAGATTTTTTAGGATGCCTATATGTTTGTATAATGAACTAGTCACCTTCAGAGGCTCATTTGTTTCAATGTTATGCTATGATAGAATACTTCGTATAAGCTGAAGGAGCTGGTTTTGGCTGTAGCAGGAGTAGCAGCATGCTTGGTTGTGCACTGTGACAAGATGCAGAGCTGTGTATGGTAGTGTTGCTTGTCTGCATCTGCATGCAGGAGTAGTACAGTTAGATCTTCTCAACATTGTGCTAGGATAGCTGTGGTTATACTGCTTTCAGGTCCTGAGGTGATGTCTCCATAGGGAACTTAGACATCACATCACTCTCAGAACTAGTTCCAGCTCTCTTATGTCATTACCCAGCATAGCATTCTCTGCAGTTGAGTGCTGCAGGGAGGTACTTAGCTTCTAGAAAAATCACAGTAGAACAGTGTATGTTTAAACTTGCAGGAGAAAATAAATTGTCTTTATTTGAGCAAAAAGAAGGAGCAGAATTTGTTGTGTGCCATTGCGTGGCACTTGTTGGGCAGAAAAGAATATGGCCATCTTTTAGCTTCTCTTCTTACTGCTGGATAACACAAATTCCTACTAAGCTTTCTGGCAATCACCTGAAAATCTGAACTCATAGATTTGTCTCATTTTTTTAAGCAAGCTTTGTATTTTCGATGGCCTTTTTAGTGATACTGCAAAACATTGTTAATGAATGCTATTTAAGGTGCCTGGTGTGAGTACTTGTGTTTGTGGGGGAAAAAAGGATTCTTGCTCTGAAGTGTTTCCAGATTAAGTCAAGTATGGAGAGCTAAGATACAGATGGGATACAAAAGCAGACTGTAGATGGTGAGAATGAGGGCAGTGATGACTGAATGCTATGTGAAGAAAAGTGACTTTTTGAGGGTGAATATGGAAAGTACATACTGTGTGGTAAATCTCTGTGTCTGTCTCAATTAAGAAATATTTATTGTTGAACTGAGATGAGAGTGTACTTCATGCTTTTCAGATTGTGTTCCTGACTTTGCTGACTTGTGTATCTTAAAACAGACTTTTAAACAGGTATTGTGTTTTGGGTTGGTTTGGTGAGATTTTGGTGGTGGATTGACAGGATTTCTTCTTCTTTTTTGTGTGTGTGTGTGGTTTTTTTGTTTTGGTTTGGTTTGGTTTGGTTTTTTTTTTTTTTTCCCTAAGCTTGTCAGTTCTGTAGGTGAAAACAAAAAGCAAGCTATGCATTAAGTGGTGTATAGGACAGTCTGGTGATATGTTTAGAAATTACAGTCCTTTCTCATTATCAAGATTTTGGCAACTGAAGATACCTTTAGGAGAATGTCTCCTTTCTAGCAGCAGATAGCAGGATTAAGGAAACAATAGGAAATTTTTCTCTATCATCAGTTTTATTTTTGGAAAAGGTAATTTCATCATCCAGGTATTTGAAAATCTTTTCTGTTGAGGAAATAACACAGTGAAAGAAAATAAACTACTCTTTATAGAGTAAGATGATTTGCAATTTACATATAAAATTTAGTGACTGTAGTGTCTATTTTGTTTTTCAGAAATTCCCTAATTTTGCAGATGGTGCATCTGTTTTTCAGTAATGTTGTCAAATAATCATACCAAGCTTTTATTTAGAAACTTCTATTTAAGGTTTCTTAGGAACATAATTCAGTTGTGACTCTAGAATAACTGAACTGGCATTTTAAAAATCCGTGATTTTACAGAGTTTGGTATTTTTTCACTGTACTACCATGAATATAAACTCTATTCTCTTTTCTTTTAATACAAATCTATTTGTATTTGTTAAACCATCATTTCCTGATGTTCCTTTGTGTTGATGACAGTGAGTTATTAAAAAATAAATTTTTAATATCAATTTCACCTTTTTTTTCTTACTTCTAGAGAGCTAGCTATAGATTTCTCATGCAGGAAATTGCTATTCTTATGCCAGTCTACCCCCTGCTGGCTACACGTTAGTATTAATTAGATTATCATATGGAACAAGCAGCTGATTTATTAGGGAGCTAGATTTATAGCAAAGAATCAAGGTGAAAAAGATGGTATAGAAGTTTCTTGAAAAGTCTGAAAAAACAGAGTTGTGATGAAATCAAATTATTTTGCACCTGGGAAGAGTATTCCTTATCACAGGCAGACTGAGAGAAGCAGCTGGTTGGTGAAGCTGTCTGTGGTGTGTTCATAATGTGTGCTTTCATCTAGTAAACTTCCTCCAATGCTTTTGTGTTCATTTAATAGGACATCTTTAGGATTTTGCAAGCCCACATTTTAAAGCATAGTCCATGCCAAAATAGGTGTTATGAAGATACAGTGACAGCTGGGCTAGGATTATTGGTATTCTGTTACTACTATTATTACAACAACAGCAACATAAGTACACTGAATGCTTATAGTAAAATATGGTTTCTGCACATGAAAAGCTAGCCTTTTAATTAGAATGTTTTTTAAACTGAAAGCAAGACTCACTGGAACTAGTTAGATATAATACTAATGCAGATCTTTTTTACATATATTACATGTTACAAGTGTTAAACATTGTACTTCATGCAATGATAAAGGTTGAAATGGTTCTTCAGCTCTTCCTTTTTGTCTCTTTAATAAAAGTACAACTTGATACTGTGAAATCAGTCAGTTGATTAAAGAAGGAATGGTCATTACTTCTTGCTGTTTTTCCAGTTCCATACAGTTGATGAACATATTTATTGAGGTGTGGCTCTCACTGGACATAATTTCACAGGGAGGTGGTAAAATCATCCTTGACAGTGTTAGAGAAGTGTCTAGATCTGGTGCTGGTTTAGTGGTAACAATGTCACCGCTGGGTGGACAGTTGGACTGAATGATCGTGATGATTCTGTAATAATGTGCCTGCTTCCCAGTGCTTAGAACTAAGGACTACCTTGCACGTTTTGTTGTTTTGGTTTTTATTGCCAGAGTTCATTGGTATATATTGAACTTGTCATCTGCTGTAACCATACAGTTAGTTTTCTTAATGCTGCCATCTGGGTGTTTTTTATTTCATCATTTATTTGAAGTCACTTAATCTTGTCTACAAGTACACCTAATCTTGTATACAAGTAGAACCCTGCATCTGTCCCTCTGAAATTGCAACCTTTCCTTTTTTCTTAGACTATTTCTGTAATTAGTTAAGATGATTCAGATTTCTAATCCTGTCCTGCAACGTGTTTCAGCCCCTCTAGTAGTTTTTATTATTTCATGTCAAAGAGATCTAATTACATTGAAGTAGGTTGCTTATTAATACAAAGTCAGCACCAAATACATTTTGGTCAGGTTCGTCCTCTTTACATACTTAAAATATCTTTCATTATTGCATTTAATCAGAAAGGTTTAAATACTGATGCTAAAGTGAAAACATTACATAAAATTGTGCCCCCTGACAATTTGAGACATGTCAAAAAACCCAAACCATGCTTAACTTACATTTTCTCATTATTTTATAATATTTAAAACCTAAGCAGAGAATAAACTGTAAACTAGTTAGGAGTATTACAGAAAGTTGTTCAGATTCTCTGTTAGTATTATGTATCTTGCTGTGTCTTTGAAACTCAGAGATGAAGTATTTTGTACTTTTGCAACTACAAATTAAATTGATTGACTGTTCCAGGATTAACTCTTTTCACCAGAGGAAAAAACCTCCATAAAGAAATACAAAACCCAGCAGTGTTCGTCTGTATATATGTGTGGGCCTGTTAGAGCAAGTCCAGAGTAGGTCCACGAAGATGATCAGAGGGTTGGAGCACCTCTTCTGTAGTGACAAGCTGGGGTTGTTCAGCCTGGAGAAAGGAAGGCTCTGGGGAGACCTCAGTACAGCCTTTCAGAACATAAAAGGAGCTTATAAAAAAGAGGGAGAGTGCCTTTTGGCACAGACAGATATTTTACAGGGACAAGGGGGAACGGTTTTAAACAAGGAGAGATTGGAATAGCTGTTAAAAAGAAATTTCTTTGCTCTGAGGGTGGTGAGCTGATGACACAGGTTGCCCTGAGAAGTTGTGGATGCCCCATCCGTGGAAATTTTCAAAGCCAGGTTGGATGGGGCCCTGAGCAGCTCAGTTTAGTGGAAGTTCCCTGTCCATGACAGGGAGGTTGGCACTAGATGAGTTTCCCACCTAAGATCTCTTCCCACCTAAGTCATTCTGTGATACACATCTGATGAAGGTGGGACAGTATTTGCACAGAAATCTTTGCTTTTGTTAGTTACCTGTATTCCACAGCAACATTGATGGTTTTACTGTCCTATACAGGAATACTGGTTACTTTTTTATGTGATCAAAGCATGACAACTTGCAGAAGAACAGCTTTTTCTACATTTTTAAGCGTCCAAAATAGTGAGGTTCCTTTAATCACTTCCCTCCTTATTTTTGTGCTTTACTCCAAGCTCCCTCAAGCAATGCTTTCAATGGCAAAGCTCTTTTCTACCCAGAAAGTCATATTGAATGATACTTGGGAACCCCATCAGCTCCATGCTCTATCTGGAGTCACACTCCAAATTGCTAACATTGCACCTTCTTGCACAACTGTGAGATTTGCTAGTGACTGTAGTGACTGTGTTCTAGTTCTGCGTGATGCTTGTGCCAGGTCTAGTTCCATTGCTCATTCTGTCCAATTCCTGGCCCTCAGTATCGTCCAATGAAGTTGTCTATCTACTTGAAGTTTGTCTGTCATCCTCTTCTTTGTCAGCTGTTGTAACATGGCCTAGGTTTTTTTTGTTTGTTTGTTTGGTTTGTTTTTTTGTTTTTTTTTTTTACCTATTCTTATTTGCAGACAGTGTAACAAATTCTCGTTTTAAACCAGATGTTAGAGATGTGAACTCAGCATAATAAATTAACATGATGAATTGTAACAACTTTATTCCTGTCTGTGCTTGCAGATAGTACATGGAAGAGATGAACTGACATCTGTAAATGGGAAGCTGTCTATTTGCATAAACAGAAACGCTTGGTACATTCAAGAGTTAGTTAAATACATAGGGTTATACCAGGGCTTTATGAAGTGTTGACAGATGGGTGATTTTTGCCACTCTTGTACTGGTACTGTTGAACAGACTTTCCAAGCAGCTGTCACTTGGATCTATTCTTTTGATAGTTAAAAGTAATAAATTTGGGGTTGTCTGGATTGTTGGTTGTTTTTTTTTTTTAGTTACAGTTCATTGTAACTTTAATGAGCTTGTATGAAATAGGCTCTGCAGTTTGTATTTTTCTATATGCCATTTGCTAAATACGACATTATGTAAATCTGTATTTAAGTTCCATGCTTTATAGGTTATATTTTATGTCCCTGCAGGAGATCTGCATCGCAAAGCATAATGAGAAGATCCAGCAGCGTCACCAGAGTGAGGAGAAGTACAAAATGCACCATACTGTTCAGCTGGTAAGTTTGAGTTTTCTGCTGTCGAGCTTAGCCTGTCATTAATAGCTTGCATTCCTCATTATACATTAATTAGGGGAGCATTCAGAGTGATAGCTCTTTCAAAGATGGTGTGTATCCCTGACCTTTCACCATGGATTTCTGTGTCATACTATGCTGGCAAGGGGAAGTATATGGTTGTGTTAGGAAGACATGGGAACCAAGTAAGTAGAGCAGTTCTTTATGCTAGATTGATGTTCTGAGTGATTTGTTGTGTTTATCATCACATGCATATAGATGATTCTGAACATCTCCACGTACCGCGTCCAGTATGCTGATAGGAGTAAGGAAATCACACATATTCTTGAATCTTAATAAGCTTGGTTACTACTTTTCTTCTTTCTACTAAAGCAATTACTGGAATTAGGTTGTATAAACTTGTAGTTCCAGATGGATGCTCCATGATATTTTCATAGTCTTGTTACAGAGAATAGCGGTTCTCTTATGCTGAACCTAATAGACTTATCTTAAAGAATACTCAAATTTTGGACTAGGTCATGGGAGCTGATATGGTATCAATATTTGATAAAGATCACTGACAAAGATGCATTGAAATCCAAGTCACTTTAATTCAGGCTTCAATTAGATTAGTGAAAGTGATGCTATTTCATCCTTATACATTTTTAACATTGATATATTTGTCCAGGAAGTCAACTGCATAATTTATTTTATGGAAAGGCTACTTGTCAAAGGCAGTATGTATTGGAATATTCTTTCAGGAATTAAAAATTTTTTTTTTCCCATCACTTCTTATAATGAGGCAGAGGAAGTTACTGTGTGGACTGTAGCCCATTTATCAGCCTTACAAATAAGACTTGACGAAGCCAAAGGACTTCATAGTCTCTCAAGCACTGCAGAGCTTTATATTATGGAGTTGCCCACTTTAATGATGTAAAGAACCTTATGCTAATTTTTTGTTTGTGTGGGGTTTTTCTGGTAAAAAATACATTTTAAATTTCTGATTTTCATTAAGAATTTTGAAAATATTACTCTTAGAAAACTTTGGAAAAGATGAATCCAAATTTGAAACTAAATAAGAATTGCAATTTTACTATTTTACTTAAAAGTGAAACAAAACCAAATACACAAGTCGGCCTAAACAAAAAAAAAAACCTTGATTTTGAGACTGCTTCAGGAGAAGTTTGATCTGAATGCATATGTAATATTCAGGTACAGTGATAGAACTACTTTTCTTCCTTTCTTTATGCTTCTGTTCTAACTTCTTTGCCCGTTGTTCTTATTTACTTTTACCACGTTTCTCCTCCTCTTCACCTTTTACTATTTGCTGTCCTTTTTCAGACATGCTCTCATCTTTCTCTCCCTAACGCATCTGTACTTCCTTCCTTCCAAATCACAGGAGTTGGCTTTTTGTGAAGGACACCAGGCCACTAGCTGACTTATGAAAATGGCAGGCAGACACTGTTTTTGTGGTGACTGAATGAGAGTAAAAGGTTCACAAAAGTGATCAGAATTTTTGATTATGAAGATAGACTCTCAAAAGTAATATTAAATGCTGTGAGTCATCTTAAGAATTAAAGCCGCTGTTTTTGCTCAGGCTTTTTGCTTTGTGGTCAGCTGTTACATCACTTTTCCTGATAGCTTCTTTTCCTGATGAACTTGCATGCAGTGAATTTCATCTTCTGGTAATTAGCTTCCATTTTCAGTAAATTTGATTGAGGAGTTAGTGTTTGTTTCAAAGGTGTAGTAACTGCTGAAATTCTATAAGAAATAATGATTAGTGAAAGGAGATGTACCCAAAGGTGTTTTCCATAAGGTAAAACCGCTGTACAAGAAGAAAACACAACTGTCCTAGGTATGAGGAAGAGCTTCAGACCTTTACTTTAGTGCAAATACATAAAATCCACCTGGATTAAATAACAAAAACTGGAGTAAATACAAACTTATATTTACTGTTGCAAATGTAATTTGCTTAAACATTTACTTAATTTGCACACTCTTGGGTTCAAAACTTTGTGATTCTGAGTTCTGTGAATTCTTGTACTTTGAAAATACTAATATGACTTGTTTAAATGGACAGCCTTGCAATTTGGACTGTCATTTTGTTATTGGAATGAGGGGAAAATGGATACTGCTTTGCTCCCTGGATAATTTATGCAATTTTAATTCAAGGGGCCCTCTCTAGGTATAGCATTCTGTCACTTGTTATTTCTCATCTCTCAGAGTAACAAGTCTTCCAAGTGTTCCTGTTCAAGACTGAAATATTTTTTTACTGAGCTTTGCATTTCTTTGAGAAAACAAACCAGGAAATGTATGCTGTTTTTTAAGGGGAAGTCAAAGGCCAGTTTTGAGGTTATGTTTATTTGAGAAGTACCTTTTTAAGTAACTCTTCACATTTAGAAGAAGAGTTTTTTCTAGTGAAGGCAAATAGATCAGTATATGTAATGTTTTCCATATATTTTCTCAGAAACGAGATCAGTTGCAAGATGAAGAGGAAAGAAAGAGCTCCTGGGTTAGTCAGGAACGACAGAAAACCCTGGACAGACTTCGTACATTTAAGCAGGTAACAGAAGAACAGTTGTTTTTTTCTGGCAGTTTCCTTTCCCAAAGAAATTTTCACTCAGTGCAGTAATAGCATTCACTGTCCTATTGGTGATTGTTTTTCCTTGTATCAGCAACTGGTCTTCCGAAAATTCACAACAAAATATGGCATTGGTGGAAACAGATTCCTCTAGCTGTTGCATTCTCAGTTCCATAATAAGTTTCTATTCACTCTTACACCTATACCTTGTGACAAGACACTTGGCACATATTCCTGAGAAGTATAATCTAAACAGTACTTCCCACAAAGAGCATTGTCATCTGACATGCCCCCTTACTGCTGATTGCTAGAATACTTGCCCCTTCTTATTACAATGGAAGCATCAGAAAGTGCATAGAAGGTGGAATGAAGGGGAAAGAATAAGGAAAAGACTGAAAGTGAAAGAAAACAGAGACTGTATTAATTGGTGAAGACTTTTTGTTGAATACATTAAAAAAATAAAGGTATGAGATATTTCTTTGCTGGAGAGTTGTCTTCTTCAGCAGTACATTCTTCATGTTCTTACTATTTGTAAGGCTCTTGAATTCTATAACTTCTGTAAACTGAAGGAAATTTACTTATTTTAACCAGCAATTGTTCATGAGCTGACTTTTTCTATTAACTTACTAATATTGTTACATGTTACTGCTTTAGGCCTTCCACAGTTGTGCAAAAGGTATTAGACTTGTCTTTCAGAAGCACCTTAATTTTTTGCTTTGAAAAGGCTATGGATGAAACTAATATGAAAAGACTGATAATGAGGCAGCAAATTTAAGAAGTAAATTAAGGCTGAAAATATTTGATGTTCTCAAGATAAATCTTTTAAAACAGTATGATTCACATATAAAGCCAGTGTATTAAGTCACACTGGTCTGCACTTGCAGAGGGAGCCATTGACCAGCTTTAGAAGAGGAAAGCAAGAGGGAATTTTGAGTTTTAGTTTCCAGAAAAAATTAGTTTTGAATGTGTAATCTGATTTTTAGTAAAAATCCTAATTCTAACCCATGTATTTCACTGACTAGACTAATCATATATGAATTGTGGCCTAAATAAGAATAAAAACTAAGAATAGGAATTTTTTTTTGCATAAAGCTGGGGATATATTTGCGTTGGTTTTACAGACAGAGTGAAATGAAAATTGTTTGTCAGAAATACGGTGACAGGTATACGTAAAATCTAAAATAGTCAATTGCATGTACTTATGTAATTGTCAATACCTTATTCACTTTAGCGGTACCCTGGGCAAGTAATACTTAAATCAACCAGACTACGGCTGGCTCATGCAAGAAGAAAATGTGCAGCCAGCTCAGTGCCCTGTGTCGAGCAGCCTCAGTCTTTGCCAGCAACCATACAAATCCAAGAGAAGAGTGAGGAGGTGGAATTGGAAAAAGCAGTTCAGCCTTTGCAAGTGCAGGAATCCACAAGTCTAAAACAACTTCAAGATGTCTCTTTGCCTCCTAATGGTGTTATCTCTGAACTGCCCCATGTTAGCACTTCTCCACTCACCAGTGACCAGCTTCAACCAGAGACTGCTACTGGAGTACAGCTTCCACCCCCTTTGCCTCCTCCACCTCCGCCTCCACCTTTGCCCTCCAAGGAAGATGCCACCAAATCCTTAGAGAAAAGTGACAGCTTTGTTAAACGTCAGAGTGTGGAGAAGGGAGTCCAGCACTCTTCTGGTGTCCCACCAGCACATCTGTTTGATAGCAGTCAGCTAGTCAGTGCCAAGAAGAAGCTTAAGAAGACCGGTGATCTAGAGGGTTTACAGAGGAGGAGAGGTAATGTTTAATTTCTGCATATTTAATTTAAACTCTATTGTTATTAATTTTAAAATTGTAATACATATTGGTTCATCATCTGAATTGCTCTGTAGGAAAGCACATATGCTGTGATTAATTTATTATTAATGTGAAAGTTGTTAAATCCTTTTTAGCTGAGAGATGCTGGCAACTTGAACACTAGGGCTTTTACGACAGCATGGCAGACTGTTCAGTGGGAAAATACTTGTAAAATTGAGTCTACATTATCCCATATTAGACTGAATAGAAAATGGACCTAAGTGCTGTTGAAAAGAATATTTATGTGTATCCTTGTTGCCAGTCCTGGGAGTATTCTGTGTTTCACCTGAGGATGTATTCTATTTAATAACAGAATAACATTAATCTTTATGTAGTCCTATTGTTTATTTTACTGACTCACATTATATCTTGCAATTTTTTATAAAGCACCTATTGTGTGTGCAGTTTTATATACATCATAATATGACAAACATAAATTCAAATCAATTATCCCTTTTAAGAATATTGTTAATGTCTGCAGCAGCACTCTACCTGCTGCTCCATATGCCCTGAGATGTTCCAAGTTTCTAAGTGGCTTCAGAAATTTATCTCTGTATGACAGACAGGGGCTTTACAGTCTGTCCTTCCTCCTTCAAATGTGCAATCCTGGATTCTTCTGTATTTCTCTTTTCACTGTGTCTTTTCTGTCTAGGCCTTTAGTGGGATGGACAAAGCTTATTCCTAAATGCAAAACAGGTTTTAAAAAACATATTGTACGATGTACAGAAAAGAACTGGAGATAGATATGTATTGACAGAGAAGTGCTGCACAAATTACGTGCTATTTTATGTGAGGTGTTTAAACTTTATTATATTTTATTAGAATGCATTCTCTGGGATGAAGATCTTACCCACTGGCTCTTAAAAGAGCAAAAGCCGGATATTTATTTTTGTGGAAAGCTAGATTCAAAATTAGTGATAAAGGAAGGATTTGCCATAAAGAACCATCTCTGGCTTTTTTGTTTTCATTAATTATAAAGGAAAACAATTTTTATAACTGTGCTGGGACTAGATGGTAACAAATAAGATGAACCCAGAGAAGTAGGAAAATGCATGCTCTTGCAATTGACTACATTGCTGCTTCCCTTGCTGGCTTGTGCAAATTGTCATGCAGTAGGTAAAATTAGCTTAAAAATCCAAGTGGTAAGAATGGATTGCAGAGGCCAATACCTAAGACATGTACTCATTACCTGAGTTCTAAAGTAAAAAAAAGACGCTTTCATTATGTTGAAATCCGTGCAGTTTATTTGATTTTCCTGACTGCAAACAGAAAAGCCACATTGTTTAGAAAGTTTTACTTCCTGGTAGGAAGTTAAGTGGTTACAAAAATGACAATTGTCTGTATAAACCTTTGACCTGGTAATAAAGGAGATTATTTAGAAGCTAAAACAGTACTGGAGCTACCATTATCCTTATGGTATGGGACTATCATATTAATAGTATGCGGGTACTTTTTGTAGGAAATAAAAATTAAGACTGATAAAATTTTGTGAAAATAATACTGAAGGTCTTTTAATTTGCTGCAGTGAGTTCCCCGATGGATGAAGTGCTGGCTTCCTTGAAACGTGGCAGCTTTCACTTAAGAAAAGTTGAGCAGAGAAGTCTCCCTCCTTTTCCTGATGAAGATGATAGCAATAACATCTTGGCACAGATCAGGAAAGGGGTGAAACTGAAGAAAGTACAGAAAGATGTTTTGAGAGAATCCTTTACAATTCTGCCTGATACTGACCCTCTGACAAGGAGCATCCATGAAGCATTGCGAAGGATTAAGGAAGCATCTCCTGAGTCAGAAGATGAAGATGAGAGTTTGCCTTGCACAGACTGGGAAAACTAACCTGTAATTAAGCTACATTTAAAGAAAATATTTTTGCAACAGTTTTTTTATAACAGTAGGAGCTAAGCTCAGGTTGTGCATTTTAGGAGACTTAGTAGGAATGTGGCTAAACTAACTGACATCCAGTGTGGTGAAACATGCACATATGAATTATCACTGACTTTTCAAAGAATTTAGGATTTATAATAAGGAAAACCTTTTTTTAGACAGTATGTTAGCCTTTTACTACTCCAGTTCTTCTGCTGAATATTGACAGAACTTCCTGAGAAAAGCTCTATTTTATTTAGTAAATTTGAAGGGACAGTTCCCAGTTTACCAAAAAAGTTTAAAAAGCAGCACAGTCACTCTGGGACACACCTTATACTTACTTTCTAATTATTTCTAGTCTTGTAAAAATTGGGCATGTCTTACCATTTCAGACTGAGTAACTTCTGAGTGAAGGACAGTTAGGTTTGAATGCCGAACACACTGAAATCTCTTCAGTGGCTCACTTCTTGATGGCTTGGTTTCAGTCACTAAAATCTCTGATTTAATTGAATTTCCAGGCTATAAACATTAAATATACAGTTTATACTTCTGCTAGTTGTATGAATTCCATGAAACTTGAATTAATACTAAGCTACAGCACCTGAAAGTACAGATGTTGGACTTCAGCAGATCAAATGAATGATTTCAGAACAAACCAAAAATTGGCAAGAGATCAGTTTTCAAAACAACTGCTGCATCAGTAGCACGAAGAGATTTGTGACTGCAGCAGCAGTGTAGAGCACTTCTCTGTGGTGGCTCTCTTCTGTTACTTACATGTGAATGAAGTTGAATATCAGTGAAGGTTCCCAATAAACCTAAAATTTGAGAAACCAGAGGTATGACAATCTAAATAAATTAAAAATCTGTTTAGAAATGGTATTTAAACAGAATGGAAGACAAATATTTGTAATCCTTGCAACACAATTAGCAGTAGAAAGAAGATAACCTTTTTGAATGTTCACAATCCCTTGTTTCTACCCTGGTTAGTTGTTAGCATAGCTGGAGAGTGACTGTTGGTAAAGTGCTACAGCTGTTTAAAACTGGTTCTGACTTAGCACATCATCTGCTGAATGTTCTTGTGATTATGAAATACTGTCTCAGTCTGTTGCATTGCTACGGTATTTTCAAATTATAATATTTAAAATTTTTGAAAAGGAAAATAAATGCTGCCTTCAATTCCTCATGAACTAGCCGGCCACCCTAATGATTTCACACTTTAATTATGGCTTGCTCCTTCTATTCCATAGCAAATATACTGCTAGTTTTGGAGTTGAAACTCCAGGAGTGGAGATGTGCTTAACTCTTGCTGAAACTCCAAGTGAAAATAATTTTGCTTTCATGTAACTTCTTTCTATCCTTGCATATTGAAAACTCCCACTACCACAGCTCTTCACAAATCAAGTGATAGTATAAGAAAAGACATGTCTTGGAACTAAATTGGCTTTCTTAATGCAATGATTCTTATTTCCTAGATAACGGATCAAATTTAAAGTTTGTGGTTTGACTTTGATTTTATTAAATCTATTTCACTGTTTAGGATTTTGCTTGCATTTTTTTGGCAAAATACAAAGAAATTTTCCAAGACTGACTTAATTTTTTTTTAAATCAAATTGGTTGACCTCTTAAGCATTTTGCATTGGAAATCTTCCGTGGTCGTTGCCACACAATGTAAATATATGTTTTCCTTTGCTACTTGCAGCTCCATAAAAGGAGTTCAGAATTCAGGCTGAAAATCACTGCCACACGGTCCCTGGTTATTTCTCCTTTTTACCAGTCAACATCTTTTTGATGTCTTGTGAAATCACTTGGACCTAAAAGCAGGATTCAGTGTCAGGAGTATGTGCTCCTTGTTTTTTACATATCTGGGACCTGCTTTCTCTTACCAATGTAATGTTTTATTATGAAAACAACTCTGTTTTTATTAGGTGAGATTATTTAACACATAATAGTTTGGGTTGAAAAATGGTTATACAGAATAGCTGAGAAAATAGCTCAGAAATAGTTGTACTAACAGCTCAGAAAAAACAAGCAAGGCCCTTGCTATCCAAGGCCCTTGCAATCCCAAACTATCCAAATAATTTGGGAGAACAGAGATTGAGACAAAGCCCTTGAAAAACTCAACTGAATAAATACTTCCCATATAGATGACCATACTTGCTTGAAGATACAGACTGGTTTACTAGTATTCATCATAGAAGAGTAAAATAATGAAAATCTGTTGTAGAAATAGTAGGCTAGTATTTTTTACTGTAAGGTAATCTACTTAATATCATGCTTTAAGATTGACCTACTGGTTTTTAACTTGTAAGCTCTATACATGCCAAAACAGTAGCATAGGGATTTTAGGTTGAAAACATGTTTACAGAAGTGTGTTGGCACACATTTTATATTAATTATGCTTAATTATACATATGTCTGTATAGGCTAAGTGTAACGCAGTTATTTGCCTTACAAAATGAAGGCTAAAATTGATACAGTGATGTATATTTATTAAGTACCAGAAAGTTCCTTGATATATGTGAAGGGAGTATTAGCAGTGCTCAGTGAAGTAGTTTCATTAATTATTGAAGTCTGAAGACAAAACTAATAATAACTAATTCTTGGAGGAGATCTGGATCTAGTCATCTCTTGTATTACTTGTTCTGTGAGTTAACTTCTACATAAAGTTATGACTAACCTTTTTAAGAGCAGTTCCTTCCAGACAGACACTCGGAAACATGTAAAAAGCTACTGAAGCATTCTGTATATTGAAGTAGCTGAGCAAGTAGTATAAATATGTATTAGCTTCTGTATGAAAAATCCAAGAGATTTCTGGTTATCAAAAGAATCCTGAGAATATCTGTGTATGAATACATAATAGTGTACATAAATCACCATAGTACACTAAGAGTACTATAAGTAATGCAGAACCTGAGTTCCTGTCAGTGATGGACAAAGTAAGATATAACCAGGGAGGTTTTGTTCTCCGTAGTCTTCTAATCCAGTATTTTGGGCCTCTTCAAACTCTAATCTGTGTTGCCAGAAGACAAAAAAAAAAAAGACCTGGTCATACATTTGTTCTTCTCCAGAGTCACTGTGTCATTTACTCTGGGAGCAAAGAGAATCTTTGCTCAGTACCTACTGCTCAGTATATTGCATGTTAGAATTGCCTAATATAATGAGAATATCAGAGAATATTTGTACAGCTGTTTAGCTTTTCAGATGTTCTTTTTTTCTTTCTTCCCAAACAGGTGCTTGACAGCCACCAACATGTGAAAAGAAACCCCAGCTGAAGATTAATTTTCTTCTGCATTTCTGAGAATTCAGAGCCAGCAGTTACGACCATCAATTCCACAGGAGGCTTTCTTTGGGAAATAAATAGTCTTTCTTTGGCAAATAACTCAGTACATGGAAAAAAATGGCCTGAAATGTTTATTTCAGGTCACTTTTTTCTTTATTTGTTCAAACAAATTCTGATTTGGGCAGAAAGCTAAGTTGTTTAGACGTGCGTTTTATACTATAAAGAATGCCCAATTCTTAAGCACTTTTTATATTTGCGTTAGTAATGTATGGCCAGTTAAGTGAGGGGGCCATTTTGAGTTGGGAGACTACTTGCTGTTCGAGTAACTTCGGGGGTTCCAAACCAGCTGTAAAATGGCCCCTTCACTGCACTGAATATCTCATGTGCTTGAAAATTCAACTAAACGGCTCCCTGCAGAGAAGCTTGCTGTGTAGCAGTCTGATTTTCCAGAAAGAGAATTCCTAGTTGCACTACAGTAGCTGAAATTCAGTAACATGCAACTAAGACTTTTTTTCTTCTTAGCTTGAAGAAGCATATATCAGTATGAAAAGCAACAAGTGACCACAGCACAATGAGAATTAAGAGTTGAATTCACAATTAAAAGTTGAATTCAGTACATATTCAAGAATGTGTTTGTTTCCATCATGATACATTTAGGAAGACATACTGCAGCACCTTTTTAGAAGGTCATGTTTAGTCTGACATCTTTTTAAAGTAGACATTTTCATGCTTTTTTAAAATAATATTTAGCTATGCTGAACCAAGTTAGTTATACTTTTATCATTTGTTATAAGAAGCAATATTTTGTAATTTCATACTTTAAAATATTTTTCTCTTTTGGTTTAAAATGGCTTTTGATTAGTCTAAGCAGCCTTCTTTAAGAAAGATCAGAGCACTTAAGCATACTGATAATTGAGTTGTGAAAATCATGCTATTCTTGCTGGTTTTCATTATTCTGTTTAGTGGCTGCGAAAATGTTTGTATTTCATACCCAAAAGCCTACTGGCTGAAAAAAGTTTCTTTTGATTCTGACTGTTTTATTTTTAAAGGAGAGTTACAACTTCCTCTGCAGTGAATATTTAGGAGTAGTCCTAAACTTCATGACTAATGGCTGCAGGCAGCTACTCTTACGATACCACAGTACTAAGAGGTATGTCAATACAGAGATACAAGTAGCCTTGTACCACCCAAAAACCTCATGTGGTATTCAAAATCAGCCCATTACATAACTTCTAGGAAAGCTGAATTTTCACTAGCATTTTGTTTTTACTAGTGTAACATACACTGTGTTTGAGAAATACACAGTCCCTGTCCTTTGTGTTGTGTGGTCCATTCACTGTTCCTCTTTTGACATACAAACTACTATATGGGGATCTGGGTTCTTTTAAGTGGAGTTACTCATTGCTGCTGTCGTGTAATGGAACACGTACTGTGTTAACATTTACAACAGGGGATTTCACGTCTTGCCGTTTACTTACAGAGAAAGGAGCAGGAGACCTTACCTTAGCAATAGGCTGTGTAATCTAAAGGAACCTCAGCTCTGGGACCCTTCAGTCTATTGAAGATGTTTTGCTGTGGCTGTCCAAAAATTGAAGCTCTGTCAAACATCTCAAGAGGATTTTCTTAACCATGTTGCCTTACTTATAAAGTTAGTAAACATTGATTTTCAAAGCACCTGCAAGCAGCGTTACTGTAGATTTGTATAGATTTTGCTGTGTTAGTTGCCAGGTCTCTATTTTTCAGCTGTGTGAAACACCTGATACTGGCTTTCCACAGGCCTAAAACTACATGATGCTTTTTTCTTATTCTCTGAATTCTGTGTTACATGGTATGGTTGCGAGCTGTCTGATGCTGTGTTCATGCAGCAGTAGCAGTTTCAAGGTTCATCATAACCATTTGACACTGCCTATACCATCAGCTGTTTTGTTCTACATTTGTTTGTACTTTCAGTCACACCACACATTAAAACCAAGGTAATCAATTTTTTGGCTGTAGTACAAAACAGAACTTTGATGTAAAATGGTAATTCACATTATACATTTCATCTGAAACTTAGTGCTAAATTAACAGTAACTTAAGTGAACAAGCAACTTTTATGTTCATTTTTTCCTATTTTCCAGCCTGCAGTTTCATTCCTTGGAGTACGCATACAGAACACTAGCAAAATTTCAAGCAGAGGAGAAATAGTGTAATTTTAAAGTATTTGTGCAGTGGTTCCCTTGCTCAACATGTTTGTCTGCAGTTTACCACTGTGTTGTTACCTAAATAGCTTCATGCTGTACTCTACTACAGTTTTCAGATATGTTTGCCATGTGATCTGTCATCTTTGCCTTGAAAAATGTGTGCATGATTGATGAAAATTACTCTTCTTAATCTGTTTCATATTTAGCTGAAATCTTAGATTTCTGTAGTAGCTTAGTCTCAGTAGAAATGGAGTTCTCATATGAGCATGTATTTTATGGGCACATAAAAAGTAGTTGTTATGCTGAGCATAGCAGTATGTATCAGTTCAAAACTGCCATCTTCTGTGTGGAAAATAAATGGGGTTTTTTCCCACATCCTGCTCAAAAAAAAATCCTGAATTTAAATCTCCATGAGTCACTAGATGTCACAGTTTCACATAATTTTCACTTTGATATAAAAATTGTGCGTATGTAGTGTACACAGGCTAATGCATAAAAGGTACCATCCTCTGCCATGTGAAATTTTCCAGTGGGATGGCTACTGTAGAAAATGGGGAAAGTTCAGTATATTAACAAGAAACTTAGGGAAATTTTGACAGTCCTGCATTGAGATCAGTTCCTCCACAGCTGAGAAAAGCTGTAATAATGGTGTTGGTCCGTGAGAAGTCTTGGCAAGCATCACTAAGGAAAAACACGTAAACATGTGCAAGGAAAAAGAGCCTCCATAAAAAGACCTGCCTATTGATATTTTTCATTTTATTGTTGTGGCTGCATTGTTCTGTTGCTAGTTATTTATCTAGAGTAGTTTGACAGCTTTTGGACTTTTTCCATTTTTAGAAACTTCTTTCTTCTTTCAAATTAAAAGTTTTACTATGGTGTAACTGATCCAGTGAAGTAAAGATTTGGAAAGCATAATGTTTATTGTACAAATGCTCATGTAAGGACTAAAAAATCTTTTATGAGTGGGAACAAGAAACTAAATAATCAGTTTCTACTAAAATAACCAAAATATAAGGTAAACAGCAATAGTCTTGTTCAGAAATTGAATTTGTATCAACAAGAATTTAATGTTCTCATTCACGAAGGTTCCAAATCCTTTACGAATGACCAATAGTCTTACTCACTTTACTGTATTTTATTGTTGGTTTTCTGTCTAGGGTAGATGAAGGCTTTTTTTATTTTTTTCAAACATCACTTCTAAGTTTTGCCTGGTTTTGTTTTTTGTTGGTTTTTGGTTTTTTTTTAATTTGACGGTCTGCATTCTACACCAGACACTTGTAAAATAAATTAGTATGATTATATATTGTGTTCTTTTGTGACTGAATTGGGGATAGAACAACATACTTCACTACATTATTTGTAAAGAATCATTTTGAGTATAAGCACTATATTCTGTACTGTTTAATAATAAAGTAATGATAGATGCATTATTGCAGATGCGACTTATTGAGGAGGCAGAAACATTATTGGTTAATGTTACCCTTATTCCATTTGTTGCACTGAATTTCAGGAGTGTAATTTTAAATCACATTTGCTCATGCGTGTAATCAGATTTTATTTTCATTGTAATGCTTATGTAATTAAATTACCTGGATGTATTTCTGGTAATGATTTCATAAGCATGGACAATATGTTGTTGATGTTTCGCACTACAGAATTAATGTTAAGAACAAGCAAAGCTTCTTGGAAAGAAAAGGAGTAACAGAAGCACCTTACTGGGAGAGCATGTTGCATGATTTCAGTCCTCTTGGAGCTGACAGGCAGTAGGTCATCCTAAACGTGACTTCGAATTGCTCTTTGGTGTAATAAGCACAACAACATACTGCTATCAATGCTGTCAACACAATGGCTATTTTTAACCTATAAATATAATGTAATTTAAGTTTTCCTACAAAGTGAATTTATATTTAATTGCTGCCTAATACATAAATACCTAGAATTTTTAGGAGGGTCAAGGGAGGGAGGGCAGGCATGCCAGTATATTTGTGGGAGGGGCTGTTGCATATATGGGTCTTTGTACTCCCCGTTCAGTTTGACTGTTAATCCAAAACTCACAGCTCTGGCTTTGGTGAATCTGCAACCTGACATTTATGTATTTTTATTGTGATTCAGGTCAGGTTTGACAGAAAAGGTCATGTTTCCATTCTCAAATGTGAATGCTCTGTACCTCTGAATGGAAAATGACCAAGCAATGAATTCTGTTCTGCTGAGTTTTTAATTTTAATGTGTAGAGCATTAGCTAAAGCTTGTTAACCAGTAGCGTGTCCATTGGAAACAAGTAGAAAGGATGAAGACCATTTTGGTGCATATAGTCCAAACTCTGCAGAGACTTTATTCCAGAGACTGTCACCTCTCCAGGAATTAATATGCCATAAACGGGCTTGATTTTCAGAGTATAAACATAGTTTTGACTTCTGAATTGGTAAATAGGTGTTGGGCATTGGGGATACTCACTTAACATCTTCCAGCGTGTTGTTGCTGTTGCTGTCTGTTTTGAACTTCATTTTAAGTGTATACAAATGCATCATCATTAAAGGAAAGCTAAAGAAATACAAATACAGGCTGCAAGTTGTCTTACATGAATGAAGCCAGTGAAGCTTAATGAAACTAACTTCTTTGTTAAGCCTGTTGAATAAAAAACAATGAAAACAAATTTTCCATTCACTAGCTTTGTGCAATATTATCATTAGACTAAGGCACTACTAGCACATTGTGCTTGGCTTTAAGAAAGTTCTTTAATTCCATTATATTCAAAAGGACATATTAAATGCATATTTTATTGTAAACAACTCTGCAAATTTACTATGCCTGAAAATGCTCAAAGTTATTAAGTATTAAGCACAAGTATGTTTAAAAAAAAGTTTAAGAACTAAACAAACATTTCTAGCAATACCTAGAAACTAAAAAAACTTTTAATTGTCTGCTTCTTGGTCTTTTTTCTTTAGTGCAGCTTTTCTGCAATGCAGGTTTATTGCTGTGTATTTAATGGGGTTTTATTATCATCATTCAGAAATTTAAACCTGTACGCAAAGTACTGCATTCACCTTATTGTACATGCGATGTAACATCATACTCACAGTTTTGGTGCTTTAAAATTATTCCTCTTTTCTTTATTAAAGGATATTTATTTGATCACTGTCTTGGTTTTAACTTTGATTGTGTACTAGCATTAAAAAAATACTTTTTGTACAGTTTGGTTCCCACAAAAAACATTTTCAGATGTAATTAATTTCAGTCCCATTGGTATTCTTAAAACTCCTCAAATTCCCTGCCATGGTTTGATGGTAGGTGGTTGCATCTAAGCTATGTTGGAGCTTAGAATATTGGAATGGAATATTTGTATTTAGATAACATCTTTTAAATTAACCACATTAACCATTTAGGTATTATAGAAGAACCTTGTTCCTAAAGGATGTAGAATAGTTGTGCATAATTACAAATCACACCCACTTTCCATCTCTTGATCAAAAGACAGAAACACTCTATGAAAAAGGGTAAAAGTTTAAATATGGAAGTGTTAAAAGGTTAGCACTGTTATTACAATTACCATGTCCCTAACTAGAGTTCCTAGGTGTCCATGGGTAAGTTCTTCCTTTTATTCCTCTAGCCATTTTGTGTTATTATTTATGTTGACATATCTTGCAAAAGAAGTATCTTTATATTGTATCTCTTTTCCCTTTTGCTTCTGTGTTCTTGGTGCAGTGCAGGTGGGTTCTATTTCTAGCTGGTTCCTTAACACAAGGAAACAAAAGACCAGTGTATTTCTGGAACAGGAACTTTTTAGTGCCATTACAATCCTGAGAAAACAAGAAAAAGAAAATTGCTAAGAGCAGCATGAAACCAACTTTGTATTTGCACTGCAGATCTACAGTGCAACATGTCTTTTACAAAAGTCAAGGCTTTCTGACTCTGGTTTCCTAGTGTTGTTTTTCATGCCACGTAACAATGACTATTGATTTTGGGTTATGGCAGAACATGTAGAACAAGTAGGAAATGTGTTTTGAAATAATCAGTTCTTTGATTGTTGCTGACTTAAGAGAGAAGAGAGTTACATTTCTGTCTCAGGTCTGTTCCTAAAGCTCTGGCAGTGTCACCTTGATATGGGTGCCTGTTCAGGTTTTGTTCTGCAGGACAGAATGATGCTTCATCAGCTGGTTCTGCTTGGCATTGGCTTCAGTAGATGAGTAGATGGTTTTTTATACCTCTCTACCATACGGGTTGGAAGTGAATTTAGTGTATGCATCAGGGTTGCAGATGAGTGTATATATCTGTAGGCAGACTTGAAAGGCAGTGGTATGCCATGCAGAATAAGGCCTCTTGTTTGTACAACACAGAAGATGAAAGATATGTACAACCATCTCTTTTTTTCCTGTTTGTTACATGTCAGATGTAAATCAAAGGTAAATAAATACTCAGTGGCCCACAGTGCCTTTGAAATGGGAACTACTGATACATGCAGGGTTTGTCTCTGTTCCACCACTTAATGCTCAACAGGCAGTAGGCACAAGGGAAGGAAGTAAAAATGGGTGTGTTTGGCAGATGTTGTTTTCCAAAACCTATGAACTGTTCCTTTTCTCAGCAGTTCTTACTGCTGTTTCCCATCATAGGGAGAGGCCCATTTTATAAGCTTCATTCTTCCTTCCATAGGAGGGAGCTTAGAGGAATCCTGCACTGCCATCGTATCTCTGAATCTTGAGATCAGCGAGCCATCAGCATGTCACTGCCACCATCACAGCTGGAGCTTTATGCTCAAGTCACAGATCACTGTCTAAATCTACCGTTACAGAGTTGTGCCGCTGTGTTTTTACCATTTGTAAAGGAAGGTTATAATGTCCATAAAAATGGATAAAATGGTGTCTTAAACCTTAGATGTACCATGTCATCCATTTAACTGTTACAGGCATTGCTTTGCCTACCCAAACTGCCCTTCAGCAGAAAACGATCCCAGAGGTGTTGCCAAGAAGCTACAGCATCATCACCATGTAACCTACTTTGCTCACAGAAGTGCTGCAAGTCTCTGTCCAACTCTCCATCCTGCAGAAGTGATCCCAGAGAAGCCTTTCTGCCCTTTCCCCCTTTGCATTAATATTCTCAGTCTATTCTGTTCTCTAAACTTTATGCAAATCTTCACCACAGTCACGCTCACTGTCCATATTTTCATCAGCTCAAAGACAGCACATCTCCTTTGAATTGTTGCCTCCACAGGAAGGGCTGGTGGATAAAAACAGGCACAGATTACTCTCTGTGCTATTAAAGCTGCTGCCTGTGTTGTTGCTGGGGTTTGCTCATCATTAATCAACCGAAACTTTGGGAAAAAAAACCTAAACCAAAACAAAAGTTACATTCACATTCACACTGTATCTGCTGTCTTACCCCTTTATTCCTACTGTAGTTTTGTGCTGTCTGTGGGGTATTTGTTGGAGATACTTGTGCCACAGGCAAATCATCGTATTGCTTTCTTGCCACTCTTTCCTTGCCATGGAATGCAGCAGCCTTCTTGACTTCTCTGAGACGTCTCACTGTACGCCACATTGCTTACATAAGACTAAGCACATTCACAGTCTTTAAAAAAAAATCACTGTTTACTTCATTCTTTCATCTTAACAACTTTTCTAATTAGCATCACATTCCCTCTGTACATTACTGTTTAAAAGTCACAGGAATAAGGAAGACTGAAGAATCATGCAATTCATACAAAGCACTTCTATTAACTGTACTTTTTCTTCCTCAGTACTTTATTTTAATGCCATTCAATTTCAGTAAGAATGTAACTGAGTTCTTAGCATACAAAATCATCAGTGCATGCTCAAACTGCCATGCATGTTAAAAGCACAATTTAAACACCAGTAACAGACATTTATGAATCAACTTCTTTTGAAGCACCATAAAAGGATGGCCATTTCCCTCCCCCCCACATGCACTTGCTGTGAGTAAAATGACTGTTGGAGTGGATAAAGTCCTGTGAAAACAATTTGACAGAGAAACCACTGCACACTGCTCTTGGTTTCTGATGACATCTTTAAAAAATTGGCATTATAAAATAAGATTTATAGTATTTAAAAAAAACCCACACATCCTATACTTTCGTTGATGGTGTACATATATTTTTGTCATTCATGTAATGGTTTCCTAAAGATTTCTGCTGCTGAAAAGGCTTCTCTTCATAGCAAAGCTGAAACATAAGGTTTGTTCTTCTCCTCCTGCCCAGCACCACTGTAGGAGCAAATTTATTTCCCCACTTTGCAACGGTGTTTTATGTGTCCCCTGACACACCCATACCTTGCTCTGTCACTCAGCTCTAAGTCAGACTCAGTGAGTCTGGCTGTTGGCTTGTGCAAGGTCTGGCAATTCATGGGCTATTCCAGCAGTGCTTGTGGCCAGCAGACAGGGTCAAAAAAACCCCAGTGATACTTGGAGGGTGCCTATTCTCATTAAGCCATTCTGGGAAAAGATTAGAGGAGTGCTGAAATTGTCCTCAGTCAAAAGTTGCACTAGTTAAAACAAATCTCTATCTGGGAGATCAGGCTTGTCACTCTTAAAAAAAAAAAAAAAAAAACCCAACCAAAACTAACAAACAAAAAACAAACTAACAAAAAAAAAAAAAACCCACACAAAAAGAAAAACCAAACAAACAAAAAAACCAACCAAACAAAAAAAAAACCACCAAAACCACCAACCCACCAAAAAACCAAACAAACAAAAAAAACCCACCAAACCCACCAACCCACCAAAAAACCAAACAAAGAAAAAAACCCCAAAACAAAAACCAGAAAAAAAACCTGAAAAGTGTCTACTTGGGTTATGTATTCAGGGAAAACATGAGCCACACATTGCCTACCAGGGCATGCTTTGCTAAATTGGTGTACAAAACAACATGCACTGTATTTAAATACTCAAAAGCAGTTACATTTCCAAGTTAGTGCTATGTCCCATTTTGCAGAAAACCCCAACCATTCAAGTATTCAGCTTTTAATCTCTAATTGTAGTAAGAAACTTTGAACAGAAACTTTGTGCCCCAGACAGCATTTCTTGAGACTGCACTGTCAGCCATCTGGGATAAACCTGGATTCTGCTCCCAGCCATTAGCTGCCTGAGATAACTACAGAAACCCTGCCTTTCGAGGCCCAGATGAATGAATTTGCTGCAGTCCCTGGTGGATGCTCAAGGTCACAGGCATGCTTCTGAATAAGGAAGCACTTGGTACTGTCAGTAGTACCAGCTTGGCTAAGTGATTGAATGCAAACTTCAACTTCTGCTCCCTTCCCAATGGAAGGAGCCTAGCTGTTCACCAAAAGGACACTACAGTATTAACCCATCAACGTGTCTTTGCAATGGTGAGCTGTAGTTTCAGTAAAAAAAAACTTACCCTGAAGTACTGTAAATTAGAATTTCTTCATTTAAATCTGTCAAGACCTTCCAGCTGATGAAGGCCTGATCCCTTGACATGCCACTGTCACCAGCTAACTACTTTCCAAGTAGCTGCATGCCAGCGTTTTTGCCGTGTAAGACCCAGCACCGTGCTTTTGGGGGCCGTGGAGGTCAGCTTACAGTTGCCTGTAGTGGCCCCCTTTTCTGGCGCAGCCCCTCAAAAGAGAAACTTGAAATGCTACGGCAAATTCCACAGCCACCTAGGAGCTATTGCTGAGCTGTAAAACCGGCCTCAAAGGCTGGTGAACCTGTTTGTTCTTGTCCCGTGAGCGAACCATCCTCATTGCCAGGTTTAGAGAGGCGATTCCGTGTTCGGACACACCAGCCGTTCCAGTGCAGTTGCTTGTTCAGTCAGAGCTGACCAATGCTGTGCTCTATGAGGCCTTATTCCCTTCTGGATTTTACATACCTATGTCCTTGTCACAGGTTCAACACTGCAATTTGGCTCAAGTGTCAAAATTTCTTTAAACCCCTCTAAAAGAAAAGCACTATTTGCCACCTGCCCAACCTGCTAGTCCAGACTAAGTCCCATAGCTGGATTTCCCAGCCTGACGCAGGTACAGAGGACTGCTCTCATCTCTATTCATTCTCTCATGGAGATTTCCAATATACCTATAATTCATTTGTGAAAGACCTGTCACCTATCCTAGCTGATGACAGAAATCCTCTAGCTTGATGGGAATTTTTGCTGCCAATCCTAACACATTTTTACATTTGACTTGAGGAGTTACATGTGCCTTATAGGTATTTTCTATTTGTGCAATACATTTATCATCATTGGTGAAGAGCATGAAAACTCATGCCTTCTGAAAAAACTCACATTGCTGTCTTTTGAAAGCTCTGATTCAAGGTACTTTGTAGTAGCATGCCTCAGTAATGCTTGTTTAGAAGATCCCCAATGCTTCCTCACTGAGGCTGAGATATTCATGCGCAACAGTCAGCACCTCATACCCACAAGTATCTTTTTGTGGGTGGGTTTTGGGTTTTTTGGGTTACTGATGTCCCTGCCAGGTGAGCTTGACACTGAATATTTATGTTTCTCATTCCGTAAGCGGTTTCAGACTTACATTGACTGTAAACATGTTTGGTTGTTCCATGTTACTCAAGAGAAAAGAACACAGACAGAACAAAAGGAAAAATGCAAGAAATAGAGGATAATGAAAGTTTTGACTGGTAGGTTCAAATGGTAACAATAACCACCTCAAATAAAACTTCCATAATTTCTTTTCAAAGAGGTGAGGAAAGCAGCTTATATCAAATCTACACATTACTCTGCTTCTTTAAGATACACAGAATGAAATTTCCCCTTTTCTCCCCCTCCAAGCAAAACTCCGAATGTGCAAAATGCTCTAGAGCAAAAGGGCTCCAGACTGGTAATGACAGAGCTACAGTTTTGAAGAAGCAGCTTCTGAACAAAGGACAGCAAACCCTCCTGAGTTGCTTCTGGGACAGACAGCAAGTGCAGGTGGCAAGGTGTAGCAGTGAGGCTGTGCAGCAGGGACTAGATGCAGGATGCTCACATGAAATACTGCTTGAGGCACTCAGCTACGTACTTCTATCATGGCTCCTCTCACTAAGTGAAAGTCAAAGAGAGCTGTACCTTACACTGATAGATTTCTAGTTCCCATTGCTGCCGATTCTTGAGAAACAAAACTGATGGAATGATAAAAATAACCATATATATTCAGATGTGGAGAAAGTAGATTTAATGTTTAAATTTCCATCCATAGGTAAGGGCTATGACCTTTCTCCTGCAGACAAGTACAAAGTCATATTTTTTTTCACATTTCTTTTGTTTTGTTTAGAGACAATTCCACGGAACATTTAACAAAATACAAGCCAAACTCAGAGAATTCCAAAGGTCTTGCTCCATCTCTGCAAGTATCTGCATGACAATATTTAATTCAATAGGAGGAAATCCATACACATAGATTATATTTACACATACCTTGTCAAGTGTAGCTCTTCCTCTCCCCTTAGCACCTGGATGCATGGTATTGTATGTGAAGGTCCTTAGTTCTGCCCTCCTTCTTGATCTACTGGGGAAAAATCCTTCTTCTTCAAGAATTACCACAGTCACAGAAATGCAAGTTCTCTTCCAAGAAAATGTCTATGTTGCTATTCTCAATCTAATGGAAGCAAAAGCAGCTGACACACTGCTGGATCCATGCAGTGAGATGAGGCTTGGATGAGAGCAGTTGAGAATCCCCAAAGCAGGGAACAAGGTTGGAAACTACTTCCAACTTAAAAGAAAGAAAAAACCCCAACCCAGCTCAGAATTCCACTACACAAACATCAAAGGTGATAGAACAGATGGCAGCAGAAAACAGGGAGCACCGATGACTAATACTGGTATCAAACCTCTAGAGTTGTGAAGGTAAGAGACAGAAAGGACATGGGGTTTGCAGACTGTCAGGACTTCAGCTGCGTTCATGAAACACACCCCCAGGGCTGACCTTGGGAAGCCTCTAGCAATCAAGATTGGAGTTTCAGGGCAAGACAGGTGTGCTCAATGTCAGCATGACGTGAGCACCTAAGGAAAGTGAGATCCTTTCAGGTGGTTTGTCATTCCCTATGCAGATAATTCTCGCCTATTTTACAGCTACACAAAGGTTCCACACTAGGGAATCTTTTTGAAATCTGTGTTTCCCTCACCCACCCCGAATTTACAACACCTTTGATAGCTACTTTCTTTCCAATGCCTTTGTCTGAAAATACTAAGGATTGCCAGATATATCGTTGCATCTGAGCTCTGCTTATGCAAGACCCAGCAATAAGGGGGAAAGTAGGTATATTGTGTTTCTTTGGTCCTATGATGAGCAGCCAGAAGTGCAGAAGCAGAACCGGCTGCTACAGGTCCCTGAGAGGTTGTGTTGGGCAAGCTATGAGACCCCTTATGGTGTGAAAACCCACTTTTGTCTATTGTATCTAGAGGTATTATGACATTTAGACTCACACCTGCTTTCTGGCTAGGCATGGCCAGAAGAGTGGACATGAGCTGAACTGACACGGGGATCTAACACAATTGCTCATTGTTCCAAAACGTTTAACAAACTGGGGAAAATTCATCCATCTTGTCTGAACTAAGTGTAGTAAAACAAGGAACTAAGGCTGCTAAGCAAAACCATAGATTTCAAATAATGTGTGTTATTCTGTGATATGGTCTCTGCTTAGCACTGTTCAGAGGTAGTGCACAAATGCAGCATTACTAAGAAAATGTAAACAAGACAGTTTGAACATTGCTTAGCAGAGTTAGGTCCATTTTCTGAAAAAGAATCCCCAGTGTATAGATGTGCACTTAACTGGCATGTTCAGTTACTGAGACTACGCTACTGAACTATGCACATTGGGATGAAGTTTCTTGATGGTATTTTTAAATTGTCTTCTGACATCCAGATCTAATCTCTAATTAGATCTATCTTTGGCCTTAAGGTTTTTGCAATTAACCAATTTAAATGCTTTTACTGATATCTGCAGCTCTGCAGAGAATTAACAGTTTTCCATTCCTCTCTCCATGCAGTATTTCTGAAAAATGGCTTTGAGTTTGACTTTTGAATGCAGTGTTCACAGAGTGCTGTTCAGCAGCCACTTCAGTACAGAATAGTTAAGATGATAGAATGAAATGAGGTTTAGCCTCTTATTGAAGGCAAACCTGAAGTTAATCCCCAACAGGTAGAAAAATGAGCAGAAATCAGAAACCTTTCAAAACTGACAACTGAAAAGACATATCCCAAAATATTAACCTTCAATTGATGCATTGTTAATTCTAGGGTTTTCTTTAAAGGAATTATCTTGGGAATGCCACCGATTGCGTTAAATAATACTTATTTGTGTAACAACTGGTTTAGCCCTTTATTTGTTTATTTATTTATTTATATTTTACCTGAAAATGTATTTTCTTAGAGATGTTATAACCACAATTCTGCATTATCAGTTCATTTTGTTCTCCTCTTTCCTGGATATATTGGCCAGGAAAAGGAACTTCCAGTCATCTATAATGGACAGTTTAATTCACATCTTTTACTTTGTCCACATAGAAAAATGCAGTTTCTGGATCATTGAGGCATATGAATTATGAACAAAACACTCCAAATACTAGCTATCCAGACGGGGATATACTTACAAATTTTTTTTTATGTCAAAGTCAGGATTTCACAACATAACACACTAATGCAAAATCCAGTAGCACCTGAAAATTAAGGTAGCTGCTGCTATCACTTGCACATACTTGAAAAAGATGTAAGGAAAAAAAAGAAAAGAATACATTCTCCAGAGAATAGCAAGTGTATTTTAAAATAAAAAACAGTGGGTTTAATTTATTTTCTCTCTCTTTTTTTTTTTTTTTTTTTTTTTTGTTTTTTTTTTTTTTTTTCTTTGGGGCTTTTGGTAATNGTATTTCTGTGAGGCTTATGGTAATTCTTTTGTTGGCTTTTTTTTTCCCCCAAGACTGTAGTTGCCATGTAACAAATTTATACACAAAGTAACTGCTCTCCCCTCCAGTGCAAGTTCATGGTCATGTTTTCAGGCCATGGTACTGAACACTTGTATACATATTCCCATAGTTTCATTAAAGATACAATGTACAGTACTTGTCTCTGGGACAGTAATGTTTCAAATGGGAAAACCTTTATGTTAAAACAGAAGTGAAGAGGCTACAGTAGGTATAGCCACCTAAGCATGAACTTTAGATCACAATTTCTAAACACTTGCCTACTGTACATAAGCATTAAAAATAGTCTTAGACATAGGATTTTATTTATATGTGCACGTATGTCCACCTCATCCCATATTTATGTTTGGCAACTGTTTGGGAATTCAAAGGTGCAGCCCTCAGTAATTGTATTATTTAAAAAAAAGAAATGAAGCTTATCTATTCTATGAGAAAAAGAAATCTCAAATATCAATTTCCAATTTTAAATTTAATTTCAATAGGAAAATATTAAAAATGTGCACATCTAAATTTTTCCATGTTCTGTATATACATATGTGTGTGTACTTATACATAGAAATGCTCATGTACCACACATATTCACAAAATTTAAGTGGAAATATTTCTGTCCACTATTTTTCCCACACATATGACATCATATCTTTAAAAATGTCAATAATAATAATATCATTAAAAATAATATTACATTTATTCCATCATTATGGTTTTTTTATTCTTTCTTCATCCTTATTATGTCCACTGAGCATTAACAGGCCAAATTCTCCTCGCACTTCCACGGATGTTATGCCAACGGAATGTTGCTAACATCACATCAAGGACACATCTGGTTTACAGCAGCACAAGTGACAGGAGAATCAGGCCCAAATATCCCCAGGAAAATTAAAAACTGGCTGTATCTGCTCATAAGGACCTGATGAAGATATACACACTACTGTCTAAAATCCCCTGAATGATTAACATGTAGCTCACCACAAAGTTTTCAACCAGTAGCACAATGAAACAAGCTCCCCCCACCCCTTTAATAAATGTGAGAAAATACCCTAAAAAATATGGAGAAAGCGTAAACATTGTGTATATTACATACCATATAATACATGACAGTTTTAGCATTTAACCTAAGCCACTTCCCTGACTAGTCAGGGGAGACCTGATAAATCACCAGTTAAGGGAAAGAAAAAGGTATTCTAGAAATAAAGCATGTCTTTCCAATATAAATGACAACCTGTGTGTATTATATGGTATATACACACAGTACATACAAGAAAACAAACTTATCTTTTCTAGTTTTGAATATCAGTCTCTAAGTGAAGAAAACTGTTCTACAAATTTAATAAGCAGCTAGATTTCATGTTCAACATTCAAATTAATTTGGGGAGCAAACAAAGGTTCGTGCATCTTTCAACTCTGAGGTCTGACACTCATACATTTTAAAAAAGCCCTCTTCAGCATTACAAGCAATTTATGGCAAGAATGCACTGTGATGCAAGACACATGACAATTGGCTTACCTTTCAAAGAGCTGGGTTTTTTAAAATAAATCTATTATATAAAGAAATGTGTGTTTGCCAAAAGTCTGTTAAAATTACATCAAAACAACTTTAAAACCTGCTCACTGAGGATAATTCAATTCAATGTCCTGTTTTTAAACACTTAGTTAACAGTTCAGAATATTGCCTGGTGTAGTTTTGAGAAGATGTGATATGAAGACCCATAAAAGAGTAAACATGTCTTCAGTTCAATTTGCTATGACAACAAAACTTCAAGAAACAGCCTTTTTGGCCAGACACGTTCAGTGTATGAACAATCCCTTGTGGTACCTCTGTGCTCTTAATAAATCTGTAACAAAACAGTGCTCCCCATAAGCCATTATTCACAGAACCTCTTTTTCATGTCACATTCTGAAAGTCTTGCAGAACAGGTTAACATCAAATTGAACATTCAATATAAGTATCAAGGCCAGAAAAAAAAACAACTGGCCATTCCTTCTTATGTATGCAGATCAAATTTAAAATTTTAAGTTTACATTTAAAATTCTCAGGGGGGTTTGGGCTTTTTTTTTTTTCTGTGGGACTCACCTTCTATCACTGGTTGGCTTCAAAATTTAGTTAAGTGGAAGATACTATCTCACTGTAATTACATGGAATTCATATGAAAAACTAAACCTTACATTGGACAATATTGTAGAACACCAAAGTAAGCTCCATAAATAAATACAGTATCTTCCAGTACCTATGTAAGCTATTAAAAAAATCAAAAAACCAACCAGCCAACCAACCCCCAAAAAACAAAAAGGAAGAAGTTTATACAAGCAGTTATAGTAAATTTGTTTCAATTAAAGATGCAACTCTCTCTCATTCCTAGCAAGAATAAATTTGTTCTGGCACTGCTTCTCCACAGTGCAACATATCCTGAGAAATTATTAAGAACAACAAAATACAGGGCTGTCATCACTAAGTTCTTGCATAAAACACAGCATTTAGAGATCTTAAATAAAACAGCCAATAACCTATATTGTATCTGTCACAAAATGGGGTGTGTCCTGGGACACTGCTAATTCTTCCATCACCGATAATTAGAAAAGGATTGCATTCAATTATTGTTAATATCTTTCAAGTTATCTGTGGCCAATAATGTAAAAGGAGGTAATTTGTAATTCAAGTTTTTTTGTTCATTATTTTTTCTTCAACTGGCTACAAGCTGAGTTCTAAATTTTACATTGAATTACAAGTCAAATTTAAAACAATCCCTCTCAGAGGAGCATTTTCTAATTTTGTGCAACTTTGATGCAGAGCCCAACACAGTCCTATGAAGAGAGACAGTGCATCTTTAAGCTGATTGGCACTGAAATCCCATTTTCTTTAACTGCACTCTATTAGCTTGGCCAAGTTATCTCGTAATTCTGTTAGTTCAAATATTTTTCCATCAAGAATTTCTAAAAGTGTCTTCAAATTATTGCGAAAAGCTTCTTGCTCATTCTGACTTTTCTCCAGACGTTGCTCTAGGTCAGACAGCTGTCCTTCCAGGTCTTTGTTTCGAATTTCTACTTCCTTCAGAGAAAATACACAACATGTTAATGTGTTGTCTACAAACAGAATGCAGTCATATGTCCTCTTGGTACTCATGTTCTACTTTTGTCAACTGCTTTTTAAAATAATTTGTAACCCTTTACAGTTTTCACAAAGTCAAGACCAGAACCTGAATTGTTACTACAATTGCATTTGTACTGCCACTACCTTCATTTTTCTGAAGGATTGATCAATTATCTGAAGGACTGAAACTTTTGGAGAGGAACAAACTTTAGTCAGTGAACAAATGATACACTTACTCAGGTACGTTATTACTTCTATCATTCAGAAATGTACTGCCTAATGAAAACATGTTCTCAGAGCTTACTTAGTTCAGCTATGAAATTATTTAGACTACATGATTTGCTCAAGGACACAGTTATCCATCAAAATTTCTCATGCAAAAACCCATCCAGAACACTGCTTTAGAGACAGAGGAGCACCACGTTATTCCCATCCCGTATTACAGGCTTTGCACTCTGAAAACTCAGACAGGAATGTAACTGCCCAAGCGGATCAAGTCAAGGTGGCTGTAACAAATGCCAACCAGGAGGTGCAAGCTGCACATCAATCCTCGCTGCACGGCACCACCTGTGGAGCAGGGACAATGGGAGAGCCACCACTGCTGCATGGCCACGCTGTTCCCATGCAGTGGGGGAAAGATGGATGCAGCCCAGCGGGTCTGACCCTGAGCAAGCTCAGTTCTCACTCTCAAGGAGAAGCCCTTGGCATCGGCCCCTGGGACTCCTCGCACTTCCAGCTTGCACCTGATGAGTGACGATGCCAACTGCTCTGCCCTGTGCAGGCCAGGTGCCCTATCTTCAATCAAATCACAAATGAATCTGTCACCTGCATCTGGAATAGCACATTGTTCTTTGTTCCATTCATTGCACACCTCATACATTCATGCTAAGTTTGTAATTTCTGTAACAAAAATCACTTTCAAAGGCAGCACAGAGAGTGTGTGTTTAGTACACCATACACCCTCTACAGGCATCTCTGGAAAAGTGCACAGTGAATCCATATTTATGTATGGTAACATGTTTTTCAACACCTCCCTTTACAGTGGCTTTGTGTCACAAAGCATCAACAGGACTGCTCTGAGATTTTACTACAACTAGTTTTACAAATAGGAAGGGAGATTTGGAAGCAGTCAATGATTGCAGCATGAGCAACTCCTCTTTCAGCCCTCCAACTCCCTCACTGGTTTTGGTGTGATTCTTGTGTCTCCCTCAAGGCTAAGAAATATATTCATATTTACATTGGAGAGATCTCAGCTAACCACAGAAAACAATCTGACCTATACAGAAAATATATCAGGTCATTCAAGAGTAACAGGTATGCAATGGCAGCCCTGTGTCAAAATCCATGGCCTGAGAAAGGAATCCACTTGTGAGGGGTCTGATGGCAGCATCGATTGGGTGCTGCATCCCTGGCCAGAGGAGGGATGGGGTGACGTGGCCAGTGCTCAGTTTCAGCTCCCAGCCTCTGCAGCAGGGGAGAGCTCTGGGCCCTCAAGCAGTGGTGCAGGTGGAGAAGACAGAACATCAGGACATTCACTGCCTCATAGCTGTGGCTGCTTCTGGAGCCAAGGGTTACCTCCCAGCCAAAATGAAGGCATTCCTTATTTCTTGTTTGCAAATGAGCAAGTAAAAAACTATGGAGTTTTGGGCACCAGTCTTGAACAGCCAGCACACCTGAGAGCAGGAATTGCCCCTTACTGCCAGGATCAGGAGAATAATTAATTTGTTTAGCATTGAATAATTTAGTTGCCAAAGTGCTAAAATAAGCTAACTGGAGAGTGCACTTGTAGAAATTATATAAATAAAATGCATACATGCTTATATAATGAATAGCTACCCCACTGCTGCTACAAATGAAGAAGACAACTGGTTGTAACCCAGTCATACCATGCAAAGGCTCTCCTTCATTGTGTCTACTCCTGCTTTCCAAGCGAAGCACTTACAAGTACTTCCTGGTATAGTGATTGCACAGGCTCAAGATCCTCTGAGGGCCAAGTGATTACAGTATAGGACATAAAAGTGAAATCCAAGGCCCTCTCAGCTTTGCCAGAGTGACACAGTCCTTTCTTTGGCTCACAGAAAACTGGCTGCTGTTTTTCAGTATTTGCTGAATATCCTGTCATTGCTTCTCTTCTAGTCACCAAATTTGCATGCTCTAGGAAGTCTTCTTGATACTGCTCTTACCTGAGAGATAATTGATTCCCATAAGTAGGCAAGCCAGGAATGAAATAGACCACTCTGGGACAATTCTATAGATATTTATATGGCTTTACATTGTGATATATGGGCTTGAATAGAGCATTCTGTTGGCTTGTGTCTAGCATTGAACAACACCTTTCAGGCCCTTCTCAGACATCTTTAAGGAAATATGCCAGAAGATGTTGCTTTTAATTTCTGGAAAATGCTACTTCTTAAATTTACCTTTGACCCTTATGCATATTTACCCTAAATTAGTATTAATGTTTTCTGCAATGTTTTTCCATTGTAAGTTCATGTCTAGCTCATATGCAGTTTCCTGTTTCAAATCACTCAACCTCAAAACTTGCTTCTTGATTGGAAGAGGTGGATTACATGTAATGTAATCTATTCCCCTAGCTGTGCCATTTCCCTTTACTGGCAGCTGATCTCATCCAACAATAAATTGACTCTTTAATACATTCAGGCCCTTTGCAGAATGTATTTTGCACTTGGTTTTTTTACCTTTGGTTTTTTCAAGCTCTTCTTTCATCAGATGTAATAATTTCTTGTATTGTTTTCTCTTACAGAATAAATAAATCATTACTAGTTATGTTTGTTGTTTGCACTGTAACAATGTTTTGCAGAATTCAGTGCAAGGATTGGAATAAAATATTCCAACCATACACAACAGCTATATTTAGGAATCGGCCATATTAATAAAGATATTCTGACCTGCTGTGAGAGTCACACTGATCATGACTCACTGATATGACTTCTCTACATTACTAATGGAATTAGGACCCTGATACTTAACCTGCACGATAACATATTGTTCTTCACTAGACTTTTCCAATTATTGGTATCTAATTAATTCCTGATTTGTGTGTATCAGAAATGCAATACACCTTGAAATACTCATTTCTTTGCGTAGCATTTTTCATAGAGGGTTTTTATCAAAATATTTTAAAGTTACATAATCCACTTGCAAAGCACAAAAAAGAGTGAGAGAAACAGATACAAGCCCTGGAGAGAATCACTCTGAAAAGAAATGATGAGCCAGGTAAGTGAACATATATGAGACAATGTGAAGCTATAGCAGACAATGTGACATGTAGGGTGGAGTGGCTCAGAGAACACCAGTATAATCAGAGCAGGACAGTTGCAGCTTTAAAGCACAGATTTAAGATATTTTTCCTGGGCAGGATTAGGGCAGTAGTTAAGTTTAAGCTTAATAAAGGCATGTTTTAACTCAGATCCTGAGCAATCCTTTAAATTTACTTGAATAGAACCATATAGAGCCATTTCCAGAAACAGATCACTTACAATGTGACATATGGACATACATACAAAATATATCCATTTAGTGATTAAAGAATCACAGAATCATAAAATGGATTGGGTTAGAAGGGACCTTAAAACAATCCAACAGAGGGTTTCAACCCTTTGTCATGGGCAGGAACCCTTTCCACTAGGTAAGGTTGTTCAATGCCCCATCCAACCTAGCCTTGGACATTTCCAGGGATGGGGCATCCATAACTTTTTTGGGTAACCTGAAGCAGTGCCTCACCACTGTCAACATGTAAAATTTTACCCTAGTATCTAATGTGAACCTACATTCTTTCAGTTTGAAGACATTACTCTTTGTCCTATCACTGCAGTTCCTGATGAAGGGTCCCTCTCTGGCTCCCCTGCAGACCACTTTCAGGTGCTGGATCGTTGCTTTGAGGTCTCCATGCAACCTTGTCTTCTCCAGGCTGAACAGCTCCAACTTTCTCAGCCTGTCTTTGTAGGAGAGGTGTTTCTGTCCTCTTATCAGCTTCATGCCCTCCTCTGGACTCCCTGTGACAGGTCCATGTCCCTCCTGTGCTGGGGCCCCAGAGCTGATGCAGCCCTGCAGGTGGGGTCTCAGCAGAGCAGAGCAGAGCAGAGCAGAGGGGCAGAATCCCCTCCCTGGCCCTGCTGACCACCCTGCTCTGGATGCAGCCCAGGACACGTGTGGCTTTCTGGGCTGGGAGCACACACACTGCTGGTTAGTGTTGAATTTTTCATCTACCATCACCCCCAAGTCCTTCTCTGCAGGGCTGCTCTCCATCACTCATAAATAAATATACCAAAATGGAACTACTGACTTTATAAGGTAAAATTTTAATAAAAATTTACCATTTTCTAATCTTTCATTTCTTACTAGTCTCATAATTCTGCTTGCTAAGGATAGCTAATTCTGGCTCACTGTTACTTTTCATATGACCTTACAATGAAATTACTGCATTTGCTACTGCTAGAACAATTTCCAACTCTCATTACAATATCTCTTTTTAGTCTCTCACATAAATGCCTTTTCAGATGAAAACTTGTATATTTAGCCTAAAGCCAGCAACAATTTTTGGAACAGGCAAGGTCAGGTGTACTCAAAGCATTCTTTAAACACTGCTCAAAGTAATAACATACTTCGTACAAACAGGTTGATATAAGAATAGGGAAAATGAATAAAATCATTTTGATCTTTAGTGTTTTATTCTGTAGGTTAAAATTTGATTCACAGAGGTTCCAGTTCATGATATGCATTTCAAAGAATCCCTGCCTAATGATTTTTAACCTGTGGCTGTGATCTGATGGGGCCTGCTTTCAGCATGCTAAGTCATAGATCCGTGAGAATCCCCTTTCAGCACTTAAGGGTTGGAGCTATTTAATGTCTGAGTTTCCAGTTAATTCAAAACTCTGAAGGCTGAACGCAGACTGTAATCCACCTAAGCTTTTGGTCATTCCAGAGGCAGGTGTGACAAGGAATGTGGCCATGTGCTGACTGGTCAGTGCAGTGACAGACAGGAAAGAGCTCAGGTGGAGCAAGGGAGGATATAATGACAGAACATCAATTCCAGCAGCCTCAGGTATCTGGCATTACACATAGTAAGAAACAACTGCTAAAAAACAATAAAAGCACACTGTTTATAAATCATTCCAAGAAAATGTAGAAAGTGTGTTTTTAAAGCCTGTACTACACAAGACCACTTTAACCCTTACTCTCTCAGGGCATGTTTAAAAGCTGACACAAACTCATCCCAGGCTGATGATACACAGACAGACAGTTTCACTGGCATGCAAAAACTACGGGAAGACACTGCTATGAAAATGAGACCAGAACTGTCCAGGACATATATCAGTGAAGGATGTTTGCTAACCTGAGAGTACTCTGTGACTCGTAAAAGCAATGTGGATGTATTTCCTCAGATAAAAGCAGCAATTTACAGCAGGTAGAAATTTTGATACAAATCGATACAAATTGCTAAGGGTCATCCCAGCACTTTCAGGGCAGTCTAACTTACACATTCATCTGGCATGTTCAGTGGATATAGCACAAGTTGCACATGTGAACTGCTCACTTGCTGATAATTTTTCCCTTTTCTCTAAATTAAGATGATGCACTACAGCTCACCTGTAACTTCTGGGTCAGAGAATCCCTCTGTGCCTGGAGCTCTCTGGCATTTTCGATTTCTTGTTTCAATCCTTCTATTTCCTAAGGGAGAAGAAAAAACCTTGCTAGCAATGTGTTACCTGGCTTGGCCTCGGTGCTGGTAATCTGGCTGCTGCTGCTTCTTCTGAGCAAGTCATTGCAACAATACCAAAACTGCATTTACTGCCCACTGGAGAACATGGGGCGTAATCCCTGCTCCCAGTACTTCTGAATCACAGTCCCAAAACAGCAACTCAATTGTGAATGAACAAAAATAGACATAAGCATTTTCTTTTGTAAAAGTCCAAGTTTCTTTTTTCTCCCCAAAGAGACACGAAATAATTCTTGCCCGAAAAATTAAGGTCCCTTGTGATTGAAAAACCAAATTTATACTTTAAATTCTATTAGAATCTACTTTTCACCATTTTTTCAAGATAGAAAATCCAATTTTCAAATGTAAACTGTTTATTATGTCACCAGCAGCATGGCTGAACATCAAAAAAAAATGCTAGTTTTGATTGATTTCTGTAAAAAGAGAATCTTAAAGAAATGGCACTTTTAATTTAGCAATTACAAAATAATAAGGTATAAAAATAAGAAACATAGATGAAATAATGAACAGAAGAGAAACCTGTTCTTAGCTTACTTCCAGAGACAACAATAGAAACAGTTAACAAAACTAAAAGGTATCAAACTTTAAATTATTAAGTACTCTTGTCCAGTTGGGCATATTCAACTTCCAGAACTCCTTTTTGGAAAGATTTCTTTGCAGCCAACAGCTCGGCATAATTCAAAAGTGAATGGGCAACAAAATGGGAAACATTACCAAGCTGAACCTAATCTATTAAGTATGAGGGAGTTTGGAAAAGGCTTTGTTCCAATTTGAGAGGATATTCCATAATGATCATGCCTCTGCTGCATCCTCCTTGGAAAAACCTCACATCACTGAGGGAAGGCTTGGCAAGACACACTGCCCCTCCAAGCACACACAGCAGTACCCACAGCCTCTTACGTGGGGCAAATAATTTTTTCATATGCAGCTGCTTCCATCTCCTTTTTCCGTCCATAACAGGGTGATTCTTGATCCTTCTGTGGCACAGATATGCTTTCCTCTAGGACCTATGCCAATGCAGGTGTTACTCCAATTCCTTTTATTTACTTGCTGCTGGTCCAGACCAAGGCACATGGCACAATAAATACCAAGTTTCAGGCTGGGGGCTTGGCATGTGTTTAAGGAAATTGCTGATCTTATGGACCATTAAGGTCAGGTCTATTAACAGACCCTGAAAAAGAGACTGGCTGGACAAAAGCATTGACCTATTACTTGTTTCAAATGCTATTCTCCAGAAAAAAAGAAAGCATGCCTTCCTTTCTTAGGGAATCTGCACTGCATCAGTGTGATGATTGCCCTGTGGAAACCACTTATGACTTACTTTTGCAAACAGAGATGTTTGGTAAAAGCAAAGAGGAAAACATCATATTTTTTTGTTGCTATCCAGATACCCAGCTCTATATTGGACTGATGTAATTATATAAATGAAACTAACAATATCAAAGAAGCTGAAAAAGAATTTACTTTGTAACATTTATAGTAAATAATTCAGTACCTAGCAGCCATCAGAAGCTTAATATTGAAAGACTTTGAAAATTATGTAATAGAAAAGCCAAAAATAAATGTTAGAAGATACCTCTTCTTTTTTCTTCAGCGTAGACTCTAATTCCTGTATTGTCTGGTTTAATTCTGTTTTATGTGTGTGGACTGCATTGGCTTGACTGCTCACACACTCTAGCTCAGTCACCTGTTGAAATAAGTAGAAGAAACACACACAGAATTAATTTCAACATATTCAAGGTACTATTACTTCTTTGCATCAATAGCTGCCTTTGAAATACATCCTAACTTCTGGATGACTTCTGTTGATTAAAATGATGAAGGTGTTCTTACAAAGTTAGCATAATACTCCATAATGTATTGTTATGCAAGTGGTTGCTATGAATTCCTGGAAACAAAAGAATTCATTTGTTATAGGCTGAAAAGAGCACTAATTAAAACTTATACTAATTATTGAAAGTTTTAAGAAAGTTCTGAATTACCACTTCAAACACAGTAATGCCTTGATGACTAAACATAGATCTGTCTGTCTAACTAACCTCTCCATCTGACACTTTTTAATGTTCTACCACCTTACTAAGCCACAATGTTCACACACTTCCTGGAAAGCCAATTAACATTTCACAGCATCACTTTCTGACTCGGCATCAGCAGTGCAATAGCAGACAGCCACCGAAGCACAGCTGCCAGCTTCTAACTTTCCCTAGTAATGGAGCTCATCTCTCAGTCCCAAAGGCAGCAGCTAATGTCACAATTTGGATTTGCTCAGTTCCCCTCTTATTAGCAGAGTGGAGGCATGCTCCATCTGCCCTTGGATACACTAAGACACCTGGCAGTGGTATGCACTTTTGTTTTATTTCATAATCAAAAGGATGCTGACATTCTGCCACTCACAGATAAACAGTTTCAGAAAACCGCTTCTGCATCAAAGAAACAAAATCCATGCAGCTAGAGTCTATGCAGAAAAGTCTCTGTTCATGTACCTCTCAAATTACAGGTCAGAATATTAGAGAACTTTCACATCACGTCTGCCTGGATGTGTGCACTAAAACATTTTTGTTTAAGAACTAAAACTTAATAACAAATTTTTCTTCAGAAGTTATGAGCCTGTCAATCCTAATATAGAGTTTTCAACAGAGCTGCACCACATACCTACAAATCTGGCCCAAAAACTCCTTTGAAGAAAGTGCTAGTTAAATTTGAAACAAAAACCTTTAACATTCAATTTAACATTCTTGGAGAGGTAGCCATTAGCTGAGGGCAGACATTTTCCAAGATAATTTTATTTTTTAGATAAAATAATATCCCAGGGAATCAAGGTTGTTGCTCTCCAGCACCAATGTCCCCTAGCTAATAAAGTTACTGCGATACCAGTAATTTCAGACTCCGAACTATTTGTAGGCTCAAAAGGTAGATTACTGAATCAAGTCCAAGGGAAGTCAAGATGAAACACAAGGAAATTAAAACACCTTCTCCTTTCTGAATCACAGGCCACAAACCTCTCCTCTGCCATAGCCATGATGAAGCTAGGTTCTTCTGCTGGAAAGCTACTGGTTAGACATTTTTGCACATGAGGTTTATAATGGAGAGAACTGAGATTAGAACAAATTCTTGGCGGGGGGAAAAAGGAATGAAGGAGTAGGATATAGTTTGGTAACGCATCATGCCCTGTCCACCCCAAAGAACTTACTTATTTACTTACTTATTTACTGGTACTATCCCAAAAGGAATACCAATGCTCATGACAAAAAAAAAAAAAGTAATTTGCTTAGTTTTATATGCCACTGAGCATTACAACTGAAGTCTTAGATGATTTTCTCAATTACACATATCTATCTATAGATATATAGATTCTTATAATACTGTTACAGTGTTCACCACTGCAATTACAGGAACAAGAATTGGAACACATCGATGAGGACAAACCTAAGTCTGCACAGTGTCTGACCTAGCACCTAGAGAGAGCAAGAAGCATAAAGGCACAGAGGAATTGAGGCTGAAAGGCGACTGGTGGTCATCTGGTCCCCCTGCTCAAAACAGGGCAAATTTTGAGGTCACATTTGCCCAGTCAAGAATCCTTCACTATCAAGCAGCACTGCGACAGTTCTGACATTGCAGGTTTATGAAGAGCTCTAGCTCTTTCCTAAGTTTTGCTGGAACTGTCAAACTCATTCACCCCTTTCACCTTCAGCCCTTCTGATGTTTAACTTCTCAAACATTTCCAAGCTTTCCTGCTGAGATGTTGAATAGTAACTTCCAAGAAGACAATCTCTCTTTTAAAGCTGTTGCGCTCAGCAAGACCCACTGGCCCTCAGCAAGGACTGGCACAGAATGCTCACTTAACAAAACCTCAGCTGGAGTGACAAAAGTAAGCCCAGTCCCCAAACTACCTTTGACCTAGAACCTCATGCCTTGAAGCAAGCCTGCAGAGGTCTCTCATCCTGTGACTAAGGAAGCACTTGGACTCCCACTGTTTTCCATACGGTTTCCCCTTGGCTGGTACCCGTAGAAAGGATGCATGTACTGGTGCAACTTGGAATCCAAGGGGCCGATGGATGGAGGCTGTTGGATGAAATGTTACTGTTCCAGGTTCCATCTACTATTACTGGTTAAAAACACCTCTTGCAGCAGCCCTTCCACGTGCACAGCTCATGTGAATACTCCCAAGTACACTCTGGTCCACAATAACTCAACACACTTATTGAAATTGCTTAAGCAAACACAGATGATTATTCCTAAGCAGAACAGGCCGTGCTCCCACAAACCTTCTTGCCAACAGAGGCAACTGCTCTCACAAAGACAATTAATTGCCAGCACTAAAAGGACTGTGATGTTTTACTCTAGCCCAGCTTTTCTCTGGGCAAACATCCATCTCTTACTGATTATGCAAGAAAATAATGTTCAACTGCTTTGTTTACTGTTTATTGAAAACTCAGTAAGTTGGGAAGAAAAAGAACAAACTCAATTAAAAAACTGGGTTACTTTAATCAGTCTTATTTAAAAGCCTATTCCTACATCTGAAAAGAAGTGAAATATTTTCATGTTTTTATCTTTTTGAATGTACCTATAAAGAAGAATAACATATTGTGACCCTTTCAGAAAGATCTGTAGAGTAAGATGGGCTGGAAAATGATGTGGTATAAAGAATATGCAATTGAAAACAGAAGTAACAAAAGATAAAGCTGTAGACAAAAATCTGGAGAGCATTTACTTGTTCTGTTTCTTGTTTCAAATTGCATTTAATTTTCTCGTGACCAGTGGTCCAAAAATCATTACAAGAAACTGTTTTTGCATTATGCACAGAAGGGGGCACAAAAGGAAGTTAAAGTGCTTTAGCCTGACCGTCCCACAGGCTATTATCAGGGACACTTCCTCATGCAGTGTTTCAAGCTTAAAAGCAAGGCTCAATCAATCCTTCAAACCCTTGCACAGCAGTATCAAGCAATGTACCTGTGATTACACCTCATTTTGAGTACAGAATTCAGACTCAAAGAACAGTGTTTGAACAGTAACTGGCTAAACAAAGTCCTGCTATTGTGCTACCGTGAGACTGCACTGACTTGCCTATCTGAAAATGTCAATAACTCTGGCTTCATACTTGAAACCAAAAAAGCAAAAAAGGTACTGTTCTTAACTTCTGTTTCTTTATTTTGCATTTATCATCCAGGTAAGGATTGCATGTAAGGAAAATATTCTGAAAAGGCTTTTTAGTGACTGTTTAGTGTGCAAATTCTTCTAGCATGTGGATGGCATTACACTTAACTGCCTACTTCAGAGTGAAATGCATCAGCTGAAGAAGGACTGCAAGGCAACTTCTTGTGGCAGACCCTAGACCCTCCCAGCAGAGGCCATTGTAGAGTTTTCTAGAAATTTTAATCTAGGTCCAACAACCTATAAATGCAGGAGGATTCTGGGAAGAGGTTTTCATTGCAGCAGAGAGGCAGCACACTGGGCTGCTGGGAGGACAGGAGGAGTGAGGCTTCAGGCCACGTAACACAACAAGGAGTAACAGCCTTGGTGTGAGCTTAAGACAGTGACTGCCCAAAGCTTCAGAAAACTGAAAAGGCTCTCAAGAAAATCCTGACCACAGAAAATTACTTTGCAAGTGGAGACTTCAGGTAGACAGAAGAAAAGAAGTGGAATGACACAAATATTTTGAGTGTCACCTGCTCAAAGCAATTATTGACTAAATGATTCTGTGCTGTGTTTGCTCCAGCTGGATTAATTTTTTCAAACTACTTTCTTGAGATGAATTGTACGATTCAGTACCAACAGATCATGCAATTCCTTCTTACCTACACACAGAAATTATTCCAACTTCTACAGGAAGGCAAAACAAGATGTATTAGAACACAGAATCCATCTAGAATCCATCCCAGAATTTGTTGCATAACTGTAGAATAATTCCGGTTGGAGAAGACCCTTAAGATCATTGAGTCCAACAGTTAACTCAGCACTGCCAACTCCACCACTAAGCCACATCTCCAAGTGCCACATCTACATGTCTCTCAAATACCTCCAAGGATATTAACTACGCCACTTCCCTAGACAGCCTGTTCCAATGCTTGACAACCCTTTCTGTGAAGAATTTTTTTCTACTAACTAAACCAAAACTGGCACAACTCAAGGCCATTTCCTCTGGTCCTCTAGCTTATTACTCAGGCAAAGAGGCCAAGCCCCACCGACAGCCTCCTTTCAGGCAGTTGTAGAGAATGATGAAGTTCCCTCCAAATCTCCTTTTCTCCAGGCTAAACACCCCCAGCTCCCACAGTTGCTCCTCATAGGACTTGTGCTACAGACCCTTCACCACCTCCATTGCCCTTCTCTAGACTCATTCCAGCACCAAAATGAGCTTCCTGAACTGGGGGCCCAGAGCTGAACACAGGATTTGAGGTGTGGCCTCACAGTGCCCAGCACAGGGGGACAA
>VWZP01002663.1:417922-429627 GCA_013396995.1 Dicaeum eximium
TGAGCCTTGGGGAACAGCACCTGTGACTGGCCACCAGCTGGAGGTAACTCCACTCACCACAACTCTCTGGGCCTGGCCATCCAGGCAGTTTTTTACCCATATTAAAATACATATTCAGTGTTGCTGTAGCCTGTTTTCTGTACCTGACACTACTAACTTGTTTCTATAATGTATTTTTCTCTCCTTTATTTACTGCAGATGCAATATCTAAGATTTACTAGCCCAAGATACAGTGCAGAACATATGGAGTACTCTGAAGTCAAACAGACTGCTCATGCAAGACTGAATTTAAGTATTAATTATTTTTAATAATTTTAATACTTTTAATTATTAATTATTAATTATTTTTAACTGATTAAGTTACATCCCTAAAAGGATCATAACTATGACTGTGACAGTATTGTTCCATCAAATATTGAAGATGAACTTCCCACAAAGAAAAATTAGGCCTTTGCTTTCCATAAGGAGAAGAGAAATGCTATTTCATGGGTCAGTAAAACTGTGGATAACTGCATAAAGTTACGCATAATTTATGCAGAGAAAACTTCTCAGTTCTTAATGGTAGACAGTACTAAGAAGCACAACAGCATACAACAAGCTAATAATAAAAATTATTCCAGTGTATCTTTCAAGAATAAAAAAATTCTGTGAAGATTTTTGGCATTAAGAAATGTGAAAATGCAGAAAACAAGGAAAATTGCTTTTCAAGGGTGACTCTGAAGGAACAAAAAGCACACAATGGTATTATTCATATAAATCACTTCTGACAGGAAATTAATTACTGTAGTTTTCCAAGATTTACCCATAGATAAAATAATAACCTGGAGGCAAGTGTTGTGCACTACCAGCAATTTATTTCTTTTTTCAACAGAGAAAACAGAAGATTTTGCTGAAAAGGACACATTTCTCCCTGTGGGCAGTGATGCCTTAAGCCATGGAGATACCAAAATGTTTTCCACAGTTACTCATCACTATAGAGATGAAATAGGAATAGCCTATCATCTGCTTGATTTTTGTGAAGAAAGCAATGAAACTATAGTAGGAATCTTTGAAAATATAACAAGTTTACCAGAATCAATGATTTCCTTCAGCTATACATTATTATTCACAATTGATAAGGTAATACTAAATTCAAAGCACATCCCTTTCCCTACAATCTAATTAGCAAATACTTTTTCAAGTCACCTAGCCAGTTCAGGAAACATATGCAATGAGAAACCCTAGATAGATATCATCCTTCAGCCCTGAGGATTTAAATCCAGTCATTTTCTTATTCTCCTGCCAAAGAGTTTTGGAATTATAGGATGCATTTAATTCTGCAAGCTTTAACTACGTAAACATCTTGTTGCATGCCTCCACAACGCATGTGTTTTATAACTTGTAGATGAATGTATCTTAACACTTAGGATTTTCTAGAAATAAGAAGATAGGGATGAGAGAGAACTTCTGTGAAAAATTGTTTTATTAGCCAGAGTCAGAGTAGCTTAGTTGGTGGTTTGTTGGGGTTTTTTTTCCAAATGATTATTTTGTATATGGCACATTCAGTGAAAGTGAATTCCCAGGGAAAAAAAAAAAAATAGAACCCTAACAAAACAGTCTTGGTCCTAAATGCAAATCTTCTCTAAAAAACAATAAAGCAAACTGAAGAAGACCAAAAAGTCTTCAATCCACCATAAATTAAAAAAAAAAAAAAGGCAAATTCACATTTTGATTCAAGGAACATAACCTAATACAGCTGCTATGTCTGAAAAGAGATAATCTTTCTTGTAAAGTGTAATTATCAACCAAGAGTTGAATCTTTGTAAATGCTAGGTGGATTATCTGTATTAGGAATCATGTACACAAAGAGAGATTAAAATATGTGCTGGGCTTAGAATTCTTCTCCTAACAAATGCTCTGATAGTCTAAAGGCTGACAACACATACTGTTTCAAAAATAATAAAGCACTTATGATAGCTAAAATGGATATTCTAGGGACTAAAATGTATATCTGAGAAAAAATTCCCAACATATTGTCTGATATAGAATGCTTGTATTTTTTCCCTCTGGTATCCCCTAATGCCACAAAAAAAAGTGGTCATATATTTTCATTGTAAATAAGAAGTACAAAGCTGCTATCTAACCACATACTAATTACACTATCTTAAGGAGAAGATTATAATTGGTTAATTTTTTTTTCTTTAATCAATCAAACCTAATTTATTCAAAATTTATTCAAAGCTAAATTTGAATTGTTCAGTAGGAGGGACACAGTCTTAAAGGAAGAATGACATTAGATAGACATCAATTAAAAAAGGTAAATTACCAATAATTTTTTGGATCAGAACTCCATTCATAAATTTGTTTTTAGCATGCTTTCTGTCACCTTCCTTCATATTCCCACTCTTAGATGATGTTCTTCCTTGGGCATATAAAACCAAAGAGTTCTCTACAGTAGTCACAGGGCTGCTAACAAGACTTCTCAGCAAATATGGAGTCCATGGCATGGGCTCCAATCTAGACAAATTCATCACATCACATTTGCATGTTAGAAAGTTAGTTTTGGCTATTCAAGTATTAATGCAGCTGTTGGAAATATGGAGGTGCCTTCTAAAGGGTCTGCAAAGGTTTTCTATAGATAATCTGAACAGATGGTTTTTACACCTCTCCATACTTCTTGTGAACCTCCACAATCCTTTTACAGACTGTTGTTCTTTTTAAGTGACATGGGAACAGTCCAATAAAATGACCATGGTTTTATTTTGGTCTGCTCATGCAATTTTTTAATATCCATTTAAAAATTTCTTTTAACAGTAGGAAAATCGTGATCCATTATTTGACAGGTGGTTTTAATAACTACATAAGATACCTCACACTTATTTCATTCATTGAATGAAAGATCACAATAGCCTAAATTTTATCTTGTTTTCTGGGAAATTCTTGTAAAATAACAATTCATGAGTTTACCTCTCTGTTCTTTCATGAATACCCAGGAGCTTGATCACCTCCCTTCATCTCTTTTTATCTTAGGCTTCTTTTCCTGAAGATGAATGATCTTCAAGGACTGCAGCTCTTATTATTATGCACTGGTGTTATTACTTTGTGCTATTGCCCAGTGTCATAGGATGATTTACTTTAAAAGATAGCGTGCATGAAAAAATTTAATCATTTTCATTTTTAACATGACAAAGACAGAACTTTGGGTTACTTTCCATAATTTATATCATCATCCAATCCTTTCCTCTTTGTGGTATCAGGATTAATGTTAGGGCCCATGCTATTCTATTTGTGTGAAGTAGCTTACTTCAGGGTTTTTCTTTCTGATACTGAGCAGCTCTAAACTCATGAATCCCTTTTGATATCAAAAAGCTATGCAAGGTGTGTAGGAGTGCTCAGCAGCCCCATTTAAGGGAAATTTTTTGTCGTTTCTGAGCAGATTAGAGAAGGCTGAGAGCTCCAAGTTAAGCTCGTGACTGGGCATCATATTTTCCTAAAATTATCTCTTTGTATTTGAGAGGACAAATCCATATACCCATTCAGCAAACTTCTGAAAAATAAACTGCCTGACAAAATATCAAAATACAATGTTTCTGAATTAAGCTTAGAATAACGTATCAGGAGAAAGCACAAAACTTTATTTTATTAAGAATCCTTCACTCAGCCACACTGAATCTGTATTCTGTTTTATCTCAGCTCTAGGCATTATTAAGGCAGAGAACAAATGGAAGAAGGAAGATGAAGGCCTCAGAGAAAGCACACAAATGTAGGTTAACACAAAAAACTGAACTGAAAGATGAGTAAACCTTATACTTATTCAGAGATGGCAAAAAAAAAAGTGGAATTATTTAAAAAATGCAATCAAATTCAAAGAAAGAGAAGCAACCTTAGACAGTTTCCTTAAGAGTAGGACACTTACTCTTCATGCTTTTTTCTCAGAAGAATTACTAGGGAAAAAAAAAGGGATTACTATCTTAGACTGTGAGAGACTGAAATTATTAATGGGTAAATATTACTAAAATCATTGGAGGGCTTTTGCCCACTATAGCAAACTGCAAAGAAGCAGCTGTTCATCTCTGGCCACCAAAGCCCACCCCTCCTCCAATACACCTATTAACTGGAGTTTGGATTGTGACTGGAACTTGAGATAAAATGAAGGGGGTGATAATGTGTCCAGTCATCCCAGGTCTGGGGAGAAGAGTATGTCCACAGGTAATACTGGAAGAGACTGGAATGCTGAAGTCTCCAACATTCAGGGGGCAATCTGCCGATGTGCAAAGTACCCACCCAAGTGCAGAGGGCTGCCTGGGCAGTGTCAGGGACAGCCACAGGAGCCTGAAGGGGCTCATCTCTGCTGATGGGCTATGATGGGCCACATGGAGCTAAACTGCACTGGCATAGTAGGCAGCTGTAAGACAGCGAACCTGAGCATAAAAAACTCATGAAATCTTTTGAGTTTTGTGGACTTTCCCCACCCTCGATGGACCAACACCTTCACTTCAAGCAACAGACATCAAAATTGTAACAAGTCTTGTTTCTGGATCCAACAAGGGGGGTTGACTATAAATCTTTCTGTGTTTGCCCTTTTTTTCTCTTTCTTTTCCTTACACATTTTAAGTGCTACTTTTATACTTTTACATTGCTATGTTACTGCAGATAGTAACAACTAAAATGGCTACATACCCGGTTTTTTTTCCAACCAAATTGTTCTAAAATAAACTGTGCATATATACACACACACAAGTCTATAGACACTGACTATTCAGTGTTGTTTCACTCTAATCTGCCCCAAGGGATTCATAAACAAGAACATGGGTTACCTTTGCCTTCTAGGGCAGGATGTAATATAGACTTGAAGTATACTTGATATATAATTTATACATAATCTCAAATGAGATTAATTCCAGATTGGGGAACATTTTTTGGATCAACTGCAGCTACATGCAGTTCTCTTATAGTGAACAGATAAACTGCACAGAAAGAGCACAAGACAGGGACTGGACACTGCTTGCTGCCACATGTACTGTAACCAACAGCCTCCAGATTTGCCATTTCAACAGCACATTTTTCATCTCTGTAAGAAAGAAACATCTGACTTGCAGTTTCTTTTTGAAGTGAGGCACTAATTCAGTTTGTAAGACTAGCCTTCAATATGCAGTTTAGAAGAGCTTTTGTATTCCACTGCACTCTATGGTAACAGATTGAGATAGAATTTTTTTTAACACGATATGCTCTTTTATTTTTTTTTGCCTAGAGAATTCTATTCATTGGGTTAGCTAAGTCTACATTTTTCTAAAAGCAATTCCAACAGAGGGCAGTACTCCCAATGAACTAACCTATTGTAATTTACTGGCATTCCCAGAGAGAGTTGGGAGCAGAGTGTCTCTGTATTCTTTGTGAGATATCACATGTCCTGAGGTCACAGGTTACAGAATAATCTAATAAAGGCATGTAAGAAATGATCAAAAGAGCATAGTGTAGATAATACCCTCCTATGGATTTTGTGTTTCCTCAGAAATACAAATAACTGCAGGAAATTTGCTGAGAAAAAGTTATGAAAAATGATCAGGTATTAATGAATGTAGCCTCAAAACCTTGATTACTACTGTCAAATGTAGTATCATATAAAAGCAAAATGAAATGCTTAAAACTCCTATATTCATTAATTTTATTTGCATTAATTCAATTTTCCAATTACAAATTTTAAATAAGACTTGACCAAGAGTGAGAGGGATCTTTGCTTGTCTTGTGTGGTTGAGTCTCCCAAGGCAAACACAGCTGCTGTTGTTGTGCATTATTTTTCTTAGGTAAGGATTTTATTGTCTCAGCTTTGCAACACAAACTGTACATTCTTTTAGGAAGACTGCTACCTTATATCCACATTTTAGCAATGTGTTCTTCACAGTAAAGCCTATCTAGTGTTCAAATTCACCTGAACATTTGCACTGTAGTAACTTTAATACAAAGCTGTAATTTAAATAATTTTATCGACAGTGGCTGTTATCATCTATTCACAAACCTGGAGCACAGGCTACAACTCCCACTTTTCCAAATGGGAAGCTTAAATGAGATGACAGACAAAGTGGCAGTCTCCCTCTGTACAAACACACATTACAAGCTTCTGCTTGACTGGAACATTTCTGAAAACAAAGTTTTGTAAGCAACTGCCAATTCCTTGAACTGAAAGCACTTTGCAAAAATAACCAGTCTTAATTACATTCCATGCGTTTTGTCCAGTCAGCTATGGCGCACACAGTAACAGTCTGTTAGAAGTTGGTGTTTTTTTCCTATCAAATCCTTTGCCTGGGACTTCAGGAGTGCTGTCTGCAAGTCAGTCTACGTGCAGGATATCCCCAACAACTTGCCATTTCCCTAGGTTTCCTAAACTGCAGGGTATTCTTGTTTTTCTTCCATGTGGGTTAGGCATAGCCTACTAGATTTCTCACACTTCAGATGAATATAGGATTATTATTGGGACTACCTAAACAGCCTCCAGTTAGACAAATCCAGCAGAGGTTTGAAAGACAGATTTTGCAGGATTTGGCTAGCTGTAATTGCCATATCTTATTTTCTATAGGTGAGTACAGCATATAAAACCAAATTGAGGGGTCTGCAATATTCACCCTTCTTTTTCAACACATTCATGAAACCTGTTTTCATGCATAAAATTGCAATGGTTTAGTTTGGGTTTTTTTGCATTTTTTTCCTAAATAAATATCACAGAATCATAGAGTGGCCTGGGTTGGAATGGATTTTAAAGATTATCTCATTCCAACCTCCCCTTCCATGGGCAGGGACACTTTCCACTAGACCACGCTGTTCAAAGCCCCATCCAGCCTGGCCTTGGACACTTGCAGGGATGGGGCATCCACAGCTTCTCAGGGCAATCCGTCCCTGTGTCTCACCAGCCTCACAGTAAAGAATTTCTTCCTGATGTCTAATCTAACTCTAGTACCTTTCAGTTTGAAGCCATTCCCCCTTGTCCTGTCACATACCCTTGTAAACAGTACCACTCCAGGGTTAAGTACACCTCGTTTATTTTTTTCTAAGCCAACCTTTATTAACAAAAGTGATAAAGCTTCATCAAAGACATCTTTCCCTCACACATGTTGCTCATGCCTTCACTTTGCAGAGAAATATGCCCTAAGATAGGACAAATTCATATGGATAAAGGTTGATAGACTAAACGATATAAAGAGTTACATGCGAAAAGAGAAGCAAAATTAGATATCGAATACTTGTTTTCATAACTTAGACTTCAACCTTGCGTGTAATATTCCTTCCTCAAACATTGTCCTTCCTTCCCCCATTGTGAACTAACTTCTGATTTGACCTCTGCAAAATTTGCCATGAAGGCAACAGGACCCAGACCCTTCTGTATGAAAATAGGTGCAGATCTCTACTTGCATACTATGAGCTTGGTTTTCAATTGTGTTTGTGTTGTTCAGAGTCCTTTGTGTTGTTCAGTGTGCAAGGAGCAGGGAAGCTGTTCATCTTTGTTATATGAGGGCATTACAATAAGGTTTCTTGAACTTAGAGATTTGATGTCAAGCTTCTGAGGCTTTTAATGCAGAAGGGACTGGAATTCAGTGCTATGGAGAATGTAATGAAATAGATGTGATGGCATCAAATAAAGAGTTAAAGTTGCCAAATATGTCATAAGGTTTGATAACTTCATGCAACAATAACCTTTGCAGAAAAAGAAGTCCTACAAAGCAAATAATTTCCAACTGGAGTAAATGTTTTTAAGGAAATCATCCATTTCTGTCTCAAAGATCTGTTCTGAAGCTGCAACAAGTAAACTTGTTTTTAAGGAAATCATCAATTTCTGTCTCAAAGATGTTCTGAAGCTGCAACAAGTAAACTTGTTTAACTTGAAAATGAGTGAATACAGTCACTAGTACTTCCACCTCAAGGATCCTGGCCATTTGCCTTGACTTACCCGCTTATGCAGACGTTCTGCTTCCTCCTGATATGCAGCAAGTTGCTGTTTCCATTGTTTCACATTGGCAGTGGACTCCAGCAGGGCTGCTGTGAGCTTAGCGTTGTTACCCTTGAGCGTGGCCAGTTCTGCCTCCCAATGCTTGCTGATTGTCGAACTGCACAGACAGAATGAGAATGGTCAGAACTCCCAAATCTCCTCCTTTATGCTTTTTAAATGTCTTACAAATTTTATTTTAATATCCAGCAAAAAGAGAATTACACAAAAAATTATATAACTAACAATAACCAAATATGATACCTATTTGGTATATAATTATATACCAAATAGAATAACCGAATGAGAATCCAAATGCTCAAATCATCGAAACTATAAATTAAGAAAATACAGGTAATACCATTATTGGGAAAAAAAAATCTACCTTCCCAGTTCAACAGGGCATATTTATAAATAAAATGTTAAAGATCATGAAATCCACATCAGCTTCCCAAAAGCAACAGCATGCAATTCAAGAATATGTATATGATTAGTCACTCTTTTAATATATGCACATCGAATGGAAGTGCTTTTATAATCCACTACTTCATTAAATGTGTTGTAGGAAAATATTTGTCAATTGACTTGATTAAGAGAGCTAATCGCCTGCTTTGGAAGTGCAGCTCTATTGTCTTACTGTAAGACTTCCATTCCTGAAATATACTTTTTAAATTAAATACCATATTTAATTTGTTCTTGCAAATTCAAAGATCTTGAATTTCAAAATACTGTTAATATGTTTTTCCTCACTAATATCAGCAAAGAGAGTAGAGATCAAGTAGGATGGATATACTCCTGCTTTACTTCAAAATGGAAGCTGATGTTGAGGTTTACTGAAGTAGCCTATAGAGGAAAATTCCTGCTTACAATCTAGTTGTTCTCTTAGCAAATACAGGGCTTTAATTTTCACAGGTAATTAGTTTGCCATCATTTGCAGACCATATCTTTACACTCAGTATGCAAGGGAAAAGTATCCCAGACACATCAGGTGAAAGCACTGTATGCATTATATGCAAATAGCTCATTAATGTGTACTCGTGTAATGCTAACATCATGTGAGATGCACACCTACATGGACAGTACATACAGAAAAGACTTAATTTTGTTTAATTAGCTCACTGTGAAAGACATCAATGAAAACCAAAAATCTGTAACTCTGACCAAAATGATATTGTATGAAGAATAATTATAATATAATTATATATTTTAAATATATCTCTTAATAGAATTATATTAATTCTAATTTATTACTACTTTGAATGTAAGTTTATAGATTTATTTGAACTTTGTACACATGTATAATGAAATATTCTGCCATTGTTTTGCCCACTTAGTTTCTTTCTTCCACTTCCTGCATATGCGAAGGATATAGACTCATCCTATCAAAGCATATTTCAAAAACATTACTCCTATAAATGCTCCTTAGGTATTCAAAATTAACCAGACATCAGGGAACACTCATTACCTATTCAGACCACGTGTACTGTTTCACTAAAATGTTATATCTGATTCGTCCATGGTCCAGTATTTCCTTCCAAAAAGTACTTTGTCCCATTGAACAGGAATACAAGTTCCCCCAGAAGAGGAATATGGTCTTGTGTTTAATGATACAACTAATTACAAGTTCACCACTGGAAATTTTAGATCTTAAAGGACTAAACTAAAATAGTGATGATCCTACTTCCTCAGGGGACACAGACTCACATATTCAAGAAGATAAACATCAATTTCTGTAACCATGTCCACTCTTCTGTTCCTCTAATCAGATTTAAGTTTCACTTACAGTAGCCCAGAAGATCAACAAATTGTATTAAAAGAATGCTCAAAATATCTAGCTCATTAGTATATTCATACTTCCTTCCTGATGCTCTGATCCAACAAATATCCAATCCAGTAGTTTCATGCAAGTGAGTTCCATTTAGCAGTCCTGCAGGACTATTGGCCACTCCTAGCTTCTAGCAAATTGTTTATATGTGAGACCAATACACTCTTACGAAATGTGCCTTACTCTTCATCTTTGCCCTCAGCAGATACATGCACACAAACTGATGTAACACAGCTGTATCTGATGCAGTCAAAGGCTGAGAAATGTTTGATCATTCATTATCCAAAGAAGTGAAAGGATTTTTTTGATCTAATAATGCACATATCAACAATGATATCATTCTAATCCATGAAGAACCTGGAAGTCAGACTCTCAGGCAGAGATGAGCAATAATGTGAGGGTGGTTTGTGGTGTTGTATCACTTTCACCTTTGCCTGGTGTCCCTACTACAGTGTCTCCCAAAAAAATAGCCAGGAGCTTTAAAGTTATTCCCTGTATAATGGAATGTCAGTATGAAATATGAAGCATGTATTTGCTCTTACTGCTATGGCTACACTAGTTCAAAAGCTGTAAGGTTTCTTTGGATCTGGTTATTCTAATTATTTTTCAATTGGTTATTGTCAATAGGAATGCATCAGTACTATTTCTCAACTGTAGTCTTTTTCCCTAAGAGATCTACATAGTCAGCAGGAATGTTCCTGCTGTAATACAGGTTTGACTTGCTTGTAGCATATAGTGGGGGGGGGTGTTCTACAAATAATTGTTACTGTATCTTCTACAGATTCTCCTACAGTGCCATAAAATGGAAACACACTTAATTAGTCTAGTTCTGTATTTGGTAATATACAAAGACTTCCTAACTCTTTAGATTTACCCTGTTTCTTCTTAATGGATATCATACTGGGAAACACAGTCCCAAAGGTGTGGATTTTTTAGTTTCATAAAATCATAATTTGATTAAAATAGCCCATAACCAGTCCTGGATGTTGACTTTCTTTTCTCAAATACTTTCTTGAGATTAAAAAAATTTAAAAAAAAAAAAAAAGTAAAACCAACAAAGAAGATAATGAAATTATGTTCTGTGGATTAGTCTGGTTAAAACTGGATTTATATTAATTACTTTAGAACCAGATAAAAGCACACTAAAAGTAGGGTGTTCTTAGGTTAGACTGAGAGTATCTGCATTGAAGTCTGTATCTGTAGAGCTATTATTGGTTCAAATTTACCAACCCTTCCTGAGAAAACACTAGGAAACATATGATTCAGACACAATGAAATTGTCCCTTGGAGGAGGAGGGGCTGAGGCTAAGCCCTGTGAAAGCGAACACACAGATCAAAAAGATGATGGACACATGAAAAGTCCAAAGGGATCCCAGAAACTGCTTAAGCATGTAGCTGGAATTTTGATGGTGGAACAGGTACACTACAGTCCCTTGGGATAGGTACAGGAGAGCTGCACATACTCTTTCTCTCTAACACCTTTTACTTAATTCCTGTCTGAAACACCTGCTGCTAAAAGGAATTGATTTTGCCCTCACTGCACTAGATTCTGTCATAGAAAATACATACACAGGTTGTCTTAACAGTTGTAAATATCTAAACCTAATCTGAATCATCCCTCATGTGTTCTGAGACTATGTACTCTACATAGCACTTAAAATATGTACACTTACTCAGAGATCACACTGATCCAAACAGTAATTTCTACCACTTTCCCAGAGCACTTTCCCAGCTCTGCACTGTGCTGGAAAGCTGTATATAGACACTGAGAGACACACAGTCATACCCACTTTCAGTCCTGTGGTGCAAGAATCCAACCTGCATACATGCTTTATTTTCTTTTGAAAGCCATCCATTTCTTTGCTGGCAGTGTCAGTATTTTAACAGTTATTTCTTGAAACCTGTCAGAATTAACATCACTGACTG
>VWZP01002663.1:429691-490250 GCA_013396995.1 Dicaeum eximium
GACAAAAAAAAAAAAAAAAAAAAAGAAACGTTCTTAACACTCTGGCTTCTTGCCTGTTTTTCAACATGAAAAGCTACACAAAAGTTTTAAAAATACCCTAATAGAGAGAATAAAGCCTGGTCATTTCTCATTTCCCTTGTGAAACTTCAGAACATCTGAAATCACAAGGACAAGCTGTTTTGTATGCATCCCATTGGTGCCAAATACAAGAGAGAGAAAGGGATCTTCTAAAGAATAATAGCAAATTATGAGTTTTATTTGCCCAACTATCATGCTAATTTAAAAAAAAAAAGAAAAATAAAAAGAAAGCTTTCATAGCAGAGGTTTAGGTCAAGTGAGCAAAAGGTCAAAACTCTCCTGAATCTCCCGTCCTTGGTTTTGGCCACAGTATCTGGTATATGTGTAACATCAGACGTGTTCACAGTCAGAGCACCACACAATGTCCTACTGACAAGGCAAATGATTCAAAATCAGATTTTTAATATCTGTGACATCCAGTAATTCAATCACTTTCACAAAACACTCCTAGAAAAATGGCTGGCTGGTACCACTCCACCTAACTGTGACACCCTCTGAAAATTGAAGTAGGAGTCAATGATCTTCTTTCTATACATTTAGGCATTCTGGCCAATTAGCATCAGGCCAATCTCCTTTCTCCCTGGGGATTAGTTACAAGCCCAGTAAGTCACTGAGGAATAGCTTTGGTATCTGTCCATCTGTGACCTGAATAGTGTGCCAGGGGCTATAAATGCATGATTATCTTTCACTGCAAAGTAGGTCACTTAAGGAAAATTAATCCGAAAAGCTCCAGTCACCACATTTAGCCAGTTGGAGAAGGCTTGCAAAGGGACGGGGGGATAAGCACACATTGATGAGTTCCATTCAGAATGAAGTTATTTTGAGAAATGCTTTCATGAAACAAAGAAACAAAAGCACTTCAAATTATGTTTCTGCTTTTTGAATCATTATTGCTTATTTGCTTTTGGCTTAGTTAAATGCAGTACCAACACTGTGAAACATGGTTTATGGTTCATTTCAGATTTATAGCAATAAAATGTGCAAAGAATTCCACTTTATTAATATTTAGGGATCTTAATATTGCATTCATTGCATAAAATTAATCAGTTTAAAATTTATTCTATAGCATAGACATGGTTTCAAGAAACTACTGTTATTGAAGAGCAGGTGAATTATTTTCTTCAGCTGTCACTGCAATCTGCTCTCCACGTGTGTGGTGAGCAATCCTGTCTTGGGACAGCAGTTGTGAAGAGGAATTTAGCCAAGTAAGAATGGAGTACTTTCAACATAAAATGTGGGTTCTAGTATAATAACTAAATCCATAAGACTTGACAAATGTGAACAGGGCAGAGCCCTGGTAGCAGCTGCCCAGATCATAAATAGTGGCATGTGTTGGAAGTAGCCCAAGAGTCTGTTGGAGTGAGCATTATCAGGCAGAGGAGTGGTGTGTCAACCAGCTGGTAACAATGCATTAACTGTGCTGGCAGCAAGGAGTGACCCCTTCTGACAGCTGGGCTGCTAAGCCTTGCAGAGCAGCTCTTCACGCTCAACAAAGCACGGGGGCACTGTGAACCATTTAGTTCTGTTGCAGTAGCATCCCAGAAATTCAGGGAACACAAAACATCACTTCTTCTCCTTGGAAGTGTAAGGCAGGTGTTTGGGTTTACTTAAAATTCCCCAGTGCATTTGGAAAGGAATCCTGCAAAAGGTCCTTATGAAATCCTCCCATGTCAAATGAGCTTCAATTGATGATGAAGGCTGGAAGGCCAAGATCTCTGCAACAAGCTATGCTTGCTATTGTCTACACTGAAATGAGGTGACTGCTTGATTTGATGGAGATGTTGACTCTGCTGGTACAGCAAGGGATTGCAGCATCTCTCAAGGCATTCTTAAAAGCTCACAAGAAACCTTCTCTCATTCATGCTGAAAATGAGACTCACAGTCCTCAGCTTACGTCCTGATGTAGAAGAATTTTTAAACAAGCAATTTGGGAATTACACTCCTTTTTGAAGATTTCAAACATCATCCTATGTGGCCATCTATTAATTGTCTAATACAACTTTGTGATGGAAAGGATTTAAACCTGATGGGTTTGGGAGTTTGTGCTCTTGCTAGTCCAAAGCACCACAAGCCCTCAGTAATGATATGGAAATCTCTCCCTCTCTATTGAATATTCAAAGAAATAGGAAAGAGAAGGGAGTTTTGTCTTCTATTAAATTATGGAGGAGGAGGAGCCCTATAATGAGCCAAAAGTTGAAGAAAGAGCCATGGAGTGAACCATATTCTATCTCACCACTCCAGGGAGAGGCAAGAAAGAAAGGGTGTGAGTTGGTCTGCCATTTTTGTCTTCCCACAGAGCTGTCTGCTTGTAGGGGCCTAACTCTGAATTTACATACATGTGGGACAGAGTTGCACAGTTAAATAATTAACAAACAGCAAAAGAGGGAAAGCTACGGTAAGAACAACAGATTTTTTAAGAGGAATACTTAAGACACAAAACAATTGCCTCTCACAGTCACTGCTCACTGTCTTACATGTAGTTGTGATTAACTGTACACATACAAAAGGAAGTCTTACTTGATAAACTGGAATTTATTAAAAAAAAGTAAATCTTCTCAAAGTTATAATCCAGAGATAATTACCAGGAAACTGCTTTGAGTTAAATATTTTGAGTGCAACCAATGAAAAACTAATTAATGTTCAAAGAGATCCTTATCCTTTATTAGAGTATTCAAAATAATTTTTAGCAAAGGAGGATAGGTCCCCTGGGGGGAGAAGGAGAAACATTAACAGAGCATGAAAGATCTGTTCTTCCTTTGGGATAAGGAATATCTACATGATCTCAGTGGAGTTACATCAGCACAAAACCAGAGAAACATGGTTGTGAATCAGCTCATAGCAAAAGAGATGAAGGAGGCCCTTGAAGCACATTGTACTTTAAGTGAGGTGCCTAATATCAAAGCCACCCTGCTGGAAAGCAAGAAAGGCAGCTGAATGGATGAAATGAGGAATCAGCAGATGAGAGAATTATGTGTCTGGGAGTCTATTGTTCTGTACAAATATTGAAGGTTCATCCCACTCCAGGACATGTTATTTTGTTTTGCACACACCTTTGTTCAACTTGGAGCTACAGTATGCTTGAACTCCCAATTTCTATATATCAATGCAGAAGGCAAATGCAGAAGCTTTTTCTGCAAATTTGGGCAGCTACTATATATGGAGGTAGAACAGATTTCTTCCTCAAGGTGTTTCACATATGAGCTTTCACTTTCATTTAGCCTATCAGCTTGGCCAACGTCTTGAGTGGACTCTCAATCACCCAGAGTACCCTTGCAGCCCGTGCATAGGAGAAGACCTGCCTTTCCAGTCCTGTTACAGGCAGTACTGCTCTTAGGCAGCTCTTCTACTATGCCTTATCAGCTCACTGAGGAAGGATCAACCTCTTTGTGGACTTAATGGATGAAAATGACAAAAGAAGTGGAGTAATGGTACAGACTCTTTTCACTATAGAGCAGACCACTATGCAAAGAAAATGGGCGGCCATATCCTATTTATCCACCACTTAAACTCATCCTCTGTGTGTTGTAATGCAGCCTTTATTCATCAAGGGGCTACAGAAACCACCATAACACAGACGGCTTTATCATGGAGGAATAGACTGAATATGAAACTCTTTTTAAGAATGGGAATTTTCACATAAATACTACATCCAGTAACCCAGCATCATAAGCCTGCAAAAGGCAAAGCCAGAGTTAAAAATGGCTAAGTATGTGTTCACTTCTTATGGAAACACTAAGAGGTAATAGAAGAGAGGAGCTCTTGAAAGACACTTCATGGGATGCAGAAGATTGGATATTAACACAAAATTAATGCTTCAGCAAACATCTCTAGCCATGCGAGACTTAGGTCCCAGTCCTGACCCAAGTTAAAGGGAGGAACAAAGCAAAGACAAAACAACTACATTACTAAGTTTCCTGTACTGCATGGTAACGCACCCTGGATGTATTTACACAGGTGATATTTAAACTCTGTTTCTTATTTAAATTACACTGTTAAGCACGGAACTTGATTTTGTACGCTGTATCACAAAGCAAAACCCTGTATTCAACCTGAACAAAGTCCCTGATCTCTCTGAAGAGGCTTAAGTTCTAATTTCATACTTTTAAAAAGAGCTAATTTTTATCTTAGTAATTAAATTCTATAAAGTAAACAGAATTTGTTATCTCTTTGTGAAGGCCACAGAGTATAAACAAAGAACAGTAATTCTTTCTTATAACTTTTAGTCCTTTGACAGCACAAGCATGGCTAATTAATTTCTAGGTTTTTTGCAGTAATTAAAACCTTATTGACCTAACAACTATCACTTATTCTGAAAAAGTAAAAAAAGAAATTGTCCTTGTTCCCTTATTGAAATAGCATATTGGTATAATTATAAGTAGTTTACTCTCAGATATGTAGTGTACAACTGATACCCAGTACATATTTTTAGTGCACTGAACATTAGGTGTAATTCCTTGCTGTTGCTATGGTGCTGAATACATCAAATATTCCAACAAAATCACATTTTTAAAATCAACCCGAGTTTTTTAGGAACTTACATCCTATTTTCTGAAATGACTAGGTATTTGACTGCAAAGAAAGTAAAATTGACTCTGGCATTTATGGCACTTAATCACTTTAAGAAATCAATTAGATAATGTGGCTATCAGGAAGTCAGATACTAGGACATGGTAACCCTGACACTAAAATGATCTGCATTATGGACACCTTCATTGTGGAAGTCATCTGTACACACAAGAATTTAAAGCAGTTTAACTGCAAATTCACACTCTGAATTAATATGGATTAATTCTGCTAGGCCCATGGCTAGGCAAAATCCCAAGTTTCTTTTAAAAATCCTACTAATAACAATAATTTGGGTGTGCACTGAATCAATTTGCACTCTATCAGGAATGTAACAGAACGGAGTATTTGACTTCCCTACACACCTCTTACCTGGGCTGTCTTTATTGAGTGCTATTCAGATTTTAACAGTTTCACTGAACTGTGCTCTCAATTACACCTCAGTGAGTTTGAAAAACTTCCCTAGCTTTATCACAAAAATGCTGCTTTAGTCAGGAGAAGGAACAACTTCTTTCACAGTGACCACCTTCTCCCCTTAGCAACATAGGGCCAAAAGCCCGAGCTTCCAAAGGTTGTATGGACTGGGGAGCTTGCACTCTCTGCAAACGGCCCTGCTCACTGATACCTAGCCAAGGAGACTCTAAATACAGTTTGCCCTTAGTCACGTTTAGCACCCTTCCACCTTCTCAGTCTTCTGAGGCCTTATGGGATCTCTAACGCTTCCATTCCCACCCGAAATACTCCTGGGCATGCAGTGTTGATCTGTGTTTCTGTGTGAGGAGAATACTACTCAAGTGGGGGCAGTGAAGCCCTCTGATCACTGCAGATATGTTGGACTGGAAAAAAAGGCCATACAAAACACAGCAACTGTGCCCTACAGCCAGAAGGACACTGGATGGGCACGGAAGATGAAACATGAGGAAACAATTCAGCCCACAGTCCTCAGTGCCAAGGCACATTTTATTCAGCAGTCTAGATATGGCTCAGTAGGCTTTGGCAGCTGCAGGCTGATTCTACAGGACTCAGCACAGATTTTCACTCCACAACAACAGAGTGAAGACTGTAAGAGCTACTTTCTGGGCAACTACAGCTGCATGCAGAGCAGTGAGCTGGCTAAAGACTTCTCCCAACCCTGTAAGCCTGACATAAACTTCACACAAGTAGTGGAGATCCTCAGCACAAGCCTTTGCCTGCATTTATAGGTGCTGTCACAGCTGTAACTGGAGTGTGTTGTGCCTCTGCTGAAGATGGAGCAGCTGTTACTAGGGGTTCAATGTGAAAGAGTTACAAATGCCTGGTTTAGTTCTTAGCTGAACCTGCTGTTATTGATAGAACAGGACAGCTCAGCCTGTAACACCCCTTAATGCTGGTTCCCATCTTACTTTCATAGCAAACACTGACCAGAAGACTCAATACAGCTGCAGGGCCTCACAAATCCACTACCAGCAATAGAAAGGCATTTTTATAGAATGACCTACAGAAATAATTCTATATCATTTGCATAAAGATTCTGATTTATGACTACTGGGCCTCCACTCAGATAGTAAATTAGGTTATCTTACGATATCAAATAGTAACGACTGGTGCAATACATTTTTGCATTACAATTGCCAGTTTGGTTATCCCAGTAAACACAAGAACATGCATAATTGCACAGGTAGTGCCAGAGATGGACTCTTGTTTGCATGCTGACAACAAAGTAAGCTTATTCCATTAAGGGAACTGAAGCTATATGGAAGCATTGAAAATTTAATTAAGTTTTATTTATCTCCTGTGGTAGCCATGCAATTACTTAAGAGTCAATAGCCTACATATAAAGTCCAAACTAAACCACCTGTGGAACTCTCAGAAGTACTTTGAAGAACAAGCAGTATGTCGCATGATATGATCACAGTAAAATATTTATTGACTGTATATATTTGAACAAAACAAATCACAAGTGAGTTGTAACACATGCGGATACTGCAAGTGGTATTTTTTTCCATTCCAGTTCCTTAAGATAATGGAAGTATTACATTTGCCTTGTTTAAGCCAAATCTGAATCCAAGAAGAGACAATATTACTTGCACTATGTTGATCCTAAAACTAAATTTACTAAAATCAAATTAAATTGATGAATCAAAAGATTCAATTTAATACATGGGAAGTTTCTGATACTGATACTTTTCCCATTAACTGCATGTTAACACTCAGAGGAGGCAGACCCTATAAGTTTCTCTCCCGAATAGTAAAAAATCCCATTTTTAAAGGAAAAAGGACTAACATGACACGTTTCTTAACTAATTAGTTAATAGCTCTTATTTACTCAATCTGGACTAAGTGATTTTAGATTTCCTTCATCGTCTTTTTGGAATAATGCAGACAATTAGGCTCAAGAACTCAGATGGAAGGTGAAATATAATAATTTATAGATCCATTCTTTCCAATTCAACACTTAATTGATGTAACAGTTTCAAAGAAGAATATAAAGCTTGGCTCCCCTCTTATTTCCTCATCCCATTTTACATAACTCATCTCAATCCAACAGGGAAAGAATGAAGTTGCACATGAGTTTTGCTAGTTTTGAGTTCACAGACAGCAGAGCAGAGACTGAACTTTCATCATTTCATGAGGCTGTGCCTCTGTGCCACATTTCAGCATGTTTGTTTTCTGGTGTTGCAAGCTCTATTTCACTTTTCCTGATAAGGCCTCTAGACGAGAGAAAGGGTATGGCAAACACAATGATGTGAAGATGTTTAAAAGCCAGCTTTCTTCAGCCTCCTACTATGCTGAATATAAGCCCAGCACAAATGATTCCTAAAGTGCCAAAGAATTATTAAACCAGAATACTAAAACTTCTGGAGAGTATAGAAGGAAGGTACTACACGACTGGTGTTGTCATGTAATTACATTAGTTTTACATTTCAAAGTATTTCCTAAATAAAGTGAACACGTAACTTGCAGTCATACACAGTGATCAGTTAGAACACACTTCACACACATAGGAAATTATTTTGGCTATTTTCTTAAAATCAGGCCAAATTAATCTGAATGTATTACCTACATTTGCATTTGGCTTCAGACAACAAAACTGTACTTTTCTATCTATTTGCATTATAGTGAAAGGAAAAACCCCTTTTATTTTTCTTCCTTGGGCAAACTACTAGAGCTGAATAACTGAGTAGAATTCAGTCAATTCACTTTCAGGGTTTTGGTTTGGTTTAGGTTTTTTTGTGTGAACCATGTTATTTGAAGAAAATTTCTTCTTAATTACCTGTGGGATTACAGTCTCCCAGAAGAATGGTTTCCACTACTCTAACTTTAATTTAGAAACCCAACCCTCTTCATTTCATATCAGAAGGACAGAATATCATTACATCACAGTGCCATGGAGTAAAATCAGCAAAGACAACAACTGTACAATCAATGCTGATCACGAGATGTGGACCACTCATAATGCTTTATTGTTGTGTACTTGAGAAACCGGAGCTCTGGACATTCCAGACATTTTATTTCAGCACGTTCACACAGCCCTAGCTTCATTTGCCAAATGGCTTAAGAGCTGATTAAAAAACTCTTATATTCTAGTTCACTGCTGATTTGTTTCAACTCAATTCATTATAGACAAAACTTGATGGCTTTTGGTGTTACTGTGAAATACTCTTAACCTCAAAAAGATAATACATTACATACACATTTTTGAAAGAAAAATAGTTGTGTTTATATGTGCCTGCCCCTAACCTCTACCCATGTCTGCCAAAACAAGGCTGACACTATTGATGTCCTACTTCAAGGGGTCTGCCTACTACAATGTGACAGAAAATCAACATGACACAATTATGTTTAATCAAACGACTTGTTCAGGTGCAGACTGAATGCTGTTTGCACATTTAGACACATCTGAAATGGCTTAGAGGAAAGCAGCTTTGGCTGTTTACTTATCAATGAACTTTTACTCTAGTCTTCTTGGGGTTTACATTGTCTGGACAGGAACCTTGACCTGGAGAGTAGGGAGAGTAATTCAAACAGTCCATCAGGGAGCCACGGCAGGGTGACCGCAATCCCAGGGAACATCACGCTGTGTTGCCTCCATAGAATACGGAAGTGTTGCAACACTGTGATTGCAACACTGCCAGGAGGTACAAATGAAGGCTGTATCTGGCAAAGAGGGCTTAGTGGATGAGACCTGTCTTCAGCAGGTTTAGATGTTTAAAATCTAAGAGAGGTTAAGTATCCCAACATGGCACTTCCTCCACCCAGTTTTAGGTGCCTGTCTAGGAGGAAAGGCATCAGGCACTACCAAAGCCCCCCAGGTGTTATTTTTTGACCTCACTGTCACATGGATGCAGGAGAACTTGCTGGTTTTCCACCAGAGAACCCAGGCCACAACATCCTCCCAGGGAATTACTATCTTAACCTATCACTAAAGGGAAAAATCTTTAGCAATCTTAATTCATTTGACAAAATCAAGACACTTGTATCAAGTATTAAGTAAGTAAAGATACTATGTACAAGTATCAAGTAAGTAAAACACCATGGATCTTTTGCCTTGGACTTGAAACTAAGCTTTTAACTTCATGTAAAATTAAGAGCTTCTGGTCCTTGGCCATTGGTCTTGCAGGGATTTTAAATGATCCCTCAAAGAATATATACATAGGTACGTACACACACATATAAAGATTTTATGAATTCAGATAAATTCTAGAAAAAATAACTTAGATGAAAGCTATTTTTTGTGTAAGTGATTAATTTAAACATGAAATATTCCTTTAAAAAATACACTATGATAGTACTCTTTTAATACAGAGTTTTTTAAAATGCTTTTCTCTTTTTTGTTGAACTTTAGCTTTTATATATGCATTCTTTCAAGAAGTGGTCAGAGGTAATCCATTTGACTGAATCCTATCAATAAATATCTAAAACCAGCAAGTGGCTTCATCAACATGATCTCATTGCACCACACAGATAACTGTATGTTGGCTCTGAACTAGTGAAGTCAAAAGGCACAACAAAGTTAGTTCCTAAGACGTATGTGCCTGTGAATGAAAAATATTCCAGGGACAGAAGTGTTCTTGCTACTCTATCCTATCCTTCCCATTCTGTGTAACCACTGGAGGAGCCTGTACCAGCTCAAGGTACAGTTGTCAATTCTGAAGATTTACTCTGGCATCAGAAAGGTAGCAAAGGAACAGGAACTGCATTCATACCTCCTGAATTCCCACAACATTTCTGCCTCCTCTTAACCCAAGCACAATTTGGTGTACCAGCACTTCTACCTCATATTTTCCAGAAGAATAAATTCATAACTTAAGCAACTCTTACCAGCTCTCATTGCTTTTGACTTTCATGCTAATCCTCTAGTATTGAGGTATCTAACTGACTAAAATTAGCTCATTGGAAGTCCATACGGGCTTCATTAACACCATCTAAGCACTTTATAAATGGCAAAGCCCCTGGATGAAAGAATCCATGCCGTGTGTTTCAGGGGAATCCGCAGTTAACAATTTACCAAGACTCAAAGTGGGAATGTTTCATGACTGAAGATGCTTGGCATCTTACACCTCTGGTCAGATGCAGTGTAATTTGCCCTATCATATATCTAATTCTCATAAAGGACATTCATTCTCACTATTCTCATAAACGACATCATGAATAAAATGAAAGATTGGCTCTTCAGCTTAAATACTTACTTGAAGATGGTGCTAGCCATCCCCTTTCTCTTTCAAGAATGTATCTCTTGTCCCAGGAGAGAGGGCAGATAGGAAGGGAGTAATACAGCAAATTCCAAAAGGAATGTAAAAATCTGTAGACTAAATTGGTCACTTCATCTTTAACATGAGGTGTTAAAGGATGAAGTTCCATTTACTTATTTTCTGCTTGGAAGTTTGAGAAAAATTAATTCTACACTGTTTCAAAAATAGGAATTAATTAGTCTTTCTTTAACACTGTCATTCTAGTTGTTTGTTTATCATCAGGTCTACTGGATGGCAGTGAAACCATAATCACACACTATACATAAAATTTCAGAAGCAGATATCTGTCTATATGTGCAGCTTTTCATATGAGATGTGCACATATCTCATGATCCACCACTACATCTCAAATAACACTGGAGGCAGAGTAACTTAGAGTAACTTGTTGATATCAGTAAAAAACATCTAAACTGATAAATCCATCCAATGGAGCTTCACTTTTGCTAAAAAGTGTACTCAGCTACAGGCTTTTTTCTTATCCCCTCCCTCTTTTAAAAAATATTTTCTTCAAGTATTCTACTGGGCTTGCCCTAACTGCCCTAAAGGTGTAACACACATCCTTTCTCTTAGAATAAATCAGGCAGATAAGGAATAGCAACACAGGGAGGTTTCAGAACATGGGAGCAGGCGAAACAGACACAATACCAGGTGGAGGGTAGAGGGGCCAAGTGACTTGGAAATTTAAAGATTCTACAGTTGAAAAGAGCCTCTAATTGAAAGATTCAGGCTTATTTTATTTGTTTTATAATAGAATCGCAGAATGGTTTGGGTTGGAAGAGACCTTAATGATCACCTAGCTCCAACCTGCCTGCCATAGGCAGGGTCATCTTCTGCTAGACCAGGTTGCTCACTGCTCTAAGACTGGGGCTGCTCACTCCTCTAAGAGTGTCCTTGAACACTTTCAGGGATGGGCCATCCATGACTTCTCCAGACAGCCTGTTCCAGTGCATCACCAACCTCGTTTTAAAACATCTGGGTGAACATATTCAAGTACTCAATCAACGGAACAGCTGGAGATGTTTCCTCATTAAAACATACTCTTCAAAATATTAATGAAAGTATGGCTTGGGGCGGCAAGTTTATGTAGACTTCAAAGGAGTAAGCTTTAAAGTTGTATTTTGAAACTACATTGTTGCTATGAATTTGAACATATTTTTATATAAAAGACTGACAAAAAGCCAAGTTTTCTCTTGCTGAAGTTTTTTAAAAGATGTTTTGAGCTTGTAGACTTTGAACTCAAAATTCTTTAGCAACACTGAATTTCCCTCACTAATGCATATGACAGGCATTCTTCCATGACTACTGAACTGTAAGTTGCACAAGTGTATCTGATCTAACTAAAAAAATTAAAGTTAACATGAAGTGAACATTGGGATGAGTAAAATACACAAGAATTGAAATACAATAGTGATGGAGATTGTTCTGCACAAATCTTCAATTCTCTTTAATGTTTTTTCTCTAAAACTGTATAACATTTTCAATAAATTTTATGTGGATAGGAATATGTACCCTGAAACCCAAGACCAGATTATATTTGCATTTCACAGAAACACATCATAATGACAGACTCAATTTAGAGACAGAAAACAGTAAATGAACAAGTTCTGGAAATGTTTCTTTAGCATTTGCCTACCCATATAGATGGTTGCATAAGCATTGTATTTTGTGTTGGCAAAGGTAAGGGGACTGAGTCTGGCACTTGAAACAAAGCAGCTACACACCAGCTACTAGGAGTCTTTATTTTCTAACGTACACTTCTGAGTGGTTTCTAGGGCATAAGACAGGGCACTGAAGAGGTCTCTTTGCAAAGGCAAAGCATGTGTGTGTGCAGACAAGTGCAAACTGTGTGATACTCTTACCTGCAGAACAGACTGCCATGAGAAAGTCTCATTACAAATAGTCCAAATTTCATGTTCTAAAGAAAGCCCCCAGCCTTCTTATCAAGAATTAATCCTAGGCTGAATTTACAGGGCATGGGTGATTCATGTTATGTTGGTCTTGAAATACTTTGATGAATCTCCTTTCCTAGCCAGTGAGGAGAAGACTGTGATGTTTAAGTGTTTGGACTTGCTGAAAAACGTGTTTGTCCTGCAAAACATCCCCTCTGTCTTCCTTTTTAAAAAGGGCTTCTGTTCTCAAGGTCAAGACTTTTGAAAAACCAATTGAAACTTAGGAGATCAATAGTGATGTGTTTGTTTTGGCTTTTTCTTCCCTGGCAACTTCAGGTATTATTGGCTTTCTGGTTTTGTTCCTTTACTGGGAGGCTGAAAAATGGCAAGAATGCAGTGAAGTTCCCAATGCAAAGAAAACATGACATTTGTAGTTTCCAAGTGGTAAGTCTTTCCATAGATGAGTTTGAAATGAAAAGCAATTCTACAAAGTGACTATTTCCTCTCCAAGTTTGTTTGTTTTCTTGGAGAATAGTGTGTTGAGACCTGCAGCATTTCTTTGGTGTATCTATTCTCTTTGATATTAACAACAAGTTTTAGCCTTGAAAAAAAATTTTAAAAGACACCCCAAAGAGATCTCTAATGTTTTATGAACAGGACTTTGGTCTACTTCATGGTGCCTCAGGAAACTTCAGTTTGCAGTTTATAGAATCATAAAATCACAAAGCACTAAGGGTTGGAGGGAACCTTAAAGATCATCTAGTTGCAACCCAGCATGCCATGGGCAGGGATACCTCCCATTAGACCAGGTTGCTTAAGACCTTGTCCAACCTGGCTTTGAACACAGCCAGTGTTGGGACATCAACCTCTCTGGGCAACCTGAGCTCCAATACCTCGGCAGATTCAAAGAAAATAATTTTTTCCTAATCACTAACTTAATTTCATGTCTTTCAATTTGTACCAATTACTAATTGTCCTAGGACTACAGCTCCTGATGGAAAGTCCCTCTCTGACTTCCCTGTAGGCCCCTTCAGATACTGGAAGGTTGCTATGAGGTCCCCACACAACCTTCTCTTCTCCAGGTTCAACAGCCACAAATTTCTCAGTCTGTCTTCGTAGAGAAGGTGCTCCAGTCCCCTTAATCCTAATCCTTATACCTAATCCCTTCTTACTGATTGAAAAGCTTCCTATAATGACACTAAACAAAATCAAAACCAGTGATGGAAGGAGGAGTAAAGAAGACATGAGGTATCAACTGTCTATATAAGATCTTCTAAAACTATAACACTCTAACAATACTTCTTGAAAAAATGTTGGTGTGCTTAAGTTTACAACTCAAAATCCATCAGATTTTAAATAATATATATACTTATATTTATATATAGATTTTAAATAATATGTATAAATAATATGAATCATACCATGTACAAATCCCACAGACACTGCTTACAAATTTAAACAAGTGTTCACTCTGGTATCAAAGATCACAACAGAAGAAGCTAGTTATTCAGGTAAATTACTTGGAAAATCTAGAATAAAGAGAGTAGCTCCTCCACTACTTCTTAAAAATGACAAAAACAGGTGACTTCATGCTTAAGAGTAGACTCCTAAAATAAATTAATGCAGTTCAAAAATTGTATTCGTGAGAATATTAACAAAAGTAATGATTGTTAAATAATGGGTGCAACAAAAAAATCCAACCCGAGCCACTCACACTGCCAAATCACATTTAGTGTTAAGTATCACAGATCCCAATTCACACAGCCAATGTTTCCAGTTGCTGAAGTACTAACAATCTTTAATGCCATCCATACTTTGAATAGGTTGGACACAATGCATTTACTTCAAAAATAGAATTTCATTCCTTAAGCAAGATCATTTTCTTTTGGTTTTAACTTCAGGTGGTTCGGGTTTTTTTCCCTCTTATGTATGTGATTAAAGGGAGGAAAAATCACATAGCAAAAGTAGTATAGTTTTGGCTGGTTTTGTTGTTCTGGGTTTTTTTAAAATATAAGTTGCATAAGGATTATATTCCTCCTCTAAGAATGTACTTGACAGGTATGTTTTAAAAGTACTTTGTTGTCCCTGTGGATGGTATTTATATAATTTAGTTTCAGACACCCAGCTCATATAATTTACATCATTCTCCTGGAGTTCTCACTAAATAAACCTCAGGAAGTAAGCAATTCACATATCCTAAATAAGAACATGCCTATGCACACAAGGGAGACGGTGAAATTACTCTCTCAAGCGTTAGCTTATTTATAGTTTTTTGCTTTCACCCATTTCCCCAGCTACTAAAATTAGCTCTATTAGTTCCGGAGTTTCTTAATTTTGAAGAGTTAAGCAACACATAAAACATGGATGTTCTTTCTCTCTACTTCTCCTTCCATTACTAGGGATATCTTATGAAAATGGTTTACTATGTATTTCAAAGATATCTTAAAGAATCGCCAGAATTCGTCAAAATCAGGGAAGTCAGACATAAAAAGTATAATTGCACAAACACAATGAGAGACCTTCCTTTCAAATTACTAATTTCCTAGCGGGAATTTTTATTTTGCAGGAGACCCTACATGAGCTAAGTTCCAGCAGCTCAGGCAGAAGTGCAGGAGTTTGAGAAGCAGCAGGAATTGAGTCAGGAAGGGAGGGCAGAGCACCAGGCTCATGCCAGTGGAGCACAAGAGGCCAGAAGAACAGTTCAGCTGGCCTTCTCAACATCAGAAAATGTTAGTTGAGGGCAAGTCAGATCTAGGTCTAAGCTTCTATATTAACCAGTTCTTTGTTTACACTGACAGCTGGAACATAACACCTCTGAGTTTCTTCTCTGAATGTGACACAAGAAATAATAATCTTGTTCAACAGAGCAACTGAATTTTGCAGAATTCCTCTAGTGTGCCCTAAAATGTCACAGTTCACTACAGTACTGTGCAATGTGAAGAAGTTGCTGCCTTTTATGTTATACAGAAACCTTTCGAAATGCCTGATTTTACCCTTTTCCATTCCATTTCAAAACCCAAGTGGATAAAGTTTAGAGCAGCTTGATCTCTCTCATAGCTGTTATTTGAGCAGGAGCTTTGATTAGAGAGCTTGTGAGCTTCCTCACAACAATAAATTATCCTCTGATCAGGTTAAATAACATTCAAACCCAAGTATTTTTAAAAAAGCACTATGCACCCCAGGACTACCTGATAAGGAAGCATAACTCCATATCAAACATCCAAATACTAGGATTTGAGTTTAAATTCATATTACAAAGCACCCCAATAATTATTAACTCAAAGATTTTCCTTAAAGCAAGGTTAACAGTTCTGCCTGATTCACAAAGCACCTGTACTATAACACAACTACAATATTTAAGCTTGTAGAAGTGAGTAGTTTTAATACACACAGTGAAAAAATCTACTGAAGAGATTTCTATATACAACTTTTAATGAAAACTCAGAGAAAGAGCATGACCTAGCAGCAAGATATTTTGGTTTTTCTTTGTTGTACAGCATTGGATTTACATGCAGCATTATTAAATGGTAACCTATCTAGACAATAACATATCTAAGATATAAGCATCATTCGAATTAAGTCCATTTTCACTAAGGCAATGAGTCAAAATTCCCTATTAAAAACTTGAATACAAAAATAGGAGTTTTAACTAACAAGCAACAAGCACACACATTATATATATTGTCTGATCAAAACATTATGCAATAAAAATTCCAAGTTTAGGTATTACAAAATAAAATGAGGTAACAGGTACAAGTCGTGGTTGACAGGAAATTGAAGACTTTCAAATTTTCTCCCAGAAGAATCCTCTTATATTTTCTTTCTGAAAATGTATTTTATCAGCTTCTTAAGGTGTCAAAAACAGAACAAAGCTTGTTATAAACAAATGTATTCTCTTCAAGAGTGAAAGAGCAAGTTCAACAGTTACCAAAAGCAGGACTTGCAAAGTTCACCAAATACACTATTCAGCCTTAGAATATAATTAAAATATTAAAACTGAATAGTTTTAATAAGATTTAATCCTCATGGTGCATAGTAGACAATTCCTGGTCATGTGAAAACTTTAAAAGTCAGCCACATCTGTAGTAGTCAAAATTTTTTAGCAACTTTTTTTCTCTCCAAACCCCACTTTATAATCAACAGTTTTCAGTTGGAGAAAAAAAACAAAAAAATCACAGCTTGAAGAATGTGGAAAATATTTTTAAACAGAAAATATATCTGAGAAAACGAAATTTTACTTAAGAACAGAAATATGTACATAGAACAAAAATATGTATATTTTTAGTCTTAATTTAAAAGTTAGATTTGATTACCTAGATTCTGCTAGAGAAAAAGTCTTCTTGGACTAGCTGTTGCTCAGAAAAGGACTGATCAATGTCTTGGATGAGACTTTTAAAAATTCTCTCTTTAAAAATGCCATTCCTTAGGCTACATTTTACTTCATTTGTTCTGGCAACATTTACCCATGACAGCTGTGCTCAGTCTGTAGTATGTTATAGGATATGGGAGTCCATAGTAATATTACTTCATTGTTCATCATTAACCATCTTACATAGCTTTAAAAAAGGCAAGATATTTAATTACAAGAGTTTATCTTTGGTGCAAGGCTTGTAACTGTTTAGTATACTTATCTCTCAAGCAGTTGATCTCAATTACACTGCTTGTGAAGAGCATTAGGACTTTCCAGATGAGAATTAAATTGAAGCAACTAGACTTCAGCACTGTAATGTTCAAGGGATATTAATGGACTTTTAGACATATTCTGGAGAATGTTAATTTCAATTCTTACAACAATTTACTGAAGTAATAAGACAATTGAGTTCTAGTAAAACTCTGGTGACTTGAATAATGCTGATTTTTGGGGTCAAAAAATTACTATAAATACAAAAGTAGTCTACACTTATGATGCTGAAATAAAAGATCTCAGCTACTTACACTAAGACCTAAAGGGCAGAGGAAAACATATCTGGCCAGAAAAGACATGTTATAACAAAACCCAAATGAACATTTTTCAGGTGTGCAGATTAAAAATGACAAGTAGTAGGATATTAACTAAAGCATGACCTTCACACCTGTAATTGCTGACCTTTTCCACTCCTTTCAGGCTCCCAATTCATACAAGGACATGAAACCCTTACTTGAATCACTGTTTGACAGTAGCCCTTTCAAACCTTTACTCCTCCCTCTCCTCTGCCACAGAGGCACCTGGCTCTGCTGTGCTTGACAACACTTTGGGCAGCCACAGCTCTCAGCTGGCCAGCCACAGCTGCCACACAGAGCTGCTCGCCCACCCTGCACACGAAGCTACAACACTCACCCCATGACTGCAGGGGCTCCTTCGGTGCCACCCCACACCTGCTTCTGTGGGCTCCATCACACACTGAGGACCACACCTTTTCATTCCTCACACAGTAAGTATCTAGTGTTAATGCCAGAGCATCATGGAGCTTTCCCATTTATTGACTAAACGCATTTGCTACGGTAGTGTTCTTTCAGTGCAGCATAAACCAGCCTGGGTGACTCTCACGTGCCCTACAGCTAAACTCACTGCAGGGAAATCCACAATGGCTTTTCTTCTGAGAAGTACCTAGAAGCTGATCAGCAGTTTCTAGACTAAAGGCAAATAAGTGAAAAGAAATGCCACAAAGAAGACAACACTCAAATGCCCTTGCAGTATTACCCTCCTCACGCAGAAGTGCTGACTAAACTTAATCTTTGCTGAAACATGGGATGCAGAAGGAAAAGGCTTAGGATCAGCAGAAGTTACCAGGGTGCACAAGGAAAGGGCTCAGTTCAGCAACTCTTCTCCATCACACATGGAGTGCCACACATACCACATCATCAGAAAGGCAGGCAACAAGGGGAAGCACAGTTCTTTCCTGTCCTCCTGACACACGAGAAGCCCAGGGAGTCTCCAATAACTGGGATGTAAGGTTTTAATTTTTTTTTTCCTTGTAGGTCAGGGCAAGCAGACTGCCTGCAGAGAGCACACTTTTAGACAGTACAAGCAGCTAGGTGTGTCTTCCTAGTTGCCAGTTTATTATTATGAAAACCCTCTACAAAACCATGCCCATTTAACCAAGATTAACACAGTCCTGGAGGCTTCACTTTCCATCTCCTTTGTGCATGTGTTTCATGCATATTTATTTATTTTTAATAAATAAATAAATAAAACTTTTTTATTAATAATAAAATCCTTACCTATTCCAAAATTTACTTTATTTCAAAGAGGTTCAGTAATAGTTCCCTAACAAACTTGAAGCTGTCATTAGCAAGACAAAACACTGGTCTTCCGAGAATGAACAAGAAGTAAGCCTCAAAATGCAGAGTTATTGTTGGAAGATTAATTCTAGCTACTGATATCTAACAGGACAAAAACCTAAAACTAGGCACTCACACATTAAGTAGATAGAAAAATGCAATGCATGTAAAAGTTTTGTAAACTCTACTCTACATCATTAAAAATGACAACAGGGTTTCAAAAGTATCTTCAGTAATGCTCAGTGGAGAGAAAATTTAGTTACTACATTGGCATACCAGAAAACATATTTACATATGCAGAACCAGAGCAGACACCTTCAAACTATCATTTTTTTAAAAGAGCAAACCACACTATTCATGTGAGGGCTTTATCACAACTCCTTTTCACAAAAATATTGATAGAAAATTTTGATACTCAAACAGTTTAAACAAACTTGTTACAGAACATGGATAGATCTGCAACATTTGTAATACTCCTTCACCATGCACATAGCATTCTCACAATGCACCATTTCTTCTGAAACATATAATACATGCACTAGTGACAGTATAAAAATAAACAGAATCACTCTGTTAAAAAAAATATTGTAAGATGGTTTCTCTCATTTGAAAAATGCATATTATTTTTTTTTCCAGTTGCTTAACACTATTATTCTCTTACAAAAACTTAGATGTTCTGCACAATTTTGGTTTCACTTGTGCTCACTTTGAATTGCATTATATATCTGAAGTGTGAATATTCCCCAAACTTTGAGGTCTTAAACTCTACTTAGGCTGAATTACACCATGCTTAAAAAATAAATCTAGTATTTCTAGATGTGTTCTAATTTTATTAAATGTTTCACTTACTATCCATGGTCCCAATAAATTATGTTTTATTGAGAGGGGCTCCTTTACATTACTTGTAATAGGCAAGATATATCCATTGTAACTCACCACTTATGTAATTAAATAAGAAGTCCTACCTTTCTCCAAGAACAGAGCACAGCATTCCTAGTGCAAAAAACAAGAATTCCATTTGAAGCAGAGCTGCACTTCTCTCATTTTTTGAAGAGAAGTTGAAAAATTTTACAACTGTCAGAGAATTGTTCAATTAAAGCCTGCTTTAAACTTCATAATCTAGAAATGCTGTAAGAGCCCCTTTTCTTCCAAGAACTTGTCAGTGAAAGGTTGACATCGAGTCCCATCAGCCATTTAAAGACTGTGTAAAAAAATAATTTAATTGGAATATTCTATGAAGCAGATAATTTTACTAAGAGCTCAGACACTGAAATATTGATTCCTGTTAAAGGGACACCTACACTAACCAGTGTTCGAGGGCTGATTAAACTATAATGTTCCCCCAAATCTTATTCCAAAATATTTTCTCTTTTTTTTTTTTAATTAGAAAAAAATATTACAAATCCAAAAGTGAGTCCGTTTTTGGGGTGAGAGGTGGGTTTGCTTTGTTTCCCCAAACAAGATGAGAGAAGGTCCCTTTAACAAGGAAGGAGATAGGTATCACTTAATCAGGATGTGGGAATGGAATCTGTACCTATGGGTAAATGGCAATGCGTTCTGTGTTGGTTCAGCCCTTGGTTCTGAGTTCTGCGTCACTTCTGGCATCGCTCGCTCGTCATCCGTCCCGTTAATGCTTTCCGGAGTCAGGGGAGACTGAATATCCCCTCCAGCTGATTCCTTAAGTGAAACAAACAACACATTAAAGTTACAAACTGACCTGCCCAGAAGGGTTACGTACATAAAAGCGCTAATATTAATTCTTAAACAATTCACAAATTTTAGTTAGTATTAATACAATGTTCAGATTTCTAGCATCCTTCATGGTCACATTTCATCATGTGTATTTAATATAGAAGTAGATTACCAAAAGATTCACATTATCTTATACAAAACACAAGTGGCCTATGAATTCTTTGCAAGATCCAACCTTCCACTTATTACAGAGCTCTCTCTTACCTGGAATTACGTTCTACCCTCATTCTGATACAAGGTGGGTAACTCTTGACACTTGGAATTCTTGTCTCATACCTTACATTCTAATGCAGTGAAACAAACAATTCTGCTATTTGTTTCAAAATCTAGCTTTTGTGTTGTTTATTACCGAAGCCAGCAGTGGGAGGGCCACTTGTGGTGTGTTCCCAGTTTCACCTATGAGCCATCTGTAAAGAATACCTGTTCAGCAAGGTGCAGGCAAGAATCTTCATAGGCATGTTAGCCTGGGCTAGCTCTTGCTGGTCATGGTATTATCTGGGAAGGAGAATACTCCAGCTACAGCCAGGTGTACACATAGCTATGGCTATGCCATTGGACACCTGAAGAACTTAATGGTTGCCTCCCAGCAGAAGGCACTGCTATGGGTTTCATTACCTCTTATCACACCAGCATGTATGTTTGTGTGTGCATTTAAGTATGAAAAAGAGGAGAGTTGACAATATAAATAGGCAAATAAATTATTCTATACAAATATCATGGTTTTGTCTTCTACTATTATTATTATTATTATTGTTATAATTATCATCATCCAGTAGGATAGACAATTGCCAGTGACAATAAATAATAGACTTTCCGGATCTAAAAGTTTTTCTTCTATTTTTTCTTCTTCTCAAACTACATTATGTATTATAAAAAATTACACACCACAGTCTAAAAAATCTGCATAGCTTGCATCTTTAAGATAAAATTCCTGCTACAATACTACTAGATTCATAAAATCAGAGTCTACTTATTAAAATGTTTTAAATGTGAATGCACAAAAACTATTTCAACAGAAGGAAAAAAGTTACAAGTTCCATCTAGGCTTATTTTTTCATTAAAGTACTTCCATAGACTTCCAATATGAATGAAATTCAAGTAACAAAAATTCAGCCAGAAAAACATCCCAGTCTATGTGATAGCTAAAGGATCATGGCCTGCAAATTCATGAACAAAAGAAACATCAGTTTCTAGTGTGTTTCTCTTCCACAAAAAGTACAGGTCAATCAGTGCTTTCACACATTCACAACTATTCCTGCCTGATAATAATTTATTTGCAGACAACTCTAATGGAGCTGACTATGAACAAAGCATGACATATAATAGAAAAAGCCACTCACACGGAAAATATTTTTCACAAATGTTTACAAATAATATGTTCCTATTTTATATTAATTAGAAGAGTAAAAGTATTTTAGAAACATTTTGTGAGATGAGCATCTGTAATTAAGTTTTTATTGCATACATTATAACTTCACATATCCACTCCAGATTTTACAAAATTGCACATGACATTGTGATATTCAGTATTTAAACTAAACATAATTGTGGGATATTCATCAAAAGACATCTTATATTTCAATATCTTAAAAAAAGACCCCACATGCACTTACAGAAGAGTCCTGAAAGTAAAACAAGTAGATATTGCAGCACGGATCAAACCACCTTTTAGTGATAACAGTAAGGAATAGAAAAAAACTGAGAAGTCAGTGGTCCTAAAATCATGAACAAACAAAAACAAGTCCAGCATGTTTAGTTATTGAGTATTATTCTGTTGTCTCAGTAGGATTCCATACCCTCCCTGGCACAGCTATTCTTCATAGTGCTTCCCTGCACTGGCTGGCAATGGCATAAGTCTGCTGGCTACTGCCACCCTAACATGTATGAAACATTTGTTGTAGTATTTACATCCCAAAAAGTGACGTTTGTCACAAACTCTAAGTAAGTTTTGTACTTCTACAGAGAAAAAGACAAAAAATTATAAACCAGGAACATTTTGCCAAAACCAACCATTTCTTGCACTAAAAATTATGTGATTGTAAAACTATTCAGGCATTAGTTATTCCTAGTAGTTTGCATAGAAGGGGCTCAGAATTACAGACAAGACTATTTTAACTAAATTACCCACCCTGCAATTTCAGAAACAAAAAAACCCTGAAATGCCCAGGGTAAAAAAAAAAAACTATCAGAGCACAGTCATCCTTAGAAAAAAAGAACTGAGGTTCAGATGCCAACTGATTGGGGTGAAACCTCTCAAGACTGATGGGGTGCAATGGTAAACTCTATTTGATTCTGTACTTAAACCTAATTAAGGTTACTTTAAATGAAAAGAAAGAGGTGTGGGTTTGTCAGCTAATTGTCAGGCTATTGCTTCATGCAGCTCAGTGAACTCCAGATCTAAGTGCATGGGGAAGCTTGCAACTGAGAATAGACCATGGGTGGTTTGCCACTGCAAGATCCATGAATTTATGACAAAAGCAAAATTATTCCCTACATTACAAGATGGATCTGGGAAACAGGAGGTGGCAAAGCAGGGGAGCCAGTATTTCAGTTTTATATAAACAGAGTAAGAGGACTGCAAGTTTTTATTACCTAAGGCTCAGTTAAATGGACATCAGATGGTATAGCTATGTGCATAGGTGGTCTTAGAAGTCCTGAAATACACAACTTCTTTCTAGACCAAAGCCTCCAGACAGACCAGATATAGATAAATTGTACTATTACATGAATCTGTCTTCATATAGGTGGTTTTAAAGTACAGGTTCTCTGACACAGAAACAATGTGTTACTCTTCATCTCTGGAAAGCCCAGCACACTCAATGGGACTGACACATAACAAAGCAGCATCTCTCTGCTACTTTGTGGTCCTGGCCACTGTCTTTCTCTGAGCAAGTTAAGTTCTCTTTAGAGTTAAGGTAAAAGGTGATTTTATCTATTATCTGATATTCTGGAACATTAAAGTAAAGCCTGTTGGTAGACAGGCAGAGAACAGGCAGTATCAAAGAAACAGGGAGAATGAAGAGTTTAAAATTAGCAGCAGCATTGCTTAGGGGACAAGGAACTCCTGCTATAAAGTAACTAAATATTAGGCTATGTATGGTTTTCTTTCTACCATGTGTTTCCCACACACTTTAAAAAAAAAAAAAAAAAAATCAAAACTACATATTCCATCAAATGAAACAATGCACATAACACTCGACATAATCAACCTAATCTCAGTGAACAAAATTGCTCTGAAGTTTTAAAGTCTGCTAAATATTTGAACTACAAATACATACCAAATTTCTGAGATATTTTTGCTGTCATATCTTGATTTCTATTTCTCTACAGTTTCCCAAGTCTTTATATGGTATTCAGAATTGAAACTCACAGGTTGCAGAGGTATTTTCAGGCTTGCATCAAACAATAGTGAATAGCAAATGTCTTGTACAGTATTTTGTTACATTAGTTGTGGAGATATTTCCTAAAGATTCAGTCTGTAAGGGCATACTGAGGCAGAAGAGTATACTTTTACTCTTTTAGAATTCTGTAGTAGAGAGGGTGGGAAATGTACCATATCCAGTACTTGAATTAACTAGTAAATAATAAGGGCATTTTTTAAAGCTGTACCAAGAGAAATATAACATTCTATTTAAGCTTTAAGTTTGATGTATATAGCTTCCAGATTTGATATGCAGCATTTTCCTACTTATTACTAATTTAACACAGCAATATATATGCATATCCAAGATTGCAGAGGGACTGATCTTTTTAGATAACTGAGTTATCATTTCAGAGTTCATATACCTCCCAATGTCCTTCCTGTCAATACCATCAAAGCCCCATTAAAAAAGTCAAGTTCCTGCAGTGTTTACTGACCACTAAAAATATCTCCTTTCTCTTTCACTCTTCCCCTCTGCAATGGATTGTTATAAAAAAGGGAAAGAAGAGCTACAAAATTATTGAGAAAAACAACAATTGAATTGTTTGCCTTGCAGCCACCTTTTAGGAGATGATGAAAACAAGAGCAGGTGCTCTTTCAAATGTCTCTACAGTCCCAATTTCCCTCCCTAGTACCAAGCACCCATTTTCCTCCCAGTCATAAATCTGATTGAATGAGCCCAGTACCACAGAAGTGCTGGAGTCTGTCATGATGCCATCACTTCTTATCTGTTCTAAACTCCGAAGTTCCCGATTTGATTCCCTTCTCTCTAGGGAACTAGCATGTGAAAACTACTGTGCTCACGTGTCAGCACTTGCACTAGCTGTATTACTCGGAATAATACCCTAGCTTATCAACACAATGAAAAGGCAAGAAAAGAAAAGTAAGGCCTGAATAGGAAATTATTCTTAGGTCTGCCATAATGAAATTGCAGCCCTCCACAGGCATTATAGAATCACTTAAAGTAACATTTCTGTAACTGCCTACAGCATAAAATGTTAGGTTTCAACTGTAAAAAGAACTCTGTACAGGAAAATGAATAACATCAATAGCTCACACAGTTTTAGAGAAAGCTTTAACCCCAATGAGCTGCAAGACAAAAGCATCTTGTCTCTGAGTGAATAGCTCAAATTTATGTCCAAACCATGTAATAACTCACTCCACCTGACAGTGTCAGATTTAACTTCTGAGTCCAAAATATTAACCAGTGTGTCAAAAGAGAAGCATAATAATTTTTTGCCTGTTACATCAGGTAACTAGAGGCCTGGGTAAAGCACTTCACTGTTTCTGAAGTCAAGTGTATATTACTGACAAGTGTATAATATTGAAATGCATATTTCCATTGTCTCTGTGGAATTTATCAAAAATTCAGAGACAGTAAAGGAAATTCATAAAACTTCCTGTCTTATTTTTTTTCCATTTGAGTGGAGCAAGCAGTTTCCCATTAAGAGCAGAAGCCAGCCTAGTGTTTGGGCACAATGCTTACTGGGAAAACAACATGAGGGTTGTTCATTGTGTAAGCTCTTATTTCCACTGACTTCTCTTGGTAGGACACCAGATGTAGCTTTCTGATAGCAATAAAACTATCTGTGTAGCATGCTGAAAACTGCCTGTCATCCTTACTCCAGCAAAGAGCAGGAGCCTATTACAGTAAAAAGCACAGAAGATACACTGATTCAATGAAAAAAGACTCCCCAGAAAAAAGGTTCAGCCTTCTCAACTCAGGAATCCCTGCTGTAGTTTTAAAGCTGTTGCATTCTCCAAGCGAAGGAATTGCCTTTGTCTTCACTACTGCTTAAAACAAAGCAAATAGCTAACTGAGCCAAAAATCTTGGGCAGGGGGAATACACAAGAGATGGGGCATAAAAGCCTCAAGGAGTTTTTTCAAAGCAAATTCAAAGTATTCATAATTAACATTAGCCATAACTAATGTAAATGTCAATATGGTAACTGATTCTCCAATTATGCCTAGATTAACTCAATTTGTGTTTTGAGATACCTTCTATAAACTCTTCCTGTACATCATGGTTAACTGTAATAAAACTCCAGAACCAGCCTGTGAATCTTCCTTCAATGCATCTCACAAGAGAAAACTATACAGTGGGAAATAAGTAAAAATGGTTGCTGTTTCAACCTATATTTTTGGTGCAATGATTGTTCTATAAAAGGTATTTACAGTGCACCACCAGAAATTTTGTGGATACAATAGGAAATAGTACAAAAAGTGTTTAGTATAGTTCATTTACATAACCATGTTTATTCATTTTCTTGGGAAAATGAAATAAAGGAAAAGGACTTAAAAAAGCACCCGATTTTATTTTAAAGCAAGTCCCTTTGACTTGTAAGTCCCTTTGTCTTGTTTGCAGTATATGTTAAACATATGTTTAAGACTTCTTGACACTCTTTCTGACTGATGAGAGGATTCACAGTAACTGAGAAATTGCCCCTTAATTTTTAATACATATGTATGTAAGGAACAATAATAGTAAGTAACACGGACAAGAAGTATAATGCTTGAATCAGGCAATAAGACTCACTTGAGATGGTGTACTTGTTAGCTCCATCTTTTCATGGGATTTTTCCTTTGCTATTCGTGCAGCTTCTTTGAACTCCTGAAATTTTTCAGCAAACTGAAGGTACATATGTTTAAAGGATAAAAAAAAGAAAAGAGAGAAAGAGTAGGCGTGAAATAATACATTACATGCAGAACAGAATGCTGTACTTTGCATTTCACAATGTCAAATTCTGTCAGTAATTTCAAAATTTTTTCTCCTTATTAGATACTCATTTAAATGAGTTACACAGTGACATACCTTTCAGGCACTTAATCTTAATACATATCTTAATACACACTCTTTATATGTCAGGAAAATGACAATGCAATGAAGCATGATCAGTTGCTGCTAGTTTTAAGAAACTCACCTCAGAGATGGCTAATAATAGGGACAAACTGCCTTGCATAGCTGCTTTCACATTCAGGTTTCACCCTCCTTAAACAACAAATAATCTGCTTCTGAAGCCTAATGTGGTCACCATGAGCTAGGATACCTTTCAATGTACTTTGTTCTTTCATGACTGAAACAATACCGACTTCTTCCCAAATGTTAAGTGCATTTATAATTTCAACAGCTAATTAGAAAAGGAACAGTGGAATACTTTGTTCATCTCTAGAATGTTCATTTACATCAATCAAGTTAAAGAACAAATTCATTGAACTAGAACTGCCTATACTGAACACCAAATCAAGAAATTGCACATGGAACTGCCATATGAGACTTTATTTCTATTCTACATGCACCTCTTCAAAAAAATAGCTATAGCACCAATTTAGAAATATATGCCCTCTTAAACCTGAAAGATTAAATTATTTTGTTAAGAATGGGGCCTGTTTGCTCTGGCTAGGAAAAAAATTGTCTTCAGAGTTCTCATCTTGCCTCTATGCTAATTGCTAGAATAGCCACACATTTGGTTTTGTGTCCTACTGCTTTTATACAGAGCATTATCTTAATATGATCATCTTAAGAGTGCAATGATTCTGCAAAAATATCAGAAACCTCTCCAGCAGCTTCTAAATCTCTTTGGCAGCAGCATGTGAATAAATTGTTTTGCACTCAATGCATATGCAAAGTACAAAGGCTACCTTTTGTGTGGCACAACCTCACCAATTATTTTCAGAACTTCACTTACTACACAAGACCTAGAAAACCTTACTGTCTTCAAATCTTTTTCTGGTAGGCTACTAGTATCTGAGAAAATGTAATTTCTCTCCACTTGTATCCTGTATTTAATTTGTTACATTTTGGAAGCTTATTTTTCCTGGAAGTTTAATCCAGCATCAAAAAAAGTCTCAGAACAGATGATTAAATTGGCAACAGGTCACGAGAACCAGATAATACTTTTTTAAGACATGTGCCTAAACCTCAAAATCTCATGGGTGACCTATTATTTAAATCAGCCTGAAGACCACAGAATTATTAAAGGGCAAATATGATGCCAAGGTTTGGAATAAATGGCTGAAGACAAAGGCAGTAAATATGACAGCCACAGAAACATTTTTTTAAAAAATCATAGATCAATAGACAGCATTCTAAGAAAGAGCCAAAAAGCCCAGTTTGGTTGAGGTTTTCACAAATTTTCTAGAATTCTTTGAGACAGTCAGGTGATGGATAACAAAGTTGAGTCTCATGGTATGAAAGGAGAAGTTTTCTGGAAGATCACATTTTTAAGGAAAAATGAAAAATTGTGCATAGAGACTACATAAGGCTGCTGCCAGTATCCATGGTAGCGCTTCCCACTTAGCATATTCTTTAAGTTTTATGGAATAAACCAGGCCAGCTAACTCAAGAGGGTAAGACAGCATACCCTAAAATGAGTATTTCTCATACATTAGGATACTATCAAAAGCATAGACATATTCTGAATTCTCATTCTCTGAATGACAAAGTACTCTCAATTTTTCCTGAAAGTGAGAGGACATTCTGTTTGTCCTACTGCAGCACGAAGACGGACTCTGCTAACAAATTGTGGTCCTGTGAATATTCTTCAACAGAGGTATATTTCAAGTATCACCAACATCTGATGGAGCAGTCTTGAGATGAATTTGTGGTCTAACATTGAGAAAAGGCCTAGTGAACAGAAATAAATGTTTAATTAATTTTCCTCTACACTGTTTGTATGTGAAGTTGATTAGAGTGCCATTACTTTTCCATCAGACAGTCTCACTAATTCCTATTCACAACAATTATACAGAAAAGAGGTTGCCATTGTTGCACTCTACCCTAGTGCAATTAGTTCAGAAGGACAGGGGCATATGAAAAAAACCAAATAGTACAGAAGTCAAACATGTACTATAAGATATGCAGACAATAATGTGAGAATAAACAGTTTACTTTATATTCTCTGATTATTTGCATCATTAAACTGTGGAAATTGGTCACAGACTAGACCAACTTTTTGTGGTTGCAGGCTGCCTTTTGCTCTCTGGAATTTAAAACACTAACAATTCTAAAGTGCTAGTGGTATCAGACTGCTCTGGTAAACCTGGCTATGATGCACAGAAGCAAGAGTAAGTAATCTGAGGGAGAAACAAAACAAGAAAGAGAATACAGACACAATTTCTTCAAAGTTACAGGGCAGATCTAATTCAGCTCTTCTGTTTCCCAACCAAACATACCTACCAGCTCCCATGGCTGAACAGCTTCTAATCTAAAGAAAAGTTTTATTTCCCCATCAATATGTTCATAATATTTTTACTAACACAGAAAGTTTAATCTTTAGGAATTTTGGTAGTAACAATTGGCAATTGCAACTCACATGAATATCAGTTTAATAATTAATATATAATACAACAGGAACAGTATGCTAAAAAGGGCTCACAGATTCACCATAATCTTCAGAAAAGGTCCATGACTCTGTATTTTTCTTAATAAATTTGCTTATTGTCCATAAAACAGCAACCTGAGCAACTGCTCAGCAAAAAAGAAATTAAGAAAAAAATCTATAGCCTTTCAGATTAAATTTTCAACAGCAATATAGAGCTTTATGTCAAAAGCATATTTCAAAGTGCTTGAGAGGAGTGAAAAGAATGGGATTGAAAGGACTGTAATTAAGAAGGTGACAGAGGGAGGGCAAGAGAGGAGTTGAGGACAAAGATTAAAAAAACCCCAATGTATTTTCACTGGCAAGGATAACCTAGAGCTTGAAGTCAGGCAAACAGAGCGTGCATGACTATAGCAGGATGCTTTGCCTTCAAAGAATCATCTGTGAATAAGAAAAACAAGCTAGTCTAGGAGAGTAGTAAACTAGATTAGCGTTTGTGCTAAAGCCACTGAAATATTAAGAAAAGTTATGGCCATGTTAGTAAGCAGGGGCTTACTAACACACCAAATTAATTGAGGAGGTTTCCAAGTTCACTGAAGCAATGATAGGTGTGCAAATGCACATGCAATACCAGAATCACTCAGAATGTCCTGTATTTGTGCTGCTTTGTGGAAAGGAAAACCAAGTGATTATGAAAGGAAGAAATCTTACAAGTTTTATGCTTGCCCAAATGAAGTAGGTATATTGGGTCTCATTTTAATGGTTTTCTGGCAGGCCGTGCTTATTCTTGGATAGTGACAAGTACTTTCTCAAACAGGCTGCTATGATTAATCTTCCTTCAAACAGCTAGCCATCATTATTCCTTCCTGAACATGTGTTTCTCTTATTGCACTTGGGTGCCCAAATCTTTTCTTTGTTTCAAATATGAAGATTTTCTGCTTAATATAAACACAAGTTCCTAAACTGCACTGAAATTCCTCATCTGAAGAAAAATCACACTTGTACAGGTTCTTGGACTTATCTACCAGGGCAGTAGCAAAAACAAGTAATGTAGAAAGGATGCTCAGAGGACCTATGCCATCAGTTTGAGAAACAGGGATTACTTCTTTCCTTGGAATGAGGTCTATTTCCTTCTTGCAGAAATAGGCTAGAAAAGAAACTCATGTATGGCACATACTGCTTTAGCAAACATTTCAACTTCTGCATTCCAGTAGAAAATGTATCTTTATTTTACACTGAATATATTTCCCACTAGCTTTACTTTAAGGCTGCAAACTTTGAAATAACAGTAATCTGATGTACTGCATAGTAGAAAAGTGAAAGTGAACGTAAAAGACAAAAATGCATCTGAAGACTACAAGCAGTTTTCTTTTTTTCTAGGAGATCTCAATACCCAAAACCACCAAATTGTTTACTTCTTTAAATTCTATCACGAAAAACTGTAATGGAAGAACAATATTTAAAAAAGAAAAACCTAACAAATCAGTAATTAGAAAGCATTACCAATATAAAGCATAATAGGCTTTAATCTCCCTTCTTTTCTTCATCAGTCAAAAGAAAATTTGCAGATACCACACTTTCTCTTGTGCTTTTACATTATAAGAATTGATAGAGAACTTTTTTTTGTAAATTATTTTTAAATAACAACAGCAGTGACTACCGAGTCAAGATCTAGTGAGCAGGAATAAAATACACTTAAATAGACTCACTAGCTGAAGAGTTGCCACTGGTCATACTTACTTTTGAAAGGTGATGTTCAGATGAAAATCCCAAGCCATAGACTGTATTTGCCCTGCTGTCTGCCCACTGGCCAAACTTCTGGGATGTTTTAGTAAATGTCATGTTGGGGGTGATGGTGCTGTTTATTATTGCCTGAAAAAGGTAATAATTGTAAAAAATGGGCTTCATGGTTTTTATTTCTTTTAAAGACAACTCATAATTGAAAATGCCAATATTGCAGGCAATTATCTGAATACATTGAATGAGACACACACTGGGAACTAGGAAACAGTTTTCTAATTCAATGTCATCTAGAATTGCAAAGGCATATTTTTGCATACATTGTGTAGAAGGAGGAAAAGCTGGGGAGGGGAGTAGGTATCAATTCGCAATTGCAAGCAGTCCTTTAAAGTTTCTACACATAAGGACTACCAAAGTCCTTTTTTGTCTCAACTTGTATTTGTCTCCTAAGGCACTGCCCCTCTCAAGTTGCCTGTCAGCTCCACTGTTGGTCTTCCCCCAACCCTGCTACATATGAGAGTCTCACTGAAAAACACTCAATAATATAAAGGAGCACATTTTAATTTTAAATTTCTGTTCTACAAGAGTCTGTTTCCTTTACACACATACAAGCAAGGCTAGCAATGGCAGGGTCATACATCAACTACAGAAGTGGAGCTACTCTTGTTATAATTTTTCTTCTCTTGCATCTATAATTGTTCTTGTTCTTGCATCTACAGGATGCAAAAATATCATCCTCCAGCATGTAACTTCTGATAATGCAAACACAAAATGAAATTACTAGGTGATATGCTGGTCCTACTAAACCAACTGAAGTTCCATTGTGGATTTCAATGGTATTTCCATCACATTAAAGAGTACATATGTGAAGCGCAAACTGTACACATGTGAAGAACGTAACACTATTTTCTCAGGATAGTGACTGAGAAACTTTAACACCATAGAGACCAAGTACTGCTCTCTTAAGACCAAGATCTTCTAAAGTCAAATTCAGTCTATACTACTTGAGTGATATGGACTTCTGGATGGATATTGAAATAAGTAGTTATTTAAAGGAGTTTACTTCACACCTTTCGCTTTTGCTGAGAAATTTGGGTGCCACTGGAGCACAGCTACCACCAAATTAAAATTTTCTATGAATTCTACAGGGCAAGCCTGAAAAAAATTAAAGCTGAGGGTCCAGCCAAGCTCACAAACAGCACCCATGTTCATACGGCGTTTCTCAGATGAAGTGGTGGAGAGAAGTATTGCAAGAAAGTTCAAAAGAATACATTGTATTGCAACCTGTTGAAAGACAAGCAAAGACACTGCAACACAGATAAATTTAACAAAACTCTTTATTGGTGACTTCGGCAGCTTCACTATACTCACATTAATGAAGATGAGCAAATCTGAATATAGCCAATTATTTCTGATAATCTTTGCCTCTAAATACAAATTTTGCCTACCACTGTGAGCAACTCCTTGAAAATTCTGGAATGCCTGAAAGCTTACATTTGAGCCATGAAGCCTCCTCAGCTCAAAGACAGGATTTGCTATGTGACCAGAAAATGGAGAACTATCTCTAGTATTGTCTGAAAGACATCCCTCAGATTTTCATATAGAAGCTGCTTAGTGAAGTCACTGGTACCTGAAACATTTTTCTCCTTTGTTTAGGCATAAGGTTCAGAGCTCAAATAAAGCCATCAGGCTTCTACTCACGCAATCATCTCCAACTGACCACCTAGAAAACAGCTGTCTACAGCACACAGGACAACAGAGAGAATGTGAGACACAACTTCTCAGAAAAAAGATGCTCTAGAACTCTTTTTTTACTTGTATGCCTCTTGTCTTCTTTTGCACTGTTAGTGGTTGGAAGCCCACTTCTGAAATAACCATGTGGAAGACCAGAATAGAGCTGTGCAAGCTCATTTAATGCTCAATCTCACTTCTTGTGGAAACTGTCAACAGTAATATGCTTGAAAATAAATATCTTGGGGACTGTGTAAAACAGATTCTTCCTTCCAACTCAAGCTCTAGCTATATTATCTAGTCTGCTTAAGCCCAGGCCCATCCATTGCTTGATTAATTGAAACTTGCATCACGTATTTGAAAGCGTGAGTATTACATCATGGACATAACTTCCTCAATTCAGAAGAAGACTCAGTGCCAGACAGCCAGGACATCCAAGCAAAAACACAGGTTTAAAGCCTTCACAGCTGCCATTTTCTGCAGTGACAGCAGCATAGCTGGTTGCAGCTTAACCCAGTCGAAAACCTGGGAGAAATGCTTCTGCTGACCACATGACAGGCTGCAGCATGGAGAACGTGGACAGGATGTCTGGTCCAGAACGGGATAGCTTTTTTGACAGCAGTCTGCATTTAGACTGGGTTACATTGGCTGTCAAACTGCTTTCTTGCAAGAGAGAAAGGTAGGAAGAAAACTTTAAAAATAATTATGTTGAGAGAGAGTTGGCTGTGATTCTTCCCTTTATTTCCATTCCAAGAGAAAAATAAAGAGGCTTCACTTCAGTAGACAGCATTAGTCCAAAGACTGGGAAGACTACATTAAGACCAGTGATTTAAAAAAAAAAAAAGAAGAAGAAGAAAAAAAAGCTCTTTAACTGAATTTACCGATTTTACAAGGAAATCAGGGTTTCCCATCTTCTCTAAATTAAAAACCTTGGTATGCTAGGTCTCTCACATCCAAAACTATGCTTTTAAAAGTGTAATGCTAGAGCATGCTACAAATACAGTCCAGTGTCAGCTACCTCTGGGAAAAACTAGATACCAAGCCTTCATGTATTTAGCTTAAAAAAACATTTACTTTTTAAAATCAAAAGTTATAATTGTCTGTCTTGTCCATTCAAATAGGTACTGCTTTAACTGCTCTCCTCTAATACAGATTTCACAGCAGAGTTATCAGTATAACAAAGTGTCAAATATTTCATCAACTTTTCAGAATGTTGTTTCCATAAATGAACAAGAAGCTCTTAAAAACAGAACAAAATCAATCTGACAGGAAGACATTTAGCTTTTGAAGAAAACTGATTTTGTAAACTTCTGGCTTTTTTGGAATTATAAAATAGCTTTCATGTTTCCCTTTCATATTACTTTAGTAATGAAAAAATAGGGCATGTGTCTGAGCTGTTCATTTTACTGACTGCAAACCCAACAGCTGCAAGATATATAGTAGTGGTCAAATATGATTTTATCTTGTGCTAAAACTAATGGCAATAATAATTTAAGACACAGAACTTGCTAACTTCTTCAAAGAAAAATCACTGAACACTTGTTTGTACAGGTCTTACTTAAAACATTTATTGAGCACTTAAAAATTGTCACTTTAAAGTGAGACAGTGATTAAAATAACAAGATCATCTGCAGTAACACCAGTGGGAGACTTGACTGAGTAATAATATATGCAAGGTTCATGGAACCTGCAGACTGGAAATCAACACTTTCACAGAGTCTTCTCTTGTTCTAGATTAATATAAAATTTTAAGTTTGTTTTCCTACCTTGTATCTGTGAAAAAAATTATCAGAGTTAACTAGTATAGCAAGAACCACGCAATACTTGATGCCCTTCCTTTTCTCAGAGGTGGCAAGATACAAAATGGAAAAGACAGTGGGACTCAGAATAATCCTAACATCTGCCTGTACTGTTACTGGAGAAATATGGCAGATTTGTACCCAGGAGAAAGAAGTACTAAAACACATTTTTCCAAGCAACTCTGAAATCAGTATAGAATTAATGAGAACTGAAAGCCTTAGCAACAACTGATCAATGTTGTCATACCATTCTACATAAGAAATCGTATTTTTCAGGCTTTCTCTTGATTCTGAGACTGGTAGAAGAACAAAAAATGTCACATGAAAGGTATTTTCTCAAGAGGTCAGGGAAACCAGATTCAAGTTCTATCAGATTACTTGCACCAAGGTTTCTCTGCCATGGGCAATAGGGCTCCAAATATTGTACATGACTATAAAATACCTAGTCTGTACACCGAACACCTTATGGTCCTAGAACATTTTTTGTAGTCAAGATAGAGGGACGTACATCATATCTGGTGCAAGATATTTCAAGAGGAGACTGTAGCTGCAGAAAACATTATACAAAATGCATTAAAAGTAAGTGGAAGTTGTGTCTGTAGGACCTGTCTTGGCTAAATTGAGTTCAAATAAGGGAAAACCCCCTCTCTTTCAAAATTAACCAAAGTCCCAAATTCAGTCCCAAATAAGCAAATTCAGGTTGGAAACTGCAATGCAGAATAGGGGAGTGAAGATCATGTCTTTAAATGTCCTGTTGTTGACTCTCAGATAATCAGTATAGAAGTTACATTATATCCAGGAATACTGATACTGCTGAAACGCACCACCCTAAAGAGGGAGAAGGGTGTGAGACAGAAATGGGATTACCTCTCAAATCTAAAGTATACCTCTCTCCAACATTCCTCACTGCAGTCTAGGTGAATATACATGTGAGCTGCCTTTGCTTACTGACTTACTGCTCAGCACCTGAGAACTGAGCACATCATTCTCTCCAGCACACAAACCCAAAGGATGCTGTAAACCCCACCAGCACCCAGGTATACAGTAAAACCTGGCTGGATCTATTCCCTCTGAGGGAGGGGCATGACAGCTTCAAAACCTTCAAAGCAGGATTTGACAAGTGTTTTTGGCCACTGGCAACATGTGTATTGTCAGCAGCGCTACTGACACCCATACAGCAAAGACTCTCTCTGAGTGCACTCAAAAATGCTTTCTATTTACATTTAACTCTTTGCACATACCATATGGTATATAAACAGACATGATAAAAAAAGGATGGGGTTTTAAGTAAAAATAAACAAACTCTCTGGGAATTATGCTGGAAACACTTGAAATTGTTCCATGTGTCCCTCCACTATTCGCTTGTGTATGTTTCAGAGCAGTGCTGTGAATGCCTGAAAGAATGGGACTCGCTTAACCATGATTTGGATTCTACATCTTCATCTAAGACTTAGATGAAAACATTATTAGGATTGCAGCACTCAGAGAGTAAATAAAAGTGATGAACTGCATTATCACTGTACCTTGCCATTAATACTGGATGTAGAGGGAATGCTGCAGTAGACAGAACAACTAAATAGGTGAACAACTACTTGACAATTTAATTCAGCAGCCACTCAGCAGGAGTTGCACCCTCAGGATGAAGGCAGAGGAACCCCAGTAGATGTCAGAATATGGATTTTGTATATTCTCCAGATCAGTTAAAGTACTAAATTTTATAACTGGTACTCTTGATTTCATACATCATCTAGTTCCAATCCCAGTATCTTTATTCATTAATACTGACTCAAAAGGCATTTTAATTATTTGACAGAACTAATTGGATCATTTGAAAGAAGGATGAGAAAGAAAAAAACAAAGACTTAAAGCTGGAAAAAAAATCTGGTAGGCTCCGATACCAGTCTCAGCCACTTGAAGCAGAGATTTTTGACTATGAGATCAATTTCTATACACTTTTTTGTGATAGAAGATCTCCTTTTACATTTAAAATAGCAATATTCTGGATATTTTAAAAAATGCAGGGTAATAATTTTCAGTTTTCAATAAGCAGTCATAAAATCCCTGTGAATATCGCCATGCTTTTAACAGAGTATTCCATTTCCAATCATTGTGAACTGATGCATTTCCAAAAACTTCAAATGAACGTGTCTGGAAAGGATCACAACTTTTGATTACCATCTGTATGTCTTTAATGCCCTTAGTGTAAAGTTTTCTGCTACACTGTTTGTAAAGTTACTGTTATTATAGTTATGTGGGTAGAAACAGCCAAGGATTTTCTGCACACCAAATGAATTTCTTAGACAGGTTTTACAACAGCAGCAGCTCAGCATAATATCCTTTCTAGTTAACAGAAAAAAAACAAACCAAACCAACCAACCAACCTAAAAAAACCCACAAAAAATCCCCACTAAAACCAAACCAACTGAATCTAGATAAAAGCTTACCATTTATTAGGCAGGCTTTATTAGGAGGCAATCCTCGCATTCTCTACAGCAAAAATTGGAAGATTACATAACAAAGGATTTACTAAATGATTATGGCCACTGAACAGATGTCCTTCATAAAGCTGAAGCTAATTATATTGATAAATGACTGAGTACAGAAATGAAAACAAGTTATTCTAACCCTATTCATACTTTTTGTACAATTTTTTGTCTTTTTAGCCTACTCATAGCATTAACCAAGGAACGGGTCACCACTTCAATTCAGCAATAGTTATTGAAGTCAATGCAACCACACAGAAAACAGAATTACAAATAAACACTTAAAGCATATAATGAGGCAATGTTACCATTTTAAAACGTCAGTAATCTGTTGGTCAGATAATGATACAAACATCTGAGAAGAAACATGAAGAACATCAGACTAGGAAATAGTAACAAAAATGTTTCAGACAACTAGGTTTTCTGAAATAAAATTTACCTTTGAGCCATCCAAACTGATTATCCTGTAGACATTTCTTGTGCTGTCATAGAAGTAGGACACAGTAACGGCATGCTTACTGGTGGGAACCCAGTTCTTCTTAGTGTTTGGGTCAATCTGGAAGACATGAGCTCGGGTGCTGAAGATGGGTTGTTCCCTGAAGGAGAGAGGGAAGAAGTCATGATTATAATTTGTACATACCATCATTGCACACCACCTCTCTGCCAGTTGTGCCTATATGGATGTACACAGGTGACTCTGCATGATAAACCTTGCCTGATGATTCAGTGTGTGTGTTGCTGGGTCAAGCAGGTAGGTTTGTTAATACATATGTGTAAGCAAAATGCAAGTCTTCTGAAGCAAAAATCAGCATCCAGTTGTGGAGTCAGATAAACACAGACATCTGTAACACGGATTCAGCACTATCCCATCATCTCTCCAGCTCTTCACAGCCCATCTATCCCTTTAAACTAGATGGCATTAATGCGTGTGTAATTTCTCTCACTGCACACTGCAGAATGTGCATAACTTCAAGTCCACTTCTCTGAAATCGAATACTCTGACTATTGTCATCAATTTTATGCTACAATCTGGATCTGAATTGGTTGATTCAATGCAATTATTCTAAAACTAACATTAATTAAGGCCAGGAACATGTGTTGTGAATCCCTCATTCTTTGGAGCTTTATGCCCGGAAGTATTTATACCAACATTAAATAATGTATTAAATACATGTTAAATTGTAAATTGCTTAGCAAATAAAGTCATATGAGGCAAAAAAAACCCCTTATTATAATTTAGAATTTGCAAATTTTTTCCCCATGACCACTACCAGGATATACAGCATTGCACAGAAATCTAAACACATTTTAGTATCACTAAGATGGTGATAAGATAGCCCTCTACAACAGAGTGACTATATCAGTAGGCAAGGGGAGGGCTGTGGATGTCAAGTTATCTGCACTTATGTAAAGCCTTTGACTCATGCCCTACAACATACTTCTCTCTAGATTGGAAGGGATGGAATCAGTGGATGGACAGTTTGGTGTATAAGGAACTGGTTGGACCATCGCATCTAGAGGACAGTTATTAATGGCTCAGAGTCCCAATGGACATCAGTTTTGGTATGTCCACCAACGACAGAGAATGGAACCAAGTGCACCCTCCACAAGTTTGCACTTGACCCCAAGCTGAGTGGCACAGCTGATGCACCTGAGGGATGGCACACCATCCAGAGGGACCTTGACAAGGCCCAGTAGAGAGCCCATGGAGATCTCATGAGGTTTAACAAGACCAAGTGCAAGGTGCTGCACCTGGGTCAGAGCAGCCCTGGTACCAGCACAGGCTGGGGATGGACAGATCACAGCAGCCCTGCCCAGAAGGACTGGGGGGTGCTGGTGGCTGAGAGGCTGGACATGACCCAGCCATGGGCACTGCCAGCCCAGAGAGCCACACGTGTCCTGGGCTGCATCCAGAGCAGGGGGGGCAGCAGGGCCAGGGAGGGGATTCTCCCCCTCTGCTCTGCTCTGCTGAGACCCCACCTGCAGGGCTGCATCAGCTCTGGGGTCCCAGCACAGGAGGGACATGGACCTGTCACAGGGAGTCCAAAGGAGGCCACAAAGATGATCAGAGTGATAGAACACTTCTCCTATCAAGAAAGCCCTAGAAAGTTGGAATTGTTCAGCCTGGAGAAGAACAGGGTCTGGGGAGACCTTATAGCAGCCTCTGAGTACATAATGGGGGGCTACAAGAGAGGTGGTAGAGGGACTTTTTTACCAGGGCATGCAGTGATAGGATAAGGGGGAATAGCTTCAGACTGAAAGAGGGCAGGTTTAGATGAGACACTAGGAAGAAATTCTTTACCGTGAGGATGGTGAGACATCGGAACAGGTTTCCCAGAAAAGATGTGGCTGTTCAGGGCCAGGCTGGATTGGGCATTGAGCAGCCTGGTCTACTGGAAGATGTCCCTGTCCATGTATGCAGGTTGGAATTAGATTATCTTTGATGTCCCTTTCAATTCAAACTGTTCTATGATGCTGTAATTGTCAGTTTAAATTTAGCTGCATTTTAATGACAAATTAATTGCTGTATTTTTTAAGTAATGCTGCCATCAAATTCCTAAGATATTAAACACCAGGACTTCAGGTTGAATTTAACTTCTTATGTATTTTGACTCTCATTTTCAGGGTGTGAAAAAAACATACCCTTTGACCTGCCCTCATTTTCTTTTCAGAGGTGTGTTTTTAACACTTTTTTTTTTCCCCAAAAGAAAGTGTAAAAAAAACCCAGAGAATTTTGGGTACTTGTAGTCAAAGGGGATTAATTTGGCCTCAATACAAAAGGGTACATGCGAACTCTATGAAATATCTGTACTGCTCAGCAGGAAGACCAGCTTTCAGGAGTAAAATTGTATTACTCAGCTGGGAGTCATGTTGGGAGTCAGAGGGTCCGCTGCGGAAGAATCTCGGGATTGTTACGAGGAGATAGGGCCTCTCTCCACCCCTCACCCAGTGGTATGCAAGAGGCCACAAATCTTATCTCGAAGGTCTCGCATACCCTCCAACACTAACCCAGCCACTTTTTACCTTATTTGGTAGCTTTTCACTCCCTAACTAACCCAGAATCCCAGATACCTTTTCCTATGACGTAGGACAGACCCCTAATCTATTTAAACCCACGTTGTGAGACAATAAACGCCATTTTGACCTTATACACCAAATTGGTGTCAGCTCTTTCTTTCTTTATGGACCGAGTGACCTTAGGGAGAAGGTTGCCGTGCTGCAGGGGATATCGAGGTAACCAGGGTGAGTAGCTTAATCAGAAAGCTACATCAGAGTCAAGATTTTTTGAGGTTCACCAGGTAACAGACACGGTGTTCTCCTATGTTGGGTGTTGGATGAAATGGCAGAAGTATGCAGGACAGATCAGAGACAGCAAAACAGAGTTTCAGTGAAAGATAAAGCAGAAGGAAGGGAGGCCAATGGGATCAATGCACATGCTAGTTCTTCACAGAAATGTGCCCTCAGCACCAATTCATCTTCTCCTTGTAAATCACCAAGCTGTAAGAGGTTGCATAGCTGTTTTCCTGATCCAAATCTCTGGCACACAAATGTTATGTAAAGGTGACTGGCCTTTTGTTTAACAGAACAAATTAATTCTTTTTGCTCTTTTGAATATCTACAGTTACTTCTTCAATCATACTTAAACTATAGTGTCTTCAATAATAGATCTATTTTATAATTTACCTCTCAGTTAAGCATATGCCAATATCAAGGGCTGCATATTAACAAAATGCACCAGCTCTTTAACCCTGGAAAATTAAAGAGCCCATGATCAAAAAATATGGAAACAATCTTAGAAGCCTGACAATTGTTTTGATGAATATTGACATTGAAAAGAAACTATAAAGGCTCTAACCATGTTAATGGAAGCCCAAAGAAGAACTGAATCCAAGATCTAGATGTGTGGCTGATGAATATACATTTGACCAGCACTGATGCTCAGTTCACTCCCAGTATGGTACATCACATAACTGGGACTTGCAACACACCACAGGTTAGAATTTTAACATGTAAAACGTAGGTGAGTACTATATGGCTAAAGTGAGTCTCAGTGAAAGTCAACTGTTCAGCCCTGAGATGCTGCTCTCCAGCACTGTCATCACAAAAATCTTCCACAGCCCAACCTAAACATCCTCAATTTGTCTGATGAGGTGGTGTGCATGTTCCTGGTGATCGCTCAGCAGTGCTGCTCAAGACAAACTAGAGCACTCTGCAGAACAGAGTGTGGGTCTGGCATAGACAGTACAGTTAGGTATGGAACAGGATAAATGAAGCTTACTTACACTTCTTTAACCACTTCTGATAAAACTAGAGTTACAGTCTTTCAATGCCTAAAGTACAGCTTTACTGAATGACAAGCTGTCTACACTCTGTGGACAAAGTATAGCTCCCTTTGTTAAGCAATTTTGATAAATCATGATTTTGCCAGATTACTGGGGTAATTAGGATTTTTTTCTGACAAAGACACTAAACTTCAGACGACTCTAGAATTAGACCACTGTTTTGACACTTGACAATGAACACTTATAAAGATTATTTCTGCAAGCTAATGGAAGTTATGCTTTATATCTACAGGATTAAATGTGTTACAGAACCATTCACAGATGCACCATGGAAGTCCTTCAAAACTGCTGTACAATTACATCATCTGTACATTTCTGTAGCAATATACTATAAGAGCTACTTAAATTTTAGATTTCCTAAAACATCTGTGAACAAGCAACAGGTAATGTATAAAACATAAAAAAATATTTGTAACTTCGGCCAATACATCTTCACATAAAAGTTTTCTTCCATTATTCACATAAGGACATGATGCCCTCCCAGTCTGGAAGTTTCAGTTAATTCAGCTGAAATAATATTAATTATAGGAATATTAGTTAAATAGGAAGGAAGATAGCTTCCTCTTTGCCTTCCTAGGTGGTCAAACAATTAATCTATTTTTTTTTTAAATTATAATATATATTTCCATATATTAAAAGTAAGTCTCCTGTTTTTCACAGGATTACAGAATAAGCTGAGTTGGAAGGGATCCTCAAGGATCATTGAGTCCAACTGTTGGCCCTGCATAGCACCATCCCCTTATTTTTGTCCATATTAAGTTGATATCAACTTAATATGGAAGAACATCTTTAAAGACGAAAAATCAATCCTGTAAAAACCCCAACCTTTCAGCTTTCTCTTCTTTTTCTTTCATTATCAGAAGGTATCCAGTACTCATTAAAGACATTAATAGGAACTAAGACAAGAACTCCTCACTAATTACAAAGCAAAGTAATTAATTTTTCCAGAAATATACTGATGCTGAACAAAAAGAAAACAAACTAACAAGAATGCCATAGTAACACAGTTTGACTATTAGAAATGTCCGCTCAGGCATGGTAAAAACATTAAGGCTCATATCCTGCTGTTCTTAATTGCCTTAGGCTGCAACATTACAGTGGTCAAACAAAGACTAACAAGAAGTAAGTACCAAGTCCTCCTGGACCCAAGAAGCAATGTGATGAGTAAAGAAGCATAAGAAGTATCACTCTAGCAGGCAGAGTCATAACAGGCTTTTCCATAATCAATATAGAAATTCATTCATTGATACATGATCAGTCCTAAGCTAAGCTTAGGAGATAAACATGTTCACTAACAGTTGAATGAATAGTTTCCAACCACTCTTTCCATTTTGACATCTTAACAGAGCCCTTACAAAAAAAAAAAAATGCAGACTGCTCTATATAGTAAACGTTACTCTAATCAAAGATTGCATGAAAGAACTTTAAGTTGATATAGAAGATTAGAAAGTACTTTACTTGCTAATCCATACTTAATATATGACTCTTTTTTAAAAAAAGTATCTATTCTCTAATGTCTGGTACTTCTACAGCACTAGTGGTGAAAATCTCTTTTTGCTTATTTCTTCCTCACACTCTTGTTTACCATGACTCCAAAATTATCTTGAATGCTATAAAACCTACAATTTCTCTAGGCTGGGATTCCATTGTCTTAGTTATTCTGAAAACAATAAGGCCATTGAAAAGAAAATATGAACCTCTACAACATTACTTGATGTCCTACTTGTCTCCCGTTATAGAGTGTTAATAATGATGCTTAAAAAACATATTAAAAATTAGATAAAACCCTCCCTTCCTCCTCCATACTGGGCTAAATTGACAGTGTTTTGGCAGAGAAGTTGCTGCACTATGTAGGATGAGGTAATGAACTTCTCTGTCTGGACACAAGACCCAGCCAGGATTGCAGATGAAGACAAAAGAGACCTGGGCAATGACTCTTAAGCAAGAGCTGGAGCAAAGAGCTGCCCAGGCAGAAGCAGAAACCGAAATAGGCTAACACTGAGTGACCATGCCCCACGAAGGAACTGAGTTTTTAAAGGAAAAGGAACCACCATGGGCACTGCCTGTCACCTGGAAGTGTTAAATTTCTCAGCAGAGGTATTTTCCCCAAACAGTAAGACAAAAAGGGAATGAATAAGCATGTGTGATAGGGTATTCTTACTCAGCTCAGTTTTGATAGTGAAAATTCCATGACATTCATGTCAATGTCTATTTCTCCAACACGTAATGCAAACTCCAGTGCATTATCCAGGCTTCCTGTCTTTGATGCACATCGAGTCCACATACAAGACTACTTTCAAAACAAGTCCAACAAAATGTGCCTTGGAGATTTTTTCTTATTGCAAACAGAGCAAGATTTAATCTATCAGGTTTCATAAAGAGTTTCAGAGGAAGATGATGCCACATGCAAACAAAAACAGGACAATATCCTGTGCTCAAAATGGGAGTGCAACCACACTCCAAGCTGGTTGGAGTGGTGGAGACTGGACAAAAAGTGTGCTGTCCTCATGCCATTAAAGCCCCAGGCACAGCAGACCCTGCCACACATGACTGACAGCATGCTCAGCACACAGTCTCTGGCAGTCCTGAGGACTACAAACCCCTCAGTAGGCATCACACATATTTTGTAGGTGGTCATTTTGCATACACTTAATTCTGAGCCTCTGTAATAGCTGTCATCCAAGGAAATTTCTCCACAGGTCAGACAACATGAACACTGCAAATGGTATTTCAGGCATTTGCTGATTATCCTCAGATTTAGGATAGGAGAAAGAGCTTTTTGCTTTTTCCAAATGTCAGCATACTAATCTCACAGCTTTTTCCCAGTGTCCTGCTAGTCTTAAAAATATTCTCCCCTAGCTTGTTTCTGAAGCTCTAGCAAGCTTTTGTTACTCTAAGCAGCTTGAGAAGAGATTCCTGAAAAGAAATGAGGAGAGTGATTAAGAGTGCAGCTCTCGTCAAAACTAATTAATAAACTACAGCATCCAAGCACAGTCAGTGTTGTTTAAGGAGTCTGAGTCAACAAGCTCTGCAAACAGTTCAAAGCAACAGGAAACCACTGAATTTTCCATGTTCATAAAAATGCTCTGAGGTCTGGTAAAATTTGTATACATTTGGGGGAAAAGTATTGCATAACACTGGCTTCCAATGTATGGAAACTCTTTTGAAATGTAATCTTTTTCTGGACAGAAGGTAAATGACAAAAGCATCTTGAAGTTAAAATTATGAAGTTGAACAAACACACCCAATGGACTTGTGTAATGACTACGACTTGAGATTTTGCTTTTTGTTTTACACACAACTTTCATGTACAATGTATATATATAGTAACAACTTTCATATCTCAAAACAAGCTTTGAGATAGTAAAAAAGTGGAAGTTACAATCAAGTAACCAAATCAAAATCTCTCCCATACCACCAATGGTTTATCTAGTTCTACACCTACATTCTTAGACCTGTTTTTGCTGTTACGTTTTGGTTTATTTGAAGTTAGCAAATGTTTAGAAAGTTGCTACCAAAAAGCTTGTTTTCTGTATACAGTTATCATCTAATATGCAAAACTGCCTATTTACCTATAAAGTTCAAGATACAAGCTTTACAGACTGTGCTCTGTAGCTATGTAACACTGCACAGGCGGTGCCTTCAAGCATTTTTCTAAGCTGTTTTGTTTCCATTTAAGAATCAGTTTTCGGTATTAGATTTTTAAGCACTTAGGAGTTAGCATAACATCACAAGTAATACCTGCCATTTTTCAGGATTTGAGGGGAGAAAAATTATCTAGAGGTTTTCACTAAACCTGTTAGGTTAAGTAAAAAATATATTTACCTTAGCCAGAAACATAATTATGTACTGTCTGTTACATTTTCAAGGACCTGAAGTTCTAACCAATTTGTTTCAGCTTGAAGTAGGATATGGCACAGTACTTAAAAAGACATAGGAAGTCAGCAGAAGTCAGCAGAAAATAACCTAGTGATTACCACAAATCTATTATCTTTGAAATGTTGGTGCCTCTGTAAAGACTAGTGAAAATCTGTGAGCTATTTGGACAACAGAGGCAAAAGTTGCATTCTATTTGCATACCTTAACACCCGACAATTTTGAAAAGAAAAAAAACTAATAAAAAACCCAAACAACAACCTTGCAACATTTTACTGTGGGCTAAGAAGTATATATAAAACATATATGTATACAGCTAAATGCAAAGAATATAGTTTTATACAAACCAGGTTAAATTTGATGCCTATGAGCAGACAGAACTCTACTTCAGTCAGAAATTATGGACTTCTATTAGCAGAAAAACTGTTCGCTTGTAATTATTGCATCAATTAATAGAAGTTTTATATTACATAGCAGACAAGTCAGGAAAGCACATAACTTCAGATATTTCTGAAATCAATTCGTTTTGGTAACATTTTGGCACATTCATTAAGGTGGATGGCATCTTCAGAAGGGTAACAGAGCTGATGAAGGGACTGGAGCACAAGTCATACAAGGAGCAGCTGAGGCAGCTGGGGGGATATAGCCTGAAGGAAAAAAGAGGCTGAGGGGAGACCTTATGACTGTCTACCACTATCTCAAAGGAGGCTGTAGCCAGGTGGGGGTCAGTCTCTTCTCCTAGGTAAAAAGTGGTGGTATGAAAGAAAATAGCTTTGATTTGCACCAGGAGAGGTTTAGAGAATGTATTAAGAAAAAAATTACTTATGGTAAGGATTATCAAGCAGGGTGTCCAGAGAAGTGGTGGAGTCATCCTTCCTGGAAGTGTTCAAAAAACTTTTGGATATGGCACTTGAGGACATGTTTTACTGTGACTATGGTGCTGGTTTAGGATGATTGTTGGACTCTGTGATCTTACAGGTCTTTTCCAACCTTAACAATTCTGCAATTCACAGGTATGCAATCCTATAAAACGGTCTGCTTGGGGAACAAATGGATGACTCTGTATGTGCCAATCTCAACCAAATGTTCAGGAAGCCCCCACACAGTACCTTCCTGAGAAGGAAGGGAAAGAAAAGAGGTAGGGGAGTTTCATACAAATAGGCACTGTAAGACAACCACTGACAGCACTTAAAATGTATTGCCATCACATGAAATCCCAAGAGTTAGGATTACCATACCTTGGGAAATAAAGCTCTTGCTATTGAACAAACATGAAGACAAATGAGAAAGTTTACCGAATCTCATTCCTCTTCCGTCTGAGCTTACCATTCATTAGGGACTCATGGTGGATCTTACTAAACTTTAAAAGAGTAAAGAGCTTTTTCCACAGCACAGATTTACATTTAGCTGTAGGTCAGCACAGACATTACAGTCTCACAAATTTAGTAACAACAACAGCATGGAAGATGGCAGAGTTGCAAAGCTGAGGACAAATCAATGCCCTGTACTTAAAATTAAGCCTTATATAGTAAAGCGAAGAAAAATCCGAACAAAACTCTTATTTTTGGTATAATGACAGTGAACATGGAGCTGTTTATACTAAAGATATTCTGCAATTCTCTGGGTTTTAAGTGTCTGTTCTCCAATGCCCCCATATACTGTTATCATATGCTGCTCAAGTTCAGCAGGTAGGCAACCAGCTGAAGTGTTGCAGGAAATATTCACAGCAATAATTTATCACTAGCTGTGAGAGTTACTCCCACAGCTGAATGATGTTCCATCTCTCCAAAGTTTTCCTATTCTTGTCCTTCCACACAACCTTGAAAAGCTCATTTTCATAGCAGGAATCAAGCGAGAGTTCTGGGAATCAAATGAGGTACCAAAAAGTGTATTATCAAGTACTCAGCTATATCTTCCTAAAGCTCTCACTTCAGTTTAGTAACTTATTCCAGGGGTATAGATATCCAGGGGTATAGGCACCTTCAGAATTTTTCTAGGTAACTAAGTGATTATTCCTCTAAATTGTGCAAGTAAGTGGACAAAGGTATCTCTGAATAAACATTTACCTTAAATTTGTTTTAATTACAAAATTGGATAGAACTAACCATTAACTTTTAATGACTTAAGAGCAGCTCAACTATGTTAGGTTGAATTTTAGAATATATATTTATATATAGTGAAAATACTAAGAAATTGTGATAGTAAAAAACTGTAATTTTTTTCTTAAATTTTCTCTGTTTGAAAATTCTTGTTAGGAAGTCAAGAGAGGAGTTCTTCTCTCTTTAGAACTAGATAATTAATTTTAGGATGTACAGCTTATTTTCCACATCTAGTCACTACAAGTATTTATCAGAAGTAAACAAAAAAACCCCAACTTAATGTCAGGTTCTAGTCTATGAACAAAGAATCCTGGAAAGACAGTGTAATGAGATATTTCTGAAAGAAGTCTAGATATTAACATTCCTGCAACAGCCCTTACATGCAGTAAGCTAAGCTATGCTGCATCTGGAATAAGAAATAAGCAGGCAATGAATGGTCTAAAAACATTCATTTCTCTCCATCCTACAGCAAGGAAATCCAACTTAGCTACACTTGCAACACAAGCAGAAAAGAGAAAAAAGCAGAAAGGAAGAAATACCATTATTCATGCTTGCTAGTAAAATAAGTTTAGAAAGGCCTGAAAGCAATCACAACCAGGCTTTCTTGTTAGTTCCCCTAGTTCCTTGATACTCTCTGTACAGAGACTATTTTTCCTTTGCAATCTTTATCAAAAATCTCCCTGCAATGGAGTTCTGACCATCAGACTAATCTTACACAACTCATGTAAATATTTTAAGGGAGAATATTCAGTAGTTTAACTGCTTAACTTGAATTTCTACTGTTATTTCACACAGTACTTTATCACAAAGTCATGCGACATTAAAGTTATGGTATCCTGTCTTCCTGCACCACCAGTTTTCTTGAGTTTAAATTAATAGATATTTTCTAGGCACGGACCTCAGGAACAATATCTATAATCTTCAGAACCATTACAAGAGCTACAATTTAAAGGGGAAAAAAACCCCAGAAGACAAAAAAATAAAGAAACCCCTTACACCAGCAGCAGAAGCACAGCTCTTCAAATAATAGAAGCAGAGAGAGCAAGAGCATAAAGTTGCTTTGGGATCCAGAGACATTGCTAGTGAGGCAGGAGTTCATGTACTGCTTTACAAGCAGGCGCAGCACCAGTCTCCTTTCTAGGGGCATGGAGAAGGATGAAGAAAATGAGGAGGAAGACTCCAGATGGGACATAATTTTCAATCTCTGCAATCTCTAGAATGCAAACCTATCCATGACCTGCATGTTTTCCTTTTCACATTTCCCAAGCACCCTCAAATTAATTTATGGATTCTTTAAGATCTAAAGCTCTGTAGTTTCCTTTGCAAAACAATTTTCAGCTTGTGATAAGGGCTGTTTATGCCACTCACAAATAACTAATTAGACCAACTGATGCTGACTAAACAAAGTGAGAATTAAGCCAAATTGCATGGGGCCACTTAGGTGCTCTTGCTGAGACACAGATAGGTAGAAACAGCACCTGGCAAGGTCTTCGATGTTAATCATAGTGTTCATTGGGATTTAAGGGTCCTACGACAACACTGGTAGAAATGCCTTCCAGGGCAGCAGATTCAGAAAACTGACAGACTGAAACTTCTCACTTTGTCCTGACATGAAAGCATAAGACTGCCTGTAAATCAACACCCTCTGTTCTAAAGTTTGGTTAGATCAATTTAGTGGCTATAATAAAATCCTTCAGCAGCACTGGTAGTGCAGTATGAAGGAAGTGAGAATAAAGAGATGGCACTAGGACATGAAGCTATGTAGATAACTGAATTAGTAAGAGTGGCAATCCCACATCATCTTAGATTCTGTAAAATACAGCAGAATTCTATAAACAATGTAAACACAGTATTTTCTGATTTGACATTCAGTGTGATTTTGCATGCTCCATCAAGTCTCATCATTGCCTAGACAAGAATTTCTATTCTGATGGCTGTATTTCACAGCTATGGAGCAAAGTGGCAAAGTTGGGACTTTTGACAATAGACTGATGAGAATTCTGGAACCTAGAAAATAATAGAAGAAATACAAAGTCATAGAATCAAGTTAGCATATTTCCATTGACATAAATGGCAATTACATGGTAAACAGTGATAATATTTAAAAATTAGTCTAACTGCTATTTTTCTAATCATCTTTGACTTCGAGAGACAATGCTAAAATAATACTAGTCATAATGTTATTATTATTAAAACTAGATGTCTTCGCAATTTGTTAACAGCAGAAAAACCAAGGAATACATATCTTCCTTATTTATTATTCCACATTTTGAATTTGTCTCGAAGATATATCTGTAATAAAATGAGGTTTCCTCATTTGGCACCACAGTCTTTAGCAACTTCTCCTTGCTTCTTAATAGCTTTAATTAATCTCCTTATTAGCTCTAAACTTCCATTTTGCTTCCCTGTAGACCTTCATACAGAACAGTCACACCTCCTCACCATTTCTCACCCAATCAACTACATCCACTCCATCTTTTTCCACATCTCCAGGTTATTAATTTTGACATGCTTTCTCCATGTGAAAAAGCCTTTTCTTTAAGTGGGCCTGGCACTTGTCATGCCTTTCATTTCCAGCTTAAAACCCACAAACAACATATTTGACATTAAGAATTTGACGGTTAACAGTCAGTTTTAAGAGCTTTTGCACTTAACCCTCAAAAATAAACACCCTGAAATAAACCACTAGCTCTACCACATGTTGACTGCAGACACCTCAAAGCTGAACTCAGGCTCCCACCAGCACCAGTAGAAGTATCAGAACTTACATAAGGAGGGGCTGAATAGACATGCATTTCATCACCAGCACTCGATCTTCAAACAATTTGCAATCCCAACCAGAGTGCTGCAGCTGCATGTTAGGTTTCAAAGGAAAAAAAAAATCACTGTTCCACATCGAAAGATGAGAATTTTATTTGTATCACGGAACTAAATTAGACTCCTAGAAAGGTAAACAAATTAATTTTGTATTCATAAATAACAAATCAATTTGAATCACCCATTGAGCACTACAGGAACTATATAGACTCTTTAATTCACTTTGAGCATATTATTACCATGCCAGCAAGTTTCTCCCTTCTGATAACTTACAGCTGAGTAAACACTATTGAATTTTGGACTCAGTGGTTGAACTTATATTGACCTGTAACAGGGAGTCCCAGGTCTGTTTCCCTGATTGTTCACAGCACACTTCTGCCAAACATTCTGAGACACCCAAATACCATTCCTGACAGGTAATGAAGTTTGCTCATTGGATCACTGAAGGTATTCTTAAGATGGCTTCAAATCCTGTCTGTCCCAGTGACATGCCTCACACTGTCAGGCAACTTTCCACTGTAGTGAAATGCAAAACAATGATAAAGGGCAAAATCCAATTTTAAATATACTAGTATGAACACACACTGTGCACGGAGCAAAGAGTGCTCTACACAGCCCACTACAGCAGCTGACAAGCGAAAAGTTAGACAGGTCTGCATAGTAAGCATCAGTCAAGGAATTATGCCCAGTGCTGTGCCACGGGGATGAACCCCAACAGGCAGAGAAGGACAGCCACACCTGGACTAGGCTGCTCATTCCACTGATAAGCAGCTCATGAGGGGAGAGCAGAGGATATTGTCTACTCGAGTTCAGCAAGGCTTTTGACACCATCACTCACAAAATCCTCATTCACAAATTCAGGAAGTGTGGACTGAATGAGAGGACAGCGAGGTTGATTGCGAACTGGCTAAATGGCAGACCTCAGAGGGTCAGAATCAGTGGCAAAGTTGGAAGCCTGTCCCTAGTGGTGTCCCCCAAGGGCCCTTGAACGGATGAACCATTTAACTTTTTCATCCTTGATTTCTAAAAAGGGGCAAATTTCTCCTCAGCAAATTCAGTTATAACACTATCTGGGAGGAGTGACTGACACCTCTGAGTTCTGTGCAACCCTTCTGAAGTACCTCGACAGGATGGAAAGAACCATCTGAAATTCAGCAAGGGCAAGTGCAGGGCTCTGCACCTGGGGAGGAACAATCCCAGGCACCAGCACAGCCTGGGGCTGACCTGCTGGGGAGCAGCTCTGTGGAGAGGGACCTGGGGGTCCTGGTGGACAGCAAGCTGTCCTTGAGCCAGCAGCGTGTCCTGGTGGGCAAGAGGGCAAATGGGATCCTGGGGGGCGTTGGGAAGAGCATTGCCAGCAGGTCATGGAAGGTGATCCTGCCCTTGTATTCATCCCTGGTGAGCCCTCAGCTGGAGTGCTGTGTCCAGTTCTGAGCTCCTCAGGACACAAGAGATATGGAGCTCCTGGGGTGGGTTCAGCAGAGGCTACAGAGATGATGAGGGGTCTGGAGCATCTCTCTTATGAGAAAAGGCTGAGGGAGCTGGGGCTGTTAAACATCAAGAAGAAACAACTGAGAGAGGATCTCATCAGTGTATACAAGCATTGGAAGGAAGGATGTCAAGACGATGGACCGGGGTGGACCAAGCTCTTCTCAGAGGTGCCAAGCAATCAGACAAGAGGCAATGGGCAGACACTGATGCCCAGGAAGTTCCACCTGAATATGAGGAAAAATTTTTTACTGGAGGTGGAGGTGACTGAGCACTGGAACAGGTTCCCCAGAGAGGTTGTGGAGTCTCCCTCACTGGAGGTATTCAAGAACTGTCCAGACACCATCCTGTGAAATGTGCTCTGGGATGACACTGCTTGAGTAGGGAGGTTGGACAACGTGACCCACTGTGGTCCCTTCCTATTTAACCCATTATGTGATTCTGTGAAGACAAAGCAGCATCAGTACTACCCTCAGGTATTGCTATTGAAATAATGTAAAGAAACATTTCCTCACTGACAGCTCATGCACTTACTTTGATTATGCTGGTGGATGCTGGTAAAGACAAAGTGTTATGTGTTGTACTGGAACTAGATTAGCAATGCTTTGCAAACAATACTTCAAAATTTAGCTTATACTTCTGAAAGGCATTTACGATGACCTTAGTTCTAACCCCAAGATAGCAGGTGGGTGGCAGGGCTTCACTCAGAGGAAAATAATTTTTAAAAATCAGGTCTCAGAACACTGCTTAGCATTTTGACAAGCTGAGAAAAGAAAAAAAAAAAAAAAAAGAAAAAANGGACAGAGCCCAGCACCAACGAGACAGGGGGGCAGCAGATGCAGAGCCTAAAACAATAAACCCAGGGCTGGATTCCCACCTGGATAATTGGCAAAAGAGCTGCAGGAAGCAGCAGCTTGTCCCAGCAAATTTTGAAAAAAAAAAAAAAAAAAAAAAAAAAAAAAAAAAAAAAAAAAAAAAAGATACCATACAGTTGGTGCAGAAGTTTTGGGTCCAATTGCCTACTTTACAGGCCTATATTTACCAGCTCAATAAAAATATTCAGCAATAAATGCATGCTACTATAGTTAAGAAGTATCTAATCAAAGAGCAAGAACCAGTGTTTGTTAAGAGCTAGTTATTTCAGCATGACCTTTTTTCTAATGAACAGTTTTTCTTACATGGTACCTGAAAGAACTGGTGGGGTTCCATGCCTTCAAAATCTATGCATGAAACAAGAACTAGAAAAGCCTCCCTCACCCCTGCCTGTGCATAAATATCAGAAGATATTAAATGTAAGAAACCAAGCCCCGGTGTTTCTGTATCCATGAAATAAACAGTGGCCAAAACTGAGCAGGTTCATTAGCTACTTACAGAATGCTTGCAATACAAAATCAGTTTTAAAGAAAGCTGCATTTAGAAACATTTCATAGCTGTATGCTAAACATGGTATAGTCTTAGGACTGGAGCACTTAGGTGCTCCCATGGTTATGTCCAAAAGAGGCTTAACTGAAGCATCAAACACCAGTCCATGTAGCAGAAACTGACATTTCCCACTCCCTAACAGGTTTTGTGTTTACAAACAGACTGGTTAATATAGCAAATAGAATGCCATGAGCAGAAAGTACTCATACCATAGTTAATTGCAAAAGTTTTTGCAGTGTTACAAGCAAATGAAGAGTAACAGTTCTTCAGAAAGACCAACAGCATAGATATAAGAAAAAAATAATCTAGGGTTCCCTGAATAAGCAAAGTCTTAGGTTTTACAAAAACATTAGCCAGTGGCAGAAGTACTAAGACAAAAAAGACAAATACAAGGGTGGAGCAGAAGGTAACCTTTACAAGACCTAGACATGAATTCTGTCTGTAAAGGCTGACTTAGTGCAAGCGATTTGAGGAGTGCCATGTCCATCTCAGAGCACTCAAGACCAGCAGTATTCTTTGAATGTGGATTTGCTGTTGTTACTAAGGAGGAGAAAAGAAGGACTTTTAAAATATATTTTAGTCCCAAGTAAAACTGTTCCTTGTAAGAACAATTGGGGGAGAAGCAGATTGCCTTTCCTTGTCTAAGAACTTCACTCCAGAATAGTATTAATTCTCCAGTTCTGCTAATAATAAAAGTGGCATATTGAAAAGGACCCTATAATACTCTTCATCATTCCATCCCAGTAATAGAACTACTCTAGCTTTTGCTGCAGTCTGATTTTAAAAACTATAATTAACGTGGACAAAAGCAGAAGTTTTGTTGGTTTGTTTATTTGGTTTTTTTTTTAATTTCTATGTCACATTTAAGCTCACCAAATACATAAGTCGCAGTAAAAACTACTTCAGATCTTGAGTGGCCCATTAAGACCCATTGTAAGAGACATGGGCAGCATTTACATTCAGATATGAGGTTATCTTAGGGAATCTAGTGTTCAGTGCTCATTTCACAAAATTCAGCCAAAATGGGCCATTATTTAATAATGTACTTCAGCACCCGTGCTTTTTTTATGAAAACTTCTCAAAGATCATTTGAGTTTTACTATCACATGTAGCCAGATATACTATCTGAGCTGTGCAGTACTTCTGAGAACCATGAGTACCTAGGACTCAAATCAGCAGGACACCATCTATTCCCAAGCACTGCTAATTGTTTACTGGTAAAAATTAGTTCCTCCTTAGGTCTAGATGTAGAAAAGGGACTTACACTCGAACGCTGAAAAAGCACTTAGAAATCAGTATCCAGAAGCTGAAAGTAAGTTAAATCCAACAGAAGTGTTCCTGTCTAATTGCAGGTTAACTCTTCTAGTCACACAGTCAGTGAAGAATGCAAGCAGCAAAAGCACAGGTTAAAGCAAATCACCAAATAGCTGCTTAGGACCCCAGTCTACTGCATACAGTCATTTGACAAAAGAGATACACAGCACATATTATTGCATATGCTTATTTTTATTAGCATGAAAAGTACCCTAAGATACCTGCCATGGCTGTGTACTACACAGTAAGTCATACTGGAGAAAACACTGTTTTCTCCAATATCACACAGTACATTCTTTCAGAATTTTGTTCAGACAAGCCAGGGCTAGCAGTCTGCTGGAAATGAACAGGCCTAAGAAGTAGACTTAAGAATTGTGAGAATACACATCAACCTGAATTCTATACCCACCAATATAACCTATTATAGTTTGGGCTGGCAAGCTTGTTTGTTCGGGTTTGGCTGTGGTGGTGTTTTACTACAAAATACACTATTCGAAGGGGGAAAAAATACCATTTCTCAATAAGCTGATATTCAACCTAGTGGACAGTCAAAAAAGCCTTTCCACACCTTCACACCTTCCACAGCTTCAAAACTGAGGAGCAAAGTTCAACAGGGGTAGGCCTGAGTTCAGACCTTTTTAAACATTTCCTACCAGAATAAAAAGACATTGCTGTAGTAAAAGGTTGGTCTATACCACCTGTAGTCACCCTTCCCTTGTGCACAGCCCTGTATTTGCAGTCAGCTAGGTTACAGTATTGACATAGCTCACTGCACAAACATTGGTGCTGCAGTAGACAAGTGGAACAAGCAGTGCATGCCTTCTGTTCCAAATGGTTCCCACTATTTGGTGGCAAGATCTGTGAAAATTTAATAATGAGGAGGTTGGCAAAGAGCACAACCACAAACATCAACAAAACAGTGCCTGTGAATCATTTGCATGTATGTGGAGGAAGAAGAAAAACCTGAGAGGAGCTACGTGTTTCAAGTTGTCCCCTCCCATTACAGAAAATGAGTGATGCAATCTGTTTGTTACCTAACTTGATAACTGTAACTAAAAAACCAGAAATCATAACCAGTTACTGGAAATGACAATATATGCTTGTATCTGGCAATCCAACATCATCTATTGTATGTTTAAACAGTATCTTCCTAGACCAATTTTTTAACGATGACTGGCATTCATCACTACTTGCCACCAAAGAAGCATATCAGAGTGCAGTCTGCTGCCAGAAGCATGATTGTGATGCAGTTCCAGAAAATCAATATAGTATTGAAACACAGTTCCATTACTTCACCAAATGAAGTAATGCCACTACCAGAACTCTGTGTAGATAAAACAGAGCCCAACACTGCATAGTGCAAAGACCAGGTAGAATAAACCCACAGCTCCCTCTAGCCTCTTTTCCCCTCTAATATTTCTGTCCTGAACACAATACTAATTTGGTGGATCTCACATGGCTGAGCCTTGGGAAATATAAAAAACTTGAAACAGAATGGGGAAAAGAAGTCTACGATGAAACTGGATATAAAAGATTTTTCATAATGCAATGCTTTCAACTCCCATTACACCTTACCCTTAAGACCAAAATATCTGAAAAAGCCTTGCAGGGAGAACAGCACAAAACCCAGAACTAGAAAGCATGCTCTTCAAGAAAAATTTTTACAGAAAGCTTTCACCTAAGTAGGGGTTTTAAATAGGGCATTTAAATACATGTTTCATGGTATCTTTAAAATACAAGGAAAAAAAAAAAAAAAGAGGTGGACTCTGGGTTTTGTTTCCACTTTAAATAATACAGAATACTTAGTTTCTTTGTTCACTATCACAGTTAACTGTTACTAACATTATAACCACACATATGGGGAAGCCTGAGAAGCCTGAGAGTCTTCTCCAGTGCAAAACTGTCCCAAATACAAAGTGCACATTTGTAAAACACAGGCATGTATACATATATGCATGTGAGGTCTGTTCCTGTCCTAGTCGCAGCCTGGCTGGGTATGAACGCACCACACTGGTTTCCTTGCTAAGCACCTCTTAACTTTTCCCTGCTGGACTATCAGAGACCTTGGTCCTTGGTAATTATTTTAGGCCTCAACAGCTTCCAAATTACAGATATCTAAAGGAGAAGAAATACTAAGTTCTAATCTGGTTGAAGATCTGCACTGTTTATATGGTCTGGAATACCTTGGAAAACCATAGCCTCAACTAAAACAATGTCTGAAGCATCTATACTAATGAGAAACTACCAGCAAGTTAGTATTACATCATAAGATGATGCTCTTCCCTGAAGTACACTAGTGCATATAAACAGATTTGAAAGGCAATGATTTAAGGAAATCACAAGAACACACACAAAGAACACACACACACAACTGATGCTTGCTTTGAGACACTGAGAATAAATATAATCTCAACATGATGAATTGGAAGGACTTAAATGTTTATTTTTAGCAGAAGTAGGATTTTTCCTAAAGAGTTGGCCTGTAAAATCTTAATAATGCACAGAAGTACCAACCCAGATCAATTGCAACCTTAATTCATTACAACTACCTTCACTAGATCAGCCATCATCCCCTCATGATGCTCAGGACCCTCATTTATGTTTTACCAAGCCAGACGATCTGGTTCAGATTTCTTTGAAGTCATAAAGTGACTGTGACAGAATATAATTTAAGCATGGTAGAGGTCTACACATATTGTTCTCTGAAAAGTAGTTTATTAACCATTTCAGGCTGACTTACATGCAGTCTGTTTTGGTATATATACATTACTAATTCTTTACAGATAATCAAGTTTTGCTAGTGTTATCTGTAGAACTTGTTATATTCTTCATTCTGCTACAGAAGACATCATAAACTACTTTGCTGCCATTGCTTTCACACAATAAGCATCTCATTTTACCCCTGAGACAGCAAGATGGCCAGGAATTGCAGTAACACTGAAGTACTGCCAAGAAGCTACACCTTCTGCTCTACTATCTGAAGTATTTCTGTGGAACACAGCTGATAGAAGTGTTGCGAGAACAAAGTTTGAGGAAAGCTACCATTAAGTCTTGTGGGAGAAAAACAGGTTAAAGAATTTGAGTCTGGATAAATTAAATTATCAATAATACTTCTGGCTCCCAAGAGTGTTAATGTTGCAGTGTTCATGTCTTGTTACACAGATAGAAAAAGGAAACTGAAACACTTAAGGACAAGACTGTAGTTCATTCTGTTTAAAGAAATGTGTTTTACTAACTGCACATACTTCAAAGAGTGTAAGATCTAGGAGTGGACTATCAAAAATGAAAATACTTATCTCTATACAAGTGCAGCACACTAAAATACTAACCTTTCTCAATATTCTCCAGCCAACTTAATAACCCTAGCATTCTAATTCTGCCATCTCAAACTGACATGTATCATAACCACCTTTACAAAGATAACATGCTAAATATAGTCCAACAAAACTGAAGATAAAGGCTTTATAAAGACATCTTGATTAACATGACATGACAGAGATGAGCACATCTTCCAGAAGCTTTTACCTTGTAATTCCTTATAATTCAGCATGAATGATGGGAAAAGCAAGTAGCAAATTTAGATATTTGTCCACAGCCATCATGTAAAGGCCATCATGTGAAGTAGTTATGGAGAGACTACGCATCAATAAATCAAGAATTAATACTAGATATTATGTTTAATAGGACATCAATTTCTGCACCCCTACCAGAATTCACAGCTGTGCAGCTTCCCCCTTGTATCTGGAAAGAAGTGTATTCATTCCAGTCTAAAACAACACCTGAATCACTGTCTCTACTTCCCCTGCTCACAGACCAAAGTACAAGCAGTACCAATGACAAGAAAAATATAGCAAAAGTTCCAGCCTGAAACACAGTACTTACCTGGTCAATGCACACAACAGCCTAAGCTGTCAATATAAATCCTGAGTATGCTTTAGAGCTGTTACTTGAGGATTTTTAATGCAATCAGACTTCTGCTCAAAGAAGAATGGTTGTGCAATACTGACAATGAACACATGAATACATGTAATAAACTAGGACAGAATGCAGTTTTTATACAAAATCCATGCTTCCCTACAAAAGAATGCATATTTTATGTTATCAATCCAACAAAAGGTTGTCCACAATGGTTACATCACTCAACTGTAACTATTGATAAGAATTTGTCTTTATGCAACAGGAATGAGGAACTGGGAGAAGTGAGACAGACTGGCAGATAGAGAAACAAGAAAGGACATCCTGTGTATCTGGCCTATATAATCCACAGGGCTTGATACACTTACCTTTTCTGAGATGAGACACGCACAGACATACAGGATACAGCACTAAAAAAGTGTTCTGAACTACTCTAGTTTCAAGTTTCCCAAAAAAAGAAAAAAAGTTTAATAGCAGCACTGGCACAAAGCCCAGTTACTCACCAGTTGGTTTCCACCACACACCCAGTGCATAATTACCTGGCTTGCCTGATGGTACTGCACGTGCCGAACAGTCTGAATTACACCAGCAGAACAGTGAATTCTTCATTATATGAAAGTAGACTAAGAAAGCCCCTGCTAGTTTGGCAAGCCAACTTCCCTCCCCCAACATTTCTGTGTTCTAAGCATCGAAATAGGTGAGCTCTCCACCAGCCAGGTACTACAAGATCAGTCTACAAGTTTACACAGCATAGCAGTACCCATTAAATACTGAATATAATACAGAGACCACCATGTGACCCAGGTATATCGAATTACCAATGATTTTGCAGCTTGCTTCTAGAACACTCAATTTTTAGACCTTAGTAGAGTATAGAGCATCAACTGTTGAATTAAAAGCCCAGTGCACCTTGGTGTAGAAATACTCTGAAATCCTTGGGCACTTGCATTTAGAAATTAATTCAAAACAGCCACCAAATCAAGACCTCTCCTCTGAACAGTAACAGATGTCTGACACTTAACCACAGCTCAACTAAGTAGGTGCTGGCCCTGGCTTGGGTGTGCTCACTCAGATTAAGAGAGATGCGGGTTTATCAGTAACACAGTCCTACATTTCAGGGTTTGTCCTCCTTGTTCGAAGATGTTCTGAAAGGAATTCTATATTGCAATATCCCAAAGCATACTGTCTAAAATGTCTTTAAAATATTTGCTAGCAAATTTAACCTTCTTGACATTAATGTGCCAAGATACTACTCAAGTCATCACACCAACAACTGTGTTTTTTAAGATTATTTCAACTCTCTGCAGATAGGGATTTGTAGGGGTGTTTACCTATGACACTAAAACACTAGGAGAGCTGGAGTTCTGGAGACAAAATGTTTGCTCCTCTTCAGCAGTTCAGTGGATTTGTAATATAACTCAAATATCTACAAACACAGTATTGATTTTAAATCAATTAGAAGGTTTCCATTATTTTAATTTTAAATAATCCTGTGTGTGACTAGCAATTTTAAGTATATATCCCAAAAAGCTATAGTACCATTTAGACTTTTGGCAGAAACATCCCTTTCTTGGATATGTAGACAGCTGCAAGTTTGGGTTTATTCTGTTTGATTTTTTTTAATGGAAGGAAAGACAACAGAAAAATAAAAACTAGCCTAAGGAGCGAGGAGTCATTCCATCCTACATCTTGACCTGTGACCCCCAATGACAGGACAGAGCAAGGATGCAGCTGTTATCATCACACATGCAAGGAAGTGAGTAAATTGAAGAATTCAAACGTCCTAAACTGCTTGAGGAGACATCTGTAACTCCCATAGTAATATGCCAATTTCACATCCGAATTCCTAAGTGATCAAAATACAAAGGACACGATTTGTAACTTTTGTAGACTTAGAAAATCTGCCTCCACCTTGCAGTTTGCCAGATCATACCAGGTTTCTGTTGCTTTGGAATATGGATGAGTTTCCATTCCACTATCAGACAAACCTGGTAGCATGGATTATTTTTTCAAATCACTATACAAATCCTAAGGATACAACTGTGGAAAGTTTTCATAGGTATCTATGTCACATTTTTATCTACCAATTTATATGAGATCTGACTAATTTAATCGATTTTATTCATTCTCATTTCCTTAAAGTCTCAAGTGGATCCCCCAGTTTACTACAGAACCTGCTGTGAAGCCGATTTCCTCAGAGCCTGCAATTTATTGAGAAATTCCCATGTAGTTCGATATTCTCTGAAGACTCTAGAAGAGTGAAAGCGAGCCTTCCCTGTTCTGGAATCTCACCCTAACACACTAAGTTTAAAACACTCATCTTCAGGACTGAACAACGCCTAACAACCCGGGAAAGGTCCTCATGGTGGGGAACTGGGAGCCGAGACGGCTCTTGCAGAATTCCGATGTGGCTACGGCGGAGACAAACCTCTGCAGATCGCGGTGCGCCCCTCACGGATCGCACGGCTCTCCCCTCACCGGGCTGATGCACAGCACCGACTGCAGCAGGATTCCTGC
>VWZP01002663.1:494956-669770 GCA_013396995.1 Dicaeum eximium
AGATGGAGATCCACAACTATTCCTTCTTCGAGATTATTAGAGTGAAAAAGATCAAAATTAATGCCGACTAGGCAAACATAAAAAACAAGTAGCTTGTATGTACATATTCACTGAGGTAAAGTAGCTAGGAGTCTATATTCATTAGCTTCTAAAAGTCTGAAATGATACTCTGCATGCAGTAATGGCAGGTGAACAGCAAAGAAACTAAGGCTTTAATTTCATATATGAGTAACTGTTGCATCAGTTTTGTTCTTTCAGCTCAAGCTCACACACTAATGCAAATGCTTTAGTATTTCATGATGTTCACAGAATTCTGTTTAGATATCAAAAGATGATTCCATCTGTCTCTGCCTTTCAACTTGTTCACATATTTGTCTTGCATGAAATATACTTTTCTACAGCATGGTTACAAACCTAGAAATCTCCAAGAATGAAGATAAAAGAGAAAAATACAAAAATAGACAAATACACACTGAACCCTGGGGTAGAGAATAGTGTGTTCACTTGAGAATCAGAGGTGTGAACAGAATCATGGACAAAGAAACATGTGGAATATCAAGAATGTCTTTATTGACTTGTGAAATAAATGAACTGTATCTTTAATGCACTTCTATATGTAATAAAATATGAGTACTGGGACAGATAAGATCTTTAGTAGGGGAACAGAACTGTAGGGACAAAGAAAGTAAATCTGATTTTACGTTTCATTCTTAATTCTTCATTTAAACGATTTTTATTTATTATTACATTTAAGTGCAGAAAGTCCACCTAATTGATTACTTCTCTTCCATATTTATTGTTACATTGCCTCCAGTTCTGACAGGTTTCTCTAAGATTTAAGTTTTGTCTCAATTATACCCTTTTACAATCTTGATTAGTTTCCAGGTTGATTTTGTTGAGTTAACATTATTTGTCTTGTGGAAAAAGCCTCTGTTTATACTTGCCAAGCTAACTGAAATCCCTTCTCTGTCTTGCCATTCCCCATATTAATATATGATACAAAAACATTGTGATCTATATCAGCTAAGGCAGAACTGTACATACAGATACAAAGTAAGCAAGCCAGGTGATTAATCATAGATATTAATAGGAGAAATACACAATCACCTCATCTTGAAGACTGAAGTGATATAGCATGGAGAATTTTAACAGTGATAACAAGGCTTTCAGCTCTAAGTTTGTTGCTTTGGGGCTTTCCCCCTGGTATTTTAGAACATTTCTTTGTCTAGAGCACGTTGATGAAGGCAGTCTTGAGCATGCCTGGAAATCATCAGCAGCTCAGTGGCTGTTCCTCCACAAAAATACCAAGCAGTGACACAATCAAATAAGAAATGATGGCTTCAGGCAAGGCAAAGCACAGGGTGGTGCAGGAGAAAGAGTGTTATTTTTCAGAGCTGAAGTAGCATACTTCTGGCATGTATATTCGTAGCCAACTATTGAGCTGCCAAACCCTGACACCCTTGCCCAGGATGGCCAGCCAGCTGGGGCAACACCTGTAAACTTGGCAGCAGTTACTGGTATCTCTGAAAGGAATGCTACTTTGAGTTTCTCGGTGGGATACCTGTAGATGGAAAAAAATCCCAGATGGCTGTGCTGTCTGAATCTGAAGCCTGCTGTGTATCAACATGACCACTGTCCTGCTCAAAATCCTGGAAGAGCAGAAGTACAGAGCTGGAACATCAAGAAACACTACAAAGGTCTGCATTTTGCTTAACTTTGCATGGTATCTGGTTTTTTTTCCATGCAAAACCAGATCTGTACCACCTGATTGCACACTGGCTAGGAGCTACCATTCCAATGGAAAAAACAGGGGAATCCCATTAAATGATATTAAGCAGTGAAAAGATTTGAACTGCAATTGTTTGTTCAGGTCTAGTTGACACACTCAAAACAAAGGAACTCTAGCTGCACCAAAACCAGAAAGAAACTGTTCAAGGGCTGTTTAGGGAACCTTGGAGCAATTATGTGAGAATAGAAAACTAAAAATTGGCTTGTTTGGTTTATGAAAGTAAAATCCAATATGACATATTATGTTCTCCAAGTATTTTGGGTGAGGTTAATACAAGAAAAAGAGCAAAAAGAGCTATTAAATGGTAAAAGAATAACAAGTATAAACCTTCTATAAATGTTTTTTCTGGTACTCCAAAGGCTATTGCTCTTCAAGAAGCTCATATCTTCAGGAGTAGCCTTCCTAAACAAGGATTGGGTGCAAATGATGCAATGACTGAAAAGTAATCATAGATGGCAACCATCTCTGACTCCATCTGGGAGAAGGTAGAGGTAACTAAGGACAAAGACATCTTTGCTACAGCAGCTCACAACCGGCAGGTACTACCTCCTCCACAGCCCTGGGCTGGGGTACTGCTGCTCCTCCCTTACATCAGCTATTTTGTTCTGTTTGTTTATACTGTTTGTTCAATACCAGGTGAGTTTAAATTCTACAATCCCTAAGGAAATCAAGGATTTTTATTCCCACTGAATGTGAGGGAGCCAGCACCTCACACTTGCCTCACTTCTCATCCATTGCTGCTAGTTAGTGTCTCCTTCCTTCTCTTACTCCTTTTTGTCTTCTTCTTGCCCTCTTTTCTCCTGTCTAATCACAAATTTCTCTCCCCACACACATGATTCTTTCAGTGAGTGGGATCATTTCTCCACATTTTTCCTTGCAGGATCTGCATTTAATATATAAGTGAAGAAAAGAGGGGAGGAGAGTAAATGTCATCCTCTTCCCTGAGCCCAAGGTTTTTGTCTGCATTTTCATCAGTCTAGAATAAACTTCACTGTTATATCAGGTGGTCCTGGAGAGATTATGGACCAATTTTACAGCCACTGTTTTTTTTTCCTGGAATAGATGAAGAAACATAAGTGTTGCCTTATATTCAAGTAAATGTGGTATTCTCAAACTAAGACTAGATTTGATTTTGAAAGCAACTGTATGACATAATTCCCTGAGATGCCTTATGGTCCAATATTTCTAACTCTGTGCTGTTGCCAGTGGATGCTAATTTTCTAGCACCCACTTCCAATATTTCATTGTCTTGCCACCAGAAATGTATTGCACATCTCCTACACAGCTCTGTGACAGTACACCCCTACTGGAATTTTTTAAAGATACTGATCCCTGACTAATGCTTTTATTTCTTACTTAGGTTTATCAGTGGCTGTTATTTCCTCCAGTGCTTTCTCTGACCATACAGAAAGCACAGTTTATGTCACTAGACTGATTAGGTCAACTAGTCATTTCTGTCTTATTACACCAAGTTTACCTAGAGACATCACTCTGTTTTGTTTTTGCAGTTTCAGCTGCAAATTATAAAATATTGTAAAATAATCACTGTGGGTTTTACATGTGAGTACTGAGAGCGTATGTACGAGAAGGAGGGAGGAGTGGGGCGAAAGTGTTTTTAAGCCTTGAGGTTCCTAATGTTCAACATCTGTGCATTCCTTGCATATTATTTGAGAATAGCCAATTAAAAGAAGACACAACTTCACATAAACCTGCCTCTTTACCTGGCAGATGCAGGAATTCTGAATTGGGCAAGAGAATATTCAGCCTTGTAGCCTATTGCAAGCTTTGCAGAGGCTTGACACTGTTCATGAAGTTGTTGGGAAGGAAACTGGAAGAGAAGGAGCAAGAGTTCTGTCCTGTGAAGTACAATGTGAACTGCTGGAGGGAAGAAGACACATTTGCAAATCACAAACTTTTTTGTTTTATTTTCACACCTTGTTGAAGAAGTATACCATTATGCTGGTTAAGTAACTATACTGAAGTTACTGTTTCAGTTTACCTCTTGTAGATTACTTGTGTTTTCTAAGATTTTGCTCTTCATGTGAAAATACTTTGAAATATGATGGCCATACTGTGCAATTCTAACTCAGAAGATGTGCCTTTTAATTCCTTGGCCTAAAGTGAGCCATTATATTATTTTCTAGATACACATCATAGTCACTTTAATATAAGAGTGAAAGAGAGAGTCAGCCACAGTTAACATCTAATTTCTGATGTTTGCTGAGTAGCCAGTGCCATTAATATGTATTGTAGCACTCAATATAATTAGAATTCACATAAAAAAGGACACCTATATAGAGTTGGATGAACAGGAAGTAATTAAAACCGTAGTATACTACTTACTCAAAGGTGTAGAGTTAAGGCTTCCATGGCAACCTTAACTCTGCATTTCCTGCCTGTAGTGATTTCAAAAGCTCAGCTTCACTCTTCCTTTAGTATAGTATTTCACATTGAATACTTTCACCAATAGAAAGGTTATTCTAAAACCTGACATTTCTAGGACTCCTAATACTAACCCAGTTTGCACAGCAACAATTATAAATTATTCAGAAGAAACAGTACTAATACATAGTGCACAACAAAGACTGAACTTGCCTTAAGCTGGTGTCATGTATTATGGATATGTGGTAGCCTCTTCATAGATAAGGTGCTGGCAGCTTCCCTTTGGATCTCTGTTTCATTGCCTCTGGGACACTGGCTGAAGAGCTATCTGGCCTGAGAAACACCATATTAAAACTGAACATGAGGAGGAATATGCCTGCAAATCTAAAATCAGAAAAAATATTTTATTTGAATTACAACTAATGAAAAAACATTAGCAAGTACACCTGGAAAATTTGTGGTGGTGGTGGTAGTGAATATAAGCAACACTGTGGATTACTGTTTAAAATTGTTCCCATTTTGAACTTCTGATTTTTGCTTAGACTTCTGTAACCTATTTCAGGAAGTGTGTATGGCACAGATATATGTGTTCATCTCTTGGCTCCTTGCATTTTAAATGAGTGACAACTTTTATGGCTTACTAATAACATAAATGCTATTGACCTGAGAGATAGGCACTTGGTTTTCAGAGCCAAAGTACATAAGACTAGCTCTTGGAATGCTTTACTTAAATGGTTATTAAAAACTGTATCTTCAGTTATTCCTATTGTAAGGCTTCATAGAAAAATTTCGAAGAAAACATCTATTTGCATCATATTGCAAAGTTTAAGGTAATTCTTGTTAACAAAAATGTTCTGATTTCTTGAGTAAAACTCCTAAACACTAGTACATTTTATTTCAAAGCTTTTATGGTACAGGAAAATGTTACTCATTCATCTATGTCTTTAAGTATCTGATGGAAGGATGTCAAGACAGTGGATTCAGGCTTTTCTCAGTGGTGCCCAGCGATAGAACAAGAGGCAATGGGCAGACACTGATGCCCAGGAAGTTCTACCTGAACATGGGGAAGAACTTCTTTACTGTGCAGGTGACTGAGCACTGGAACAGACTGACCAGAGAGGGTGTGGAGTCTCCCTCAGGGGGGATACTCAGGCACCATCTGGACATAAACCTGTGAAATGCGCTCTGGGACAATCCTGCTGGAGCAGAGAGGTTGGACCACATGACCCACTGTGATCCCTCCCAATCTGACCCATTCTGTGATTCTGTCAAATGCATTTGAAATTTGGCAAATTTTAGAATAGCTTTTGTGTAAGTAGACATGTAATACTCAGAATATTAATATCATTAACAATCTGCTCCATGGGGGTAAGATTAAAATTAAAGAATTTCTTAGCTGATAGGTATATATCTTTGACAACAAATCCATTATATAAGGTTTTTTTCCATAAAACACTGCCATCATTCACATCCAAATGATGAAATTTAGTTCTTAAACATGAACAAGCTCATGAATCAAATAATACTGGGCATTCAGATGAATTTTCCACAAACAAGTAAGCAACCAAAACAGAGATAAAACCTGAAAGACACAGTAAAGAAATACAATACAAGAGAATTTATGTTGGCCACAAACAGATAGTTCTTTAATCCACTCATCCTCTGGCACTACACACAGAAGATGTTAGGAAAACATAACACAGGTAGGAAGTTATATTTTATTTACTAATCCACAGCAGGACCTTCCAAATTTATTCAAGTCCCAGTATGCTCATTGAGAACTCAAAAATTCTAAGTGCATGCTTAAATGGATCAATTTTAAAACAAATATAAAATAGACATAATACTGACTTTATTAAATGTTTAATTCAGGAGAGAAAACAAATTGTATCTGTCTATCTGGCAGTTTGGGGATGTTACTATATGCATGAAGGTAAGTTGATGGATATTGCCTCCAGATCCATTAACCTTAAATCAATTTCTCTCAACTACTTATAAAAACTGGGCAATAGTGGATTATCTACTAGACCTTTGGAACAACAATAAAATTCCTATTAAAATCTTAACCCTCAGAAACTGACATATCAGGCATGTCCTTCAAAAACTTAACTGATTAGTTTAGGTCATGAAGAACATGAATATCCTCCTATGAGTACAATGGGCTAATATAAAACTGGAAAAAAACCCCCTAGTTTTGTAGAGTTGTGCAGAATAAATTTGCTTTATCCACTGTTTTCCATTAAAATTAATGACCCTGTGTATTAAGACATGTCTTTCTTCACACAAGAGAGAAAATATTAAAATTTAGGAAAAATTATATTTTCCTTTAAAACACTTGTATTTAAAGGAGTGTAATTACAAAATTTACAGAAACAAAAGACTGAAGTAATAAAATTACGAGCAATTACTCATTAATCTAACCAGAGCAGAGCATTAACCATGTATCATAACATGTTAACCCTCAACAAATGCATAAAATATGAAACAGTAATTTTAAACAGTAATCTAAGTGGTGCACTACAGAATACTCATCTGAAAAAGATACAGGGATAATTCACATGTAGACATCCCAAATAAAGATAACTTTAATATAGTATTAAGTATATATATATATATAGTAATATAGTATAGTACATATTTTACTATAAAGCATTATTACAGATTTATTAAATCTCTATTTTATCTGGATTTTACAATTTAAAGTTGGAATTCACAGATTTAACTTACATGTTCGCAGAGTTACCTCACATTTTCATTTGTTGCCTGTGATATTCATTACATTTAATAAGTTCCTTACTGTATGTTATGTGATACCTAGCACACTGTATGTAATAAATACTTTTAAAGCACTGAAGAAATCATATAAGGGCATACATGAGCGTCACTGAATCTGGCTGAAGGTTGAACATCCAAACAAGAATGCTGCACAGTGGGGAAAATGTACTGCATTTGTGTAATTAATTATTAATTTTTCATTCAGTATTTACTTGCTAGACTTTTGAATCTTGCTTTTAATGCCTTTACACCTTTTCAATATTGTCTTCTAATGGACATCTAATTTATGTTCTTTCTATTATTGTTAAAGTCTTGTATTGTTTTCCTGAGGAAAGCTGCTTTTTCCCTGGAATTTGTTCCAGGGAAAATTTGGAAAATTTGTTTTAGACCTAGGTCTCTGGTTTGGCTTCAGTCCCAGAATATCCCAATTTCTAAATTATATTCAAAGCATTTCATATGGGTATCATGACTAAGAAGCTTCAATCTTCACAGTGGATCCTGCACTGTATTAATCCCTGTTATAGGACCATTTATTTAATTGTAGCTACATTTTTTATTTTAATATATGTGCTATGTTTGGTCTCAGTACCAAATATAAAAAAGGGGTACTTAGAATGAAGCTCTAGGTTGACACAAGTTTCATTATTTCAGACCTGATCCTGGAGACTAACAACATCATAAATGATCACATATTACAGCTGGTTTGAAACTAAAAAAAAAAAAGTTTTGAGTAAGTGAAATAATTTTCCAGTAGGGACAGAGTGTACAAATACATGTTCTTCATCACTCTTAATGAGTGCAGTAAGATAGGTGCCCTTTAATAAGGCTGTTTGCTATGGTAAAGCACATTCTAACCATACACCTGTCCATGGGCCTTCTAAGCTCCCATAGGCCTTCTAAGGTATTGAGACGGCAAAGAAAAGTCTGTAGCCTTTCCAAAGATTAAACGAAGGTTTCCATAGAGGAATTGGCTTTTATTCTTAATTTTTTCCTTCTTGAACTACTGACAATTGAGATGCTTTGATCAAACTTTCCATCACTATTTACCTTCAGAGACTAACTAGCTGGAGCACTTCAGCTCCAAAAGCTTCAGAAAATTGCAAAAAGCACCAAATAGAGACTTTTATGTTGCATAATGGTTTTCATTCTATGAGAGAGATTGCAGATGGCTCATCAAAGATCTGTTTGTCAATTACTTCTGGAAACCACTCTCTATCCTACATACCAGAACTAAGTATAGTTGGTAGTTTATAGAGGCTGATTTTAGACTCTGCTTCTATTACAGATCATAAATTTCCTTCATTGATTGCATGGCTGTTGTTCAAATAAGTTAGTTTTACAAACAGTTCTTTTACAATAAATATACCATTTTTATTCTAATGCAAGCATCCTTTGAGGTAGAAACACAAGACCAGTCCTAACGCCATTCTCTTTGGGGGAATCTGTTGCAATCACTAATGCAAATTCTCCAATTCTTTGTTGTATAGTTGTTCAGTTGAGTATCTCTTAACTAGCAGTCTGATTCCTGACTAAAACTAGAAGTAAGGCTTTGTATATATTTTCTAACAGAAGAGTATCTGTAAACTGAGATCACAGTCAGGGTCAGGAAGAAAGACAGCACACATTGAAAAAAATAGAACAGCTCTCAGCACATCAAAGCACAGAGATTTGTCTCAGAAGGCTGTTGGCAATTTGTAAAATGTCAGGTTATTTCAGGTGCCTCACTGAAATGTGCAGCTAGGTTGACAAGTGAATGCAGGTAAGACATGGGAAAAAAAATTCTTAGGAGTAAACTGTCTGCCAAAAAAAAAAAAATTTTTTTTGGATGCAAACACAAAATCAGGATGCCTTGTGCCTAGGAGCAGAGGAAAGAAAACCAGGAAAATACATAGCAAAACAAGTTACTTCAATCAGTAAAGGCATTCCTGTTTTTTTTTTCTTTCCTTTCCATTCTTTGTTTCATTTTTGCTATATAAAATTATGTTGATTTTTAATACCCTGCTCTAAACACTACCTGCTGCCAAGTATATTGATTATGTTATATTTATTGTAGACCCCATGGCAAATGTGAGAAACCTAGAAGCATGACATGTTTTGGTTAATGGATAGATTATGGCAAGAAAAGTAGTCAAATGCTCCGGAGAACACCCTTTGAATGTGGCACGTGGGAAGCTGTAAGGAATTGTATCACAGACTTCCAACAGTTAACAAAGACAGAAACAAAGTTTCTGTCTTGAGCAGGAAGCAGAAAGTTAAGTCTTGATTCCAAACAAACAGCACAGAAAGATTGTCATCGTTTAATCTTCTTCCGCAACCAGCATCACACAGCCATTTCCTCACTTCTCCACTAGCAGGATCTGTGACACAATCAGAAGGGTAAAAGTTAGAAAACATTGCTTGAGATACAGACAGTTTAATAGAAAAAGCAAACACTGTGCATGCAAGCAAAGCAAAATAAAGAATTGATTTGCTGCTTCCCATGAACAGGTAGGTGTTCAGCCATCCCCAGGAGAGCTGGACTCCATCACAAGTCACAGTTACTCAAGGAGAAAAACAGTATAATTCCAAATGTCCCTTCTTCTTCCTTCTTCCTCCCAGTTTAAATACTGGATGTCACTGTCTGGAATATCCTGTTGGTCAGTTTGGGTCACTCTCCAGCTGTGTCTTCTCCCAGCCTCCAAGCAGCCCCAGTCCCCTTACTAGAAAATTAACAAAAATGTCTTTGTGACCTTTGCTTTACATCTTCATTCCAAGTATGCCACTAGGATTTGTTTCTCATAAATGTAATGCTAACCATAGCCACAAACTGACCCTTATATGAAGATCCCATGTCATAGCCAAGACAATAAAGTCCTTTTACAGCTGAAACTTCCCCTTGCCACTCCATTTGCAGTCCCACTTCACTAGGCCTCTGTGTTTTGTTGCTTTCTTATCTGTTAAGTCTATCTGTGAGTAGCCAGATCCTTAAACCATAACGACCCCAGCTGTGGCCTGGTCTCAGCTGAGCAAGCCCTCAAATAAGAATTTTGAAGCTGAGCAAGCTTTCAATTTACCCATTTTCTCTCAAACATGGGAGCTTCAACAGTGTGTCTATGTATGCACAAACTCACTGTTCCAGTATCTGCTCATGCCAAGAGCTCCCTAATGGTAGCTGTACTCCCCCCCATTGAAGAGGACATCAAGGTGCTGGAGTGTGTCAACTGATGGGCAACACGGCTGGCGAAAGGACTAGAAAATGTGTCATATGAGGAAAAGCTGGGGGAGCTGGGTTTGTTCAGTCTCAAGAAGAGGAGGCTCAGGGGGTACCTTGTCACTTACAGCTCCCTGAAAGGAACGTGCCAGGTGGGAGCTGGTCCCCCATATGGTGCCTGCAGGACTACAGGAAATAGCCCTAAACTGAAGCAGGGATCATACAGATTACATATTATTTTTTTCCCTCCACTATTAGTGTAGTCAGGCATTAGAATAGATTGCCTAAGGAGGCAATTGAGTCACCTCGAGATATCCTTGAGGTGTTTGGATCCGGTGTTGGGTGATAATTCAGTAGTTTAGGGATTACCGTGGTAGTGCTGGATGGACGGTTGAAAGACTCCATGTATCCTAAAGGTCTCTTTCAACATTGATGATTCTATGATTCTACAATTTTGTTTCTGTCATCCTTCAGGGAGCAAGCATTTCAATATGTTCGTGACCCCAGATTAATCCTAGCATGCCTATAAGCCATGTTGGTCAAATCCTAGTATTTAGCCAAATAGAATAATTTGGACACACTTCTGAACAGTAGCTCAATAAGGGTCTGCCAGTAACTATAGAAAGCAGGCGAGCTGCCCTGCCAGGTCTCCCTCGGGCCCCGCCAGGCCCGGGTGCCGGCGGAGCGCCGCCCCGCCCACCCGTCCCTCACAGCGGCCGCGCGAGCGCCCGCCCCGCGCATGCGTGCCGCCGCGCCGCTACGGAGAGAGAGTGGCCGCGAAGTGGCGCAGGAGCTGGCGGAGGGAGCGCTTCCGGCCGCAGCCCGGCCGTTTCCTGCCGCATCCCGGCCTCTTCCTGCGACGTCGCTGCATCCGGACCACGGGACGGTGCTCGGGTGCAGGAACTGCTCTCCGCTGCCCGCCCCGCACACTGCTACCCGCAGGGCCGCCTCGCCTCGCCTCCGCTCAGGCCCTACGTGAGTGTTCTGTGGGAGTCCCGCGTGGCCGTGACAGGGAGCGGCGTCGGGGGGCCGGGCTCTGGCCCCGGGGGTGGCCGTGGGCCCGGACGCCTCTCCCGGCATGGGGGCTGGAGGGCCTCCGTGCGGCCGGGCTTGCCTGCACGGTTCACTCCTGTGGCTCTCAGGTGGGAAATACCTCCTGGTTTGGAAACAGTGGCCAAGGGGACAAAGGTGCCCGAACTGTAAGTTATGAAACTTGTTTAGGAGAGCCTGGCAATTCCTGGCGAGGTAACCAGTACTGAAAGTCACGGTAAAGGTCGTTGTCGCTGTTGCGAGACAGCGGTGTTGCTGCATTGTTTTGGGTTGGGGGAGGTAACTCCTCCATTGCTTCTCTTCTTGGAGTTCACAGCTTCAATGGCTAAACCGAACATGTGTTTCTTCTGCGGCTAACTCTTGAATTCTCATTCATCGATTTGTTACTAGCTAATTGTATCCATAAACTCCTTATATATACGGTGTGCTGTGAAGAGTGCCTGGTCTGCTCAGAGCAGAATGAGGGATGCTAACAGTTGTTCTGCCGACTAGAAACGGAAAAGTTTGGACAGCGCATAAATACTCAGACTAAATGTCAAGTGTTAAGACTTACTTCTAATGCAACATAGTATCATTCCTTCAGCAGAAGTGAAAGTGAACATACAAATAGTAACTTCCGTAATGCGTAATGCTTCCCCTCACCCACCCCATCAAATGGGGAAAAAAAAAGAGAAGGAAGTGCTCTAATAGCTTTCTCTTGGAGCTAGTGCAGCAGTGTCCATGTATTTACTATTCACTGCGTGTGGGTTGTTATCACAGGAAATAAGGAGCAAAGCCAAACCCAACCACATAAACTCATTATTCCTTTTCTTATGCTCTGTGCTAATGTTGTCTGCAGTGACAGTCAGAGCTATCTTGCTAGTTGTACCAGAATCAATTTCAAGTTTAAAAGATAGTAAAAAGATAGATTTTTCTATGACAGACTCTGTTCTGTAAAATAGTACTATAGATGTATGGTATTCTCAAAGCATGATTAGATTAGTTGCAATTGGTGTCATTTTTTGGCTGCTTTTTTATATGTCATGTTGTGAAAAAATACTATTTTCATGACATAACATGGAGTTCATGGTTAGCTGCATCTTCATGCTATTATGTACTCAGGGGTTTCTTTCCATGTATTGTGAACCTCATTGTGGAATCTTTTAAATACAAAACAAATTCCACTGTTACATGGTACTTTTCCCTGAGATGAAAACTGTTATATCTTGTGACATGTCATTTTTTTAAAAATTAAACTTAAAATTGAGAGGTCGTATAAAAATTCACTTTTAAACATAAATAAAGTGAGCAGTAATTATGAAACTTCCGAGTATGCAGTATTTTTATTTAGTGTCTTGTACTGAAAGTAAATCCTGTGACCACCATTCTCTTAAGCAATTCCTGGAAGTATATTCTTGCTTACTTGAATTTTTAAACCAAGAGCTCAAAAGGTAACTAGTATTTATTTTTGCCTAATATCAATTTCTTCTTTTTTTTTTTTTTTTTTTTCCTTATATCAATTTTTTTTTTTTTTTTTTTTTTTTTTTAGATAAAAGGATACATGTTCACTTCAAGTAGAAAGGAGCATGTTCCCAAATTCTTCCAACTTGGGTCGTCCACCCTTCCCTCCAAAATATCAACAACAGAGTGCTTTCTTCACTAAACTTCCTCTAAATGTACCTCCTACTCTTCTTTCTCACCAGCAAATTACCGTTCCTCCATTTCATTTTCGCAGTGCAGTGTAAGTACAGTAAAATTTGGTAGTAGGGGTTGGGTCTGAAAGCAATAATTCTGTTTATGGAGGATGGTTTTCACTGTTTATAACATTGAACTGCACTGAACTTCACAAAACATGAAGGTGCCATGCATATGAAAAGAGCTATATAATTTCTTTTACGGGCCTGCAAATCTTAATGCTCACCTGCAGTGTGCATTATGCATGAGATGCATTGGATTGGAGTTTTTAATCCACAGTTCAGTTTTAAAGATATTCAGTGGTATTTTTTTGGGGGGGAGAACAGGGAGGAGATGAGAAGGGGAAGAAATGTTTATTCTTGGGTCTATATTTGAAGACACTGTAGTATTGTTTAGGCTTTTGAATTTAAAAGTTCCTTGAGTTAATTCGTTTCCTAACCCCTTCTTACACATACGCTGTCAAGAATGAGCATTTTCTGTTTCTAATGACATACATATTATAAACTGAAATATATCTTCATGTTGAATAGAAAAGAAAGATGTATTCCTTCTAAAAAACCCCCAAAATATAGGCCTTGTAGCATTTAATATGCAGTTAACAACAACTACTAACCCATAAAAAGTATCTTGTCTATCTTATGAATAATTATTATGGTCTGTAGTCTTTCTAGAGCTCTTTTGAGTGGGAACATTGAAGCTACTCCAGCTGTTACACTGCAACCAGTAACTTATGCAAGTGTCAGTCCAGTGTCTATGTCAGATGCCCTGTCATCATTTCAAGGAAGAAAGTAAGTTCTTTCTATGTGTGTGGTTAATACTGATTTTAATGTACCCCATGTGAAACTCGTCTGATATCAATTTCTTATGCAATTTGAGTTATGTTAGAAATTGTGATACTGAATACCTTTTTTTTTTGATGGAAATAGGCCATGTATTGGCTCTTTAAAGCATTGTACCTGTTTGAAATCATTCAGAAGTAACTTCCTGTACCTGTTTTTCTCTTCCAGTAGCTGTAGCCTTGCTGAAGTGATTTAAGTGATTTATTGTAATACTGCAGTGAATTGTGGAATGTGTGGGTTTGACTATAAGCTGGTTTGTGTCAACAAATGTTCTTTTCCTGTTAATTTGTCAAGTTAAAAGTAACAGTGCACCCTCAAGGTTTTATGGAAATTGTCTTGTTTTCCTGATGACATGTTAGGTGTTCTTCCTAATTTTCTTAACTATGTGATGTATAGCTATGTCAAATACAAGGTGTTAAATTCAACATATGTAAGTTCTTTTTTTTTTAAGAGGATTTTAATGGAAACCTGGTTTTTGTAGTTTTTTTTTTTAATTAACTTGAATTCACATTACTACCTTTGTTATTTTAGTTACCACAGAAAGGGAAATTTTGCATAAATGTAGGGTTTAATTTTCTTTTAATGCTTTAGAAGAAATCCAGTTCTCTTTATTAGTTTAGATATACTAATTAATACATGTTTCTAATAGCTGATTGGAAGTAGGTTCTATGTAGTCTGTCTTCAGGAGTATCTCCTGTACACTATTTCTCTACCAAATCTCACATGAAAATATAAGGACAATCAAATATATTCTATTAAGTTATAGCTGAGTGTGTCATTATCCCATGAACTAAGGAAGTTCCTGGTTTCATGCTGCATGCATCTTTTCCTCAAGCAGTCACTTCTATGAAAACTATGCTATGTTGGGAGATTTGCAGTCAGCTTAAACAAACTTGTCATTTGGGTTTCAGTTGGTTAAGTGCAGATACGTTAAAGAATTACATCAATCCAATTCTTGGGTAGCTTCATTTCTGTGATTTTAAGGTCTCTTTTCCCATTCCATGTTTGTTTCACATAGTACCTAGGATGGGCAGACTTGTTCTGTAGCATACTTGGCTTCGTGAAGTAGTTTGTCACTAATTGTTAGTATTTGAACTTTGTACAAACTATCTTTTCATCATAAGTTGGAGCTTTTGAACTAGAGGAATGACACAGTGTCTCTCTCTAGGAGACATAGGCGACAGAGTGTTCCAGATGATGCCAAACGGCAGCGGATTCATTCACATGATTCTGACACAGCTGCAGTTAACCAAGCAGTGCCTTTACCGGAGGACCATAGACGCTCCTTCCCAGCATCAATTTCAGTTCAGTCTCCAGTGTTACATGCACATGGCTCACCAGCCTTAATTCGCTGCGTCCCTCCTTTGCAAGATACTTTGTTTCCAGACTCTTCAGGAACCGGGCTCCCTTTTGCCAAGGACGAGGTAATGGCTTTCTGTGGCTGTGCTTTACTTTTGTCTTCCGAGTAGGCAGAAACCAGAGGTGCTGTGGGAGACCACAAACATTTCTGCCAGAGATTTTGACAGTATCATGGGATATCTATTGGCAAGCTCCCATTAGAAGGAGTATCAATAAGTGTAGCTGCCACTGCGGTTCTGTATCACTTCCCTGTCTCTGCAGGGGAAGTCAGAGTATTGTTTCCTTGTGTTGTTTATTTACATGCTAATGTCAGGAAACTTACATGTCTGCTCTAGGAAGTCCATTTCTCACATGATATGTAGTAGGGAGAATCCTGACTCAAAAAACCCACCGTAGTAATATGGGAGAAGCCCATTTTGAATAAGTGCAGTGTTTGGCCTGTAAAGGTATTAGCTACCTCTTTTCAAGAAAGCATAAGAGTTACTGTCGTAGCTGTTCTGGGATATAGAATAGAATGGAGTGTAGTTTAGAGCTGTTTCTTGTTCTGCACCCATGTGACAGAAGAGTTTTGGGTTTTTTTAATGTAAATATGCCTATTGATTATAGAATGTAACAATGCTGGGAAAGGAAAACAGTCAATACCTCCTTCCAACAAAGATCTGACTTGATCTTTAATAGTTTATGTGGGATAAAGAAAGCTAATTTAAATCAGGTTTTTTAATGATTTTTTTTCTCTCTATTACTGGTAGGCAAACTGTTAACATTAAAGTCCAGCAGAAGATCTCTGGTCATTCACTACCTGTTCCCTGAAATACTGAATATACTGATGATGCAAAAATTATTTTCTCTGGTTTGACATTTTATAACAAATGGAACAAATTTAAAAACTTAGAAGAAATTTCTTTAAAAACCTATTGATTGTGAACTTAAGTGCAGTAAAACTCTAGACAATGGAGTAGTGAAAGGTCACGTGAAATGGCGCTTGGTTTTGCACTAAAAAAACCCAACCTTCTGTGCTTCTTGTAATTGCATTTCTGACAAGAAAGAATGCTCACTTTGCTGTGTCTTTACTTTTTGTATGTGTGTGTCCAGTTAAGTCAACAGGTTTTGGAGCTGTTTCAGGCATGTCGGCAGCAGGTCTCTGATTTGGACAGAAAAGAGCTTTGCAGAACAGAACTCCAGAGAGAAATTCAGCAAATTTTTCCACGTATGGTTTGAATTTGATTACTTAACATCAGTTTGCATGCTCCTCAAGTTTGTGATTCTTCCTTCCCCTCAAACAGTAATATGTCACATCATGTTTATTTTTTGTTACTCTTCTATTACAGAGTGCAGACTTTTTTTGGTTGGGTCCTCACTGAATGGATTTGGCACTCGAACTAGTGATGGTGATTTGTGCCTAGTGGTTAAAGAACAACCAGTAAGTTATTTAAAACATCCGTACTTAAAACAAAGTCAGGTTTTGTGTATGTGGTGTTAAAAGGCTGGATCCAGAAATGATAAAAGAATGCTCAAATCTTTTTGATTTAATAACATAGTTTTGCACTTGTAGTAGCTACAAACTATGAGCTCACTAATGTGCAGGTAAGAATTCAACCGTATGCACCTAACAAAACTTATTTTTTAAAGCTTTACCTTCAATTCATAAATGAAAATATACAGCAAAAGGGAAGCAGATGCCTAGAATAAAGAAGAAAAATGTTTTTTGTAATTTTGTATTATTTGGATGCATTTTAGATGCATACAAATTTTAGTGATCAGGCATAAAAATGTATTTAGTATCTTAAATATTTTTAGTGAGAAAAAGTGTTATGAGTAGAAATTAGGTAAACAGAGTATCTAAAAGAAATTTAAATAGACCATAATCTTGAAAGAATTGAAGCATCATTTAAAGGGGAAAAGAGGACATTTTTGTGTAAATGGGGCTAGGTTTTCATCTAGGTCTGTGATGTTTGAATGTCTGATATTCATTTTGCATACTGAGTATGGATTGTTCTGTCTGGCATTTACTGTGATAATGTAGGCTTTAGAATGTATTGGTGTACATGTTCATGTATTATTCTGAGAACTAATGTCATTTTAAAAGCAAAGCATGCTTACTTTAAACATTTAAATGAGAGATACCAAGTTTTTTCATTAATTTTAATACCACATTTCAGATGAATCAGAAGACTGAAGCAAGACGTATACTCAGCTTAGTCCAAAAACTCTTCACTACTAAACTTTGTAAGTTACCGTCTAAAGTGAGGTAGTAAGATTATTGGCAGTACTGGAAGAAGTGTTGATGCTCAATTGCAACTAATGTATATAATTGTGTCTTGTCTAAGTTCTAATCACAGTACTCTTCGAAGAAAAGCTGTAAATATTTAGTCATGTTATTTGATGCTGATGAATGGTAATTAGAAAAACAACAGTTTTTCTTGAAAACTAGTAGACTTCAATAATGGGTAATAGATGACTTTTGAGTTGTGGAACAATGAGAAGGGAGTAGATTTCTGTTTGGGAAACCTCTGTTAGTGAACTCTTCCTAATATCTTAGATTGCATTGTATTCCTGGGAAAAATACTCTTAAGAATGTGTAAAATAAGTTGTCACTCACAGTAGACTGTGTAGAATTGATTTTTTTATTTTGAGAAGTAATTAACTTAGGTGCCTAATGAATAAAGTAATAAATGTTGACAATACCAGCACATACAGATAAAGCATATCAGTTCATAGTTTCTGTACCTTATTGTTTCAACTCTCTTCAGATTAGGAATTCACATGGACAGTTCTTGGCTTAAATGTGAAAGCTTTCTGCTTGAAAGAGGCTTTTGTATCTTCCTTTGAATTATAAAATACTCTGACATATATTGATATCAATGACTTTATCACCCTGCTTCCCAGACTTGTGGTAGATTCTTTGATGCTATTCCTTATAGTGATGCTCTGAACAGTCCTGCAGTGCTAAAAGAAACAAACCCTAAATTTAAGTACAGACTTCAAAATTTCTTCATTGGCAAGTATGCATGCACAGATTTTACAGCTCATGTGGAAGAAAGATTTTATACATCCATTGCTGAATAGGCATCTGATATTTAATGCTATTACTAGTGATTATTGACATTTGTGTTAAGTCTAAAAATTCATCTGGGTTTGTCTGTGGTGAAGCTCTCTCCAGTGCTTTTTGGTAGCACATTGGTAACATAGGTGTGTTTCAGGGATCAAGAAGCTTCTAAATGAATGGTCTTTTTCAGGAGCTCTTGTTCTGTGACAAAGTGTTAAGACAAAATCAAGTTTGTTTACTAGTGTTAGAAAGGTATGATAGTCATGTGCGAGTGACCCCTAAAGGTATTTGTGCCTTTGCCCATTTTTGATGCTTTCATAATTCTCTGATACTTCACAAGTGCATTTGGTCAGCTTGATTTAATCAAAATATTCTATGGAAGGTAAGGCAAAGCACTGCTGAGATTACTATTCCTGTCAGGCACTCTTAGTTGTGGTATGTAGGTAGACCTCATATGTCATCTCTTCAGAATCTTATCATCATTAAGTCCTATACCTAGCAATTGATCCTGTGTCTGTGTATGGATGTTTTATGAATAGAACTAACAGACAAAAGTTGGTTGAAAATGTTCAAAACCAAAAGGCTTTGGCACATGAGTCTTTACACTTAGATTTAGCTAATTTACAAGCTGTAGCTCTGTTATGCCAAAGTTTACTTTGGGAAGAAGAGGTGTCCTGGTTTCAGGTGAGATAGTTTATTTTCTTCTTAGTACCTGATACAGTGCTGTGGTTTGGATTTAATATGAGAATAATATTGGTAACACACTGAAGGTTTAGTTGTTGCTCAGTAGTGCTTACTATAAATCAAGGATAGCCTGTCTACCTGAAATGTATGAAGCTGCTTCTGATAATTATTTTCAAGTTTTGAGCTGCCCTGTTAGCATGTATGATACTATCCTATAATTTTAAGGTAATACCTCGTTGACAATATTAGTTGGGTATTTCTTTCTTCTGTAGAAGAGAGACTGCAGCATGTTCTTAATGAGAGTGTGAGCAGTCACAAAACTTATTGTTGCTTCACATGAGAGAATGGAAAGAAACATAGTTTGAGTCAAACATGAAAGCTAGCAAAGTTGTGCCAAGATGTAAGACAAACAACAAGAGGGAGAAAATACAAGATACTATTTACAATAAGTTCTTGCTCAGGTTTTGTGAAAGAGCTAAAGGACAGAAAGAAATAAGGATGATATTTGTGGCGTAGGTAAAGTTTTTAGGCTTTTTCAACCTTTTTCCAGATCACTTTAGTTCAGAAACCTGGGAGAAGTTTTTTCTATCTGTGCCTCTCAGAATCTCCCTCTTTGTTCTTGCACTCTGCAATGCTCCTGTGCATTCCAGTATAAGGACAGTAAGAGTGTGATTCTGTGCTTGTTTTGCCTTAATTCTGTGATGGATAAATGAAGAAGCATTCCAAGTGCAAATTAGATCAGTCCCTTTCACAATTTGTTTTGTTTTCAGAACTTCAAGTGCCGTCTCTTTTATCCTTCATATAGAGTTGAATGTGATTATTAGATAAGGAGGTTTGGGAAGTGGATTCAAAATGTGTATAAGCTATAGCTTATTTCAGTTTCAGGTTTGTAAAAGGTAACAAGTCTGAGCAAGGAATTTTAGTCCATCAGATTCTAAGTCTTATAGCTGGCTTTTCTATAAAGTTCTAAGTCCTGTAACAGGCTTTTCTGTCATTCTGCATCTAGAATACCAACTGAAATGAAAATGTGTTCAGTTTTTGAATAGTCTAATCACAGAGAAAAGCGGGAAAAAGCTTCTGATATTTTAGTCATAGTTTTTGTGGGGCATGTTAGTCTTAAAGGTATGTATTTCTCCTAGAAGGTTTTGTGTTTCTCCTAGAGAAGAGAGATGTAGGGGTAGCAAATATATAATCCGTATCGAAGACTAGCTGATCACGTGTGACTCCTTGGCTTATTTGTTAAGATACCTGGAAATGTATTTTTTAACAAGATCGGCTGACATTCCCAGAACTGTGTGCTAAAGTCAATGTCTTTAGAAATGTGAAGCATTAATTTGGGGTGACAACTGAAGAGGTTATATCTAAACCACTGAGAGTAAATGTCAGACTGATTCCTCACTTCAGATTCATCTGTGTGGGATTCATTTGAAAAACACTTTGATAGTATTAGGTTGACAGGTGTTTACTGTCTGCATAAATAACAAAGAGCTCGTTTTCCCTTAGAGATACTGTAGCATTGAGACTAGGGTATCAGAGTTCAATCTGCCTAATGGTGGTCTAGCTGGGACAAGCAAAGGAATTTGAACACAATCGAATGACTTTGAAGGACTGTGCAGATTATTTGAGTGAATTCCAAAAAATCAGCAGTTATTTCATCCTGTGGTGGGTTGTACCTTCCTAGATTCTTCATGAATCTGGATTCAGACTTCTGTGTTGTCCAGTTCCTCCTTTTATAGTATAACCAAGTCAATAAAAGCAGGCGACATACCTCTCAGATTAAGCCCTTTTCTGATGCAGAGATGGGGCAACTGAGAGGCATTTAAAAAAACTTTTATTCCATTTTGATATTATAATTCATGCCATCGCAATCAGAAGCCGATTATGTCCTAATTACAGAACACTATAAGCATTTCTTGGCCTATCAGCTTTTGGCACACTATGCTGTAAATGCCTTAAAGCCAATCATCTAAAATTACCCCTTGTGGGTCCTACTACAATGCATCTTTCATAGCTCTATTTCTCTAAAGTATCCAGTCCTATTTGCAAGGCCATCCTTTGAACCTTTTTTCTAGTTCTATTTCTCTCTCAACAATGTCTGTCCTATACCATGGCATTTCTAAGTCAGCATTTCTTATCTCAAAGTTTGCATTCAGATGCATACTATGTGAGCCTTCTGTCAGGCATGGAGAGTTCTCCACAAATCTATTTCCCACATTTCCCCCTCTCTCTTGAATGGAAAAAACTTTGATGGCCTTGTTCATCATTTGGTATGCACAGTGAAATACACAAGGTACTGTCACTAACATTGTCACTATAATAATCAATGTATATAAACCTATTTTGTAAAGCTCTTTTAGTTAAGGTGTAAAACTCTGTCTTTTAAACAAGTTGTCTAACTATGATCTATTGTTTATTTCAATTTGATTTGTCAAATCTCTCAGTTTTTGAAGATTGTTTGTGGATGGACTTTGAATGATCTGACAAATTCATATAACACAATCTTTTAAGTTCTTCACAACTATGTTTATGTGCTGGTAAAAGAAAATTGATAGTGATTCTGTTTTGTAAGGTTGTATGTCTGATAGCACTAACATTTGTTATGTCACTAATTGTAATGGAAGTAGCATTGACTTCTTTACTCAGTTTACACTTTAATCAGTTTAATTGTTTCAATGCTATGCTTGAGGTAAGTTGAGGCAGTAATAAACAATGTTAGTCGTTTTGTAGGGCTCTAGGGTCTGAAATTGTTATTGATTTTTCTCATTATGATGGGCAAATCTTTTTTCTCTGTGTTTTCTCTTGATGGCTCTTTTAACACTAGGAGCTATCACAGTGAACTGTCTGATGCTACATGGGCTACCTTTAATTTTTGAGGGAATGCCCTGCTAGGCTCTATTACTACAAGTGAGCTAATATCCTTTTGGCAATTGCTGTGGGAACCCATCTAGATCAGTAATTTCAGGATGTCAGAGATCTTTTTGGCATATACCACGTTTGGGATTAATATTCTGTACAATTGCTTAATCTTTCATTCTGTAAAAGAAGAGAGAGAATTAAACTCTTCCCTGTGAAATTCTGCATGAATAAGTTATATATGAAGCAATGCTTAGTCTTTGAAACCATTATATTCTTTTTGCTAGGCTGAAGTGGTGTTCATGACCTTTCCACAGACATGCCCAAAACTGTGGAGCAGCTGTATAGATTTGTTTTCATGTATTTTAGTGTAGTCTCTCTGGTCGTAGCTTTCATGATCACATAGTCAGTTTACTAAGGTGCTTATTCAATCTGTATTTATTTCAGAATTCCACATACTGTATTTGTAACTGTTTCTTCCCCTGTATATATATTTGTAAGGTACAATATAGATTCTGCTAACAACATCATTGGTCTGAGCCAAGAAAGGGGATACCAGCAGGAAGTTAGTGCCTTCAAACTTCCTCTTACCTCTTCTATCTTCTTTCTTGCTTTTTTCCACCCTGTGAAACAGATTGGGTTTAGGTTTTGGGCTGTATCTTTTTTCCTTAGCCAACTAATTTGGCACAAGCATCCATCAAGTGTAGGGAGGCACTTGCAGACAAGGATGTGTTTGGAAGCGGATTGTCTCTAGAATGAGTTCAGTTAACTTCTGAAGAGCATTAGGAAGGGTCATAGTGAGGAAAGTTGAATTGCTATGGCATACAGATAGAGATCCACAGTTGCCTACCATATGTTAGTGCATTGGGAATCTTTGTCTTAAATTTTTTAGTGAAAGGAGAGGAGGCAGAAAGCTGTGCATGCTTTAGACTCACACTTTAAAAATGTTCTAGGATGCTGGAGGAGAGATGCTCGTATGTGTCTGAAGATGCAGCTGGAAGGAGAGGATGCTTGTTTTAATTTAGCAGACAGTAAACATGAATAGAAGTTGTTAATTTAAGATTCTCCCTTTAATATTAGTAAGATTGTCTTTTATTCTGAGTGCCAGTCCAGGTGTTGCTTAGGCTTGTGCAGTGCATTAAAATCTAGATAAAAGATTGCCTCAGGTCAAATCTGGCTGAACATACATATCCACAGAACAGTTTCAGAAAGTCTCAAACAAAAGTAGTTTGTTTTAATTGAGTATTGCACAGCAGTGTTTCACCAAATCTGAATTTGTCATCCAAAAGCAATGGAGATGATGCTGTTTAATTGAGGTGGCTATTCAGCTGATAGAAGTACCTTGTGGCTTTTTCTGGAGGGAAAGAAAAAATCAGATTTTATTCATGGTTATTTTTACTCTGTATTGCTTGTACTGTACATGCTTATTTATGCTAATCTGAGGTTAATTTATAAAAACAATGGGAAAATATATGATGTTGGATATGGATAAATTCAAGTGGTCCTAGATTTGGCAACAGAAGTAATTACTAAAATAATGCCTTTTGCCCAAATTCATATTATATAACCTACAGTCTCTACTTTTCTTTCTTTTCCACTATTTTCTTGGGCACAGTATTAATTCAGGATTATGGGAAACTACTGAATGTAGGCTGATGTATCATGAAGTCTAGGGAATTGACAACAATATGGCTGATGCAACAGTTTTGGGGAACTAAGTGTGGAGGTTGCATTTGGCGACTCTTTTGTGAACGGCTGATCTTAGTATGTGTGAGTTTGGGTAGTCTGGCATTGAGCCTGTATGTCTATACTCTGTAGGTAATCATCCGATAATCATCATCAATGTGGATTTATTGCATGTCCTATCACTGCTAAAGCAAAAAGCAGATAAAGCTTATCCCATCTTTGATAGAAAGCATTGTCCTGTTTTCAGTAGGATTTCCTGGTATGTACTTAATCATTCAGTTTTCAAAATAAGTTTTAAGCCTATCATTAGCCCATCCTGGTTGGATATGTTCTTGCTCCTTTATTGTTGTACCTTAATTATAACTATTCAGGATTTGTATTACAAATGCAGTTCCATTAAAGCATTGTAATACTGCATTCCTTATGTTAAAATTTCTGGTATATATTTCCCTCAGAAAAGTCTTCTACTCTATGTTCTACTTACTTCTTCTATAATGTTTGGTGTGGGGGGAGTGTTTCACCTGCTTTCCTAGGTTGTTTTTTACTACAGTTGCTAAAAGTTACTTAGTGTAGCACAACCCTGCTAAATTTAATAAGTTTCTATTTGCTGTAAATCAGTCGATTAGATTCTATTACAGGATCTTGCATGAAACTTACTTGCATATTTTTCTCCCTTTCAGCAGGCTACATTGAGCGACCTCAGCTGATAAGAGCGAAAGTGCCAATAGTGAAATTCAGGGATAAAGTCAGGCAAGTATTCTTTTCAGCCTAATCTTTTAGACTTTGACATGGGGAAGTATTCTATATGTGTACTGTCCTTAGGAGTAGTCCCACTGTTACATGTGTTTATTGGTGTGGTGCTGTAGTTGTGTCACAAACTTGTAGAGCTAGCATGCAGTGTCAGTCAGCTTATTGCCTTGGTGGTCTGAAGTACCTCTTGTGATCGAGATGTTGTTCAGTTCCAGTGATGTGATTTAGAAATGGTACATCACGTATTTCTGTGGGTTGTTTGTACGTAGCGGACTCCAAGTTAACAAATGGTTTGACAGACAAAGAGTGGTAGGAGGAAAACAGTTGTGAAATAAAATTTTGCTTGCTGTGCAGACATAACTATTGAGCTATACAAACAACACTGAAACAAACTAGTTTGTGGTGATGTTTTCTTGTATTCATTGTGTATTCATTTTGAAGACATGAGAATAATTTAGAGGGACATACTAGGACAGATAATGATGTATTTCTTACTGTGTGTGATAGAAGTATCTGACTGGAAAAAGTCATGCAAACACTGAAATATGTCGACAGTCTGAATAATGTTCATATCTTCTGTATTCATTGGCTTAGTTTTGTAACACTGATATGTATCAGTTTCCTGTAGTAACATAGTTTCATCCTTCTTTTAAATTACACTTTGAAACTTCAATGTAGCTGTCTTAACCTGCCTGTATGGTTCTAAAATTTTCAACCCTGTGTCTGTCTTTTAAAAACAAATAAGCCTACTTTTCTGGTCTCTCCCTATGAGAGCATGTCACAACGTGTTTTTATCACTACATACTTTATCATGGCTAGGTTCCTGCCATGATAAAACTAAATCTGTCATGTCTACAATTTGAACTAATGTGTATCATCAGTTTAACCTTTTATTTCATCTGTTGGGGTTTTTGCTTTACAATTTTTTCTTCATTTACGTCCAGTCCCCTATTTACTTGAGTATAATTGCATACCTTCTTTTAAAAATTGGAATGTTTTTTATTTTCTTTTCTAACAATAGAGAAGGTTGTTTCTTCTATGCTTCCTGGAAGTATGGTACTTGTCAAGCTAAAATTTGGGTTATTTGGATTACATAGACTACATATAGCAATGCTAGTCTTTTCATATATAAATGAAATTATACATTCCTGGTGCAGATATTGAATGAGTTGTGGGATTATAACAAGAATATTTTTTCCCAATTTAAAATGAGAAAATAAGGTTTAAAAAGAGACCTTTAATATGGAACAGATGGAAGTGATTGTGTGAAAAGATTGAAGTCTTTTGTAAGCACTTATAGTCCATAGTACAGTCACTTTCAAAAAATAAATAATGATAATTATATACCTTACAGATAGGATTTAAAGGTCTCTTTTTTCCCCACTAAAACAAAGTATGATCTTTTAAGACTAGAAGCAGTACATTATATCTTTGCAGAGTAAAAGCCAGTATTGTTTGCCATCTGGTTTTCTATATTGCTTTTGTGGAAGAGAGGAGTGGCAGGGAATGTCATAATTTTGGGATGGGATTTTTTTAATAGTCGTTCTTTTTTGTTTTGTTTTTTGTCTTTACAGTTATCTTATTCTTACATAACCTGACACCTCCACATTTTGTCTTTTTATTTAAGCATTTATCTCTTTCTCGTGTCTTACTGGCCTCTTGTCTTTTGTAGACTCAGATGTACAAAAAATGCTTCTGCATGCATTTTTTCACAGAGGTCTTGAAAAATGGATTGGCTATCCTGTACCCAGGGCACTAAGCTTATCTTTGCCAAAATTGGAAACTAAACATTAAAAGCTTCCTGTGAAAGCTAGTTTTTTTTTTGATAGCCAGCTGCTGGGAGAAGGTGGTTGAATTCAATGGGTGTTATCTCTATCTGGAGATGCACATTCTAATGTGTTACCAATAACTGAAATATATATATATATTTCATATATAACTAAAAATGGCTGTTTTCCCTTTGATTCAGTGAATGAGAAAGCATTCCGTTTGTATGTGTTCTCTTTTATAACCTTGGGTGTTTATAGTGCTATAAAAGTAGGAGAAGATCAACTGCACTTAAAGACTGCAACTTGCCATCTTTTCTTTTTGGTAGTCTTTCCCAGGAAATTATTTTAATGCTAGTTCTGCTTCCCAACAAGCTTTTGATCAATTATCAAGATCTTTATATTACAGAAGATACAAAAAACTTCCTCTTCTGCTACAACTGATGTGCAGTTGCCTTTAGTGCTTTTTATTAGAACTTGAGTCCAAGCAGTACAAACCTTGTTCACTTGCCACCACTGCAACAGCTATTAAACATGCATAGTAAACATGCAATAGAACTTGCTTCAATTGGCATCTGGTAAATAGTCTTCTTGTCAGTTTGGATTAATTGGAATTACAATCTGACAATTTTTTATTATATTTGCACACGCAGTTAATATTCTTATGGGTGTTCATGCTTATATTTACAACTGTAAAGTAGTAGCTGAAGCTTGTTTATTTCCTGTACTGTTATGCACTATATTCTTAAAACATATAAAAGGTTATGCTTGATACTAACTCAGGTGTAAAATTATACAGTAGTTTTGATGCAAATAATGTTTTGATGTAAAAAGTGTATAAAAGATGTAAAAAATGTCAAATGTTCAAAATACGTAAAAAATTTCTTGTAGGCCTCAAATTATTGTCTTTTAGCAAATTTAATGAATTTCAGGTCTGTGTTCCCCTTATATAGTCAGGAAAATCCAAAGGGTGAAAATCTGGGTAAACAAATGCTATGTGAATAAAACTTGTTCATGTAAAATGGAAGTAGTTGTATATCACATAAACAGCTACGCCTTTGTTTAATAATAGGCTCTTCTTCTTGCAAGTTAATGTTGATATGGATTATTGACTATGAATGCAATATAATTTCTTGAGTTCTGTGAGTAGTTAGGCTCTATATGCAGTAGGAGATTCAAGTAAATAAAGCAGTTAGTGCTTGCTTGCCTTATTTAATCTTACAGAATGAAAAGTATCAAAAGTCTTTTATTGCAAAACATGGAGTGTTTACTCAGAATTGATTTTATTCCAAAGTTCTGATTCTCTCTTACTGTCATTGGCTCTTAACATCTGACCTCCTCCAGTTCTCTTTCTCAGTTCATTGGCATAAACTAATTTCCTAAATTTCCTAAACTAATACCTCAGAGAATCCTTTCTGATATCAAAAGTTATTTGTAGTAAATCATGTAGTGCAAATGTAGTTGGGAGAGAGATTTGGTAAAAATTAAAAAAGATACCTTAAGTTGTCCTAAAGTCTACATTTGTATCTACATGTATTCTTCATGTAAAAACAATTACATTTTTATAACAAAGGGGTTCAAGTCTATAGGTGGCTCAGGTGCTATAAACAAAACTGGAGGAATCATGGCATTCAAAACTCTGAAGAAAGTTTCTAGGGCTTTATATTAAAATTACTTTTCTCCATATCTGTCATAAAGTAGGTAGTAAACATTCAGAAATTAAATACCATGATGCTTTTTTTTTTCTCCCTAATAGCAATGTGGATTTCGACTTGAATGTAAACAATGTGATAGGTATAAGAAATACATTCCTTCTGAGAACATATGCATTCAGTAAGTTATTATTATATTTTCTTATTTCTTTAAACTTTGCTTTTAGAGTTTGTATTTTGGTATGGGTATGCTATGAAAATTTAATGGATTACTATATATATATATATAATTACCTACTTAGCTACATTAAGTAGCTTTAAGATAAGTTCTTGTTGCTCATTCTGAATACATGGAGAAAACAGCTGTATGTTTTTAATTGAATATTATGATATTCAGAAGATAAAAAAGATTCTTCATATTCAAGTCCACATATCTACTACAAGGGCTACTTCAGGATTCTGCAGTTAATAAGATCATAATAGTAATGGCAAACTAGTGGTATAATTCCTTTCTGTTTAGGGTAGGCAGTTGCCAATAGAAACTAACTTCACTAGTTAATTTTAATAATATTTCAATCCAAGTAGTTTGTGTTCCATATTGGTGTTGTTAGGAGAGTCTACAACTTGTCCTGGATCAGTTGGTTAACTGTGATTTCTTCATACATTCAAGAGGGTATATAACTAGAAATGGATTTGCTTCCAAGTTTAAAAATATTGGGAAGGTGTCATTGAGCAATCACTTCACGAAGTCTAATGTTGATATATTTGTTTGTAGCTTCTGTCACAGATGGTTTTATTCTTCTCAGAAAATCACTGTAGGGCAGGCAAGTCCAGATGTAAAAAGAGCGCTGGAAGCAGTCCTAGTATCCCACCTTCTCTTCTGTTCTGCTGTGGTGCTCACTTTCATAAGGCCAGCAAAATTAACTTCATATTTCCTGGTGAAGGCTAAATAATATTTTCTTGAGGTCAAGGAGTGAGTTAATAGCAAAGGGAGACTTGTGATTGAAAATATTATCTTCTCAGTGTTCTGGACCTTCCGAAATAGTCAATCGTACAGCATACAGCTTGTCTGTCTTGCCTTCCTTGGAGCAGAAAACTCAGGTGACATAAGGCACACAAAACTGAATGGAAGCTTTTATCAGACTGTCTCTCTCCATACTTACTATAAGTCATATAAGCAAGGGTGGATAGCCTTATATGTATTATCCTGCCCACTTAAATGTGTAGTTGAAGGTCTTCAACCTACATGGGGGAAAAAAATTATCGAATTACCTCTGATGTGGAAGATGTATTGGTCTGTTCTCCATTGGAACAAATTAGATGCTCAGGCAAACAAGAGACTGACTTAGTGAACATGATAAAAAAGCTAAAACTCCAAAAACTTCTGTGGATGCTCCTTTGTCTGTTTTGAAGTTAGCTCTTCTGTATTGGTGCATGAGTGCTCCAGAAAACATTCAGGATGATGAGGCAAAGTGACACAAAATGTCCACAGAAAATGTAGGTAGATTAGGCAGAGCTAGAAGGTGAAGTCTACCAGTGGTTTGTTGAAGGGGGTATGTCTGTAATTAATCTAGCAAAAAGCTAGATATTTTTTGGTTAGTGGAAGCCGGACTTTTAAGCTTTGTGCAAATAACATTACTCAGCATTTTCTTGAGGGGTAGTTTGTATTAAAGTATGAGACAAAGTTTACTGGCCATATTGCACACTAACATATTGCACACCAATTACAGGCACCAGCAAACAGAATTTAATATCTCAAAATGAGGTCAACTAAAAAAAGTTATTTTCTACTGTGACACAAAATAGCTGTGTTTGAAACTGAAACCTATTTGCATTTTTCTCTTGTGAAAAAAATTCTATTCCAGTTATTGCATCTTCATGTGGTATCTGTACAGTACAGACATCTCACAATCAGTGTACTAAGTTTTATTTTTTAGTTCAACCACGGGTGAACAATGTCAGGAATAAGGCGATTAGTGACAAGGAGTTTGGTTATTTCCAAAAGGTCTTCCAGGTCTAGTAGGACATTCATTCTGAGAAGAGTACCACTTAGTGCCTGTGTGCTGAACCATTCTGAACATGTGAGAAAATCATGCTTGATAGTTTTACAGAATAAAAGAGAGCACCCCAACTGAAGCAGTTGTAGGATGTCTTTTGTCTATTAGAAAATTATCTATAGTCAGAAGAAATTCACAAGATTATACCTGGAATATGGCTATATTTATGTATTTCCTCATGAAATGCATATGTATTAATTTAAAGAGATATTGTATCTAACATGCCATCTATATAAAAAAGCTATTGAGGACAAGGCAAATTTAAAATTTATGTTTGTATACAGGGGTTACTGCTTTTATGTATCCTGATGTAAACTTTAGAATCAGTTGTGTCCTCCAGCCACAATAATTATTTTCCCTGCCTTCAAAGTTTGTATAGCCTAAATAAAAAAATAACATAGGGTCTGTCCTGGCAGCAAGTTATTTCAGGAAAAATTAGTACAATGTACCAGAGAGACCTTAGAAGTAGACAGTAATGCTTTGCAAATTTCCTGGTATACCTCTTGTAATGTGTCTGTGGATCTTACTACTCGAAAGGCTGTTTTCAAATCAAGTACTTTGTTTTGATTTTTATAGAATGGATAATAATTGTAGAACTCTATAAGTAAATTCTATTAAATGCCTGCAGACGGTAACCTTAGAATACAAAACTACCATGTTGATCACGTAAGAGCAATGTTGATTAATTGTGGTCTAGTTAAATGTACTTTTTTGAGATGTGTTTATTTTGCTTGCAGTTGAGAATCGAGTTCGTCCATTAGTACTTGTTGTTAAGAAGTGGGCAAGTTTTCATGAGATAAATGATGCCAGTCGTGGTACTTTAAACAGCTACAGTCTTGTGTTGATGGTTTTGCACTATTTACAGAGTAAGTATTTTTTACATGTTGAATCTGTCCCTTTTAAGTTCATATTTGTGTCGTTTTCCTCTTTAATGAAATAAAACAAGCAGTAGGCATCTCCTACACAGAAATATTTAAAAGTAAAGTGAGTTTTACTCCATTTCCTTAGTATTGCGTTTGTCTAACAAGTGAACCTGTTCTTTGGAGGCACAGTTACCAACTTTAAAAAGGTTTGTAAAAAAAATGTACCTGCAGGACACTGTGTAGCTATAAAATAAACTCAAGTACTCCTTAACAAAAGTGCATAAGGACATTTACTGTAGTCATCTCTGGCAGTCGCTGCAGCTGTCTAGGAAAGGGGGAAAAAGGGTTCAAATAATCCTTCTCATGCAAAACTGTGATCAGTCAGCTGTCTTGGGAAGATGAGCAGTTCAGAAACCAAAGAGGAGCCTTCTACCTGTGCTTCCTCAGCCTTTTCTGGGGGAAAAAAATGCTTGACAAAAAAGTGCCTGAGGTGTGGCCCTCTACACTGCACATGTGCCTAAGCACCAGATTTTTAGGTTCTGATGTTTTATTCATGCAGATTTTAAGCTTTTTTCCCCTGCTATATGTATGTGATGTTCCTGAAAATAGCCTGTGTCCTAGAATTTCTAATAATGTTTTTGTTGATGATACTGTGGAGGGAAAAAAAGAACACCTTTCTTTTGCACTAGTGTGCCTGCCTTCACTAGGCAAATTTCTTTTCTATGCTTACATAATTTCGATATTCTTACACTAATGTGGATGTCTTTGGACCCAAGTTTAGTGTGGCTTGAGTTTATTTTGTAGATGCATCAGTATCTTGTACATGAACTTTCTTCCAGGTAATATGTCTAACTAACTTGAACAGTAAGAAAAGGAAACTCATAGGGCAAATGCTAGTGGTAAGTGGTAATTCTTCCCCTCCCATCCATCCTCTTAGTAAAGCTTACTAAAGCATACACACCTAGATACACTACCTTGATTGTTTGTATTGCTCAGATTTTGGTGTGGTAGAGAACTGGAGAGTGTCTAAGATGTTCCAGAAACATGAACACCCACAAACAAAATAAAAATGTTATTGAAGCAGCTGTGATAATTTTCTTAGCAGTCCTGGTAGTATATTCTACTCCAAGCACATTCTGAGAGTTCTGCTGAGAGTTCTGATTCTTAGTGGATTCTGATTCTTATGGAAAAAGGATTCTGTAACATCTCTTCACTTGCAATACCTTGTTGAAGAGTGAACTAAGTCCCAAGTCCAAGACCTCTGTACTGAATTTATTTATTATTTTCCCTAGTGAATTATGTAGAACAATTTCTTAAACCATGCTGAAGACATGATGTTAAAGCTTTAGTTTGAGGAGTGCTCTGACAGTTCTATAGCTGCTTGAGTAGGATGTAAATACTTTGGGATTTTGGTCCATCTATAGGACCACCTAATCTCAGTGATTTTTTTTTTGGTCTCTAATTTATATAGTTCAATAGATGCACTCCCAATCCATGGTTTTCATAAAAGTGACCAATATTTAGATAATTTTGTGTTCGTTAGTATTGTTAATGACTGCATTGATCTTCACAACGTTTGCCATTTAGCAGACCAGCTAATACTATTAGACTGTATTTATGTATTTTATGGGAATTTTGCTAGCAATGCCTACTAAGTGTGTTGAGCATTTTTTAATAGGTTACATTTGGAGACTGAGTATGTAATAATACTTGGCATCTGAAAAACGTTCTCTTGCAGTAACTGTAGACTTGTTCATAGAATTCTGGGTACGAATTTCAGAAATAAAGCTGTATTCAGCTGCTATAGAATTTTTCATGCCTTTTACATATGGTATCTTGGTATAGTACAAAATATAGTAATGGCAATATTTGCCAAATAACTTATTTTACAAAATGCATGAAAATTAAGTTCTTGATAAATGTTTTTAAGATAGAATTTCAATGTAACTCTTTGATGTAGTTGATATGATACTGCTTCCTATGAATTACATGAATCACAGCAACTGTGAACTTTTTTTTTATAGCCTTACCTGAACCCATCCTTCCATCCCTCCAAAAAAATTACCCAGTAAGTGTTTCTTATGGATTTACTACATCATATATGTGTATGAACCTGCTTATCTAAATATATCAATTCTTAACTATCTCTAATGGATTAAGTTGAATTAACAGTCTGTAGGTCAGGTCATTGATATGCTAGACCTAAGTGTGAAAGAAATAATTTACTGCTTTTGGTAATTACTTTAATGAAAATTCTGTTATGTATGGGAAGATTTGACACACAGTTAGAACAAAGTGCTTATGAAAACCACTGACCTAATTTTCTTTATGCTGGCCTGGAAATATCCCTGTGTCAGCTGTAACTTTCTGGTTCCTATTTCTTAATGTGTTAAGTAGTGCTTTTTCATCCAGCTATGGTGCTTCAGAATTTCATACCATCCCAGAGCTGTTGAGTTGCCTGATATTTCCATGTGCAGAAAGTGAGTGATACATGTTTACTAAGGAAACTCGAGACATCATAAAATTTGTCCAAAAAGAAAACACCTTCTTGGACCTCTCCTATTGTAGTCAGATCATACTCTGTTCATTTCTGGGCAACTCTATAAATCAGTATGCTTTGGTTGCTCCAGAATTAGGAGTGTTATTAGTGAGATTTAATCTAAGAAAAATTATCTAGAAGTAAGAACTGCCCTCCTAAATATTTGTGTGTGCACAAAAATGCTGTTGCTGAATAGTTCTATGCTGTAATTTATTTACAAAAATGTCTTGGTTTCTTCCTCTTTACCTCTCTCATATGTGTCACTTTAAATTTTTGTTTATTCATAGTTGACCGTTGGTGTTCCTATCTACGTATGGCAGGTTTTTAATTGGTTGCTGGCAACTGTGCCGAGCTAGTATCAGCAAGCCATTCTATGTTTTGCCTGTATTTCCTATAGTGCTGAAATGGGAATATTTAATGATGCTGAACATCAGGGAGAAAATACTGTGGTGTCAGCCATTTTGGGTAATTAAGATAATTGAGATGCAGAAGAAAGTATTGACAATAATTCACTGTAGTTTTATTTATGTGTTGTTAATCTGCTTAGAGATACCTGTGCTACATTTTTGTGGTCTTTATCTTTTCCTGTGATTTTTTTATGGTACTCTATACATTCTAGTTTCTTCATTGGGAGTGCTGAAAAGCCTTTGAAACTATCTTTCATTTGTTGTACACTTAGCTTTATGTGATAGGTTTTTGAATTGCTAGATTTGCTAATTACATTTCCTTAAAGCTTGTATGCTGTAGTGTTCCAAGTTTTGTGTAGCACATTATTTAGAGAAAAAGTGTTTAGAACTGGCAACTTTTGACTCTTTTGTATTTATGATGCAGACATTTATATTTGTTGTGTTCAAACTGAGCAGAGGCTTTCAGAATATATACAAATATTAATGCTTTCAATCATTAAAGCAAATGTATACAGTACCTTAAGCTGAAAAATCAAGTTAATCTAAATGCAGAGTTTTATCTTGTGTTGTGTGAAAATGGTAGATCACTTGAAGGTGAGCACTGCTGTAAGAATTGCATTTTTGCCCTATTCTGATATAGATTATAATTGGTTTTGTTGTTCTTTCTTATATTTGGAGAATAGACAAAATATTCTAGAATTGCTAACAAAATTAGAAGAATATGTTATACATGCTTACTACAAACCAAATTGCAAGTATGATTTTGATCTATTGTCCCCATTAGGAATATAATTAAATGTTTAAAAATTATGAAACTTGAAATTTCTGAATACTGATATTTGGAAGGAATTTAAAATGAAAAATACGGCAAAACAATTTGGGTCTTGTGGCTTGCAGTAATAATTAAAAAGGACAGGTAAATTTCAGTATCAAAAGAAACCATGTCTTTTTATTATGATTGTAGCTGGTCAGGGTTGTCTCCATACAAAAACTATACAAACATACTTAATCTTCCCTATATACACCTACCCACAGTTTTTCAAAATCCAGTCTGCAGCCTGAAAATATTTCTGTGATCTGGAGGAAACTGCTTATCTTAAATTGTTGTACCATATAGGACAGACATGCTTACATTGAAGAGGAAACAAAGGACAGATTCCGTGTCTCAGTGAATCCCTGCCACAAATGTGAAGGGTGAGAAGTCCTGGAAAGCCACCAGATTTGCCCACTTTTGGATTTTGTTGGTGTGGGGGAGTTTCCAGCTGGCACCCAGCCGATGTGTTTTGCAATGACTAGTTTAGAGGGAGTATTGGACCACATCAAATGTGGGGTTGTATTCTGGGGCTTCCCTTTCCCCCTAGCCAGGTAAGGTAGATGACAATAGGCCACCAAGTGTGTTCATCTGTTTTGAAGTCTATGTAGTACATGCTTCCATGTCAGGACTTCACAGATAACCTCTAGAGAACCTGTGTGGCTTAAACCATTATGGCTGGTGAACACTGCCCTCATTGGCACTCAGAAGGAAACTTGTGCCTGACTCTCCGCTGTTCAAGAAGTCAAAATGAAATTGGGTTTCCATGAGTGCTCTGGATGGTGAACTTCAAGGACTCTAGCGTGAGCACATCTTTGTTTCTGCTGCCTCAGCTTCATGTCATGTCTTGCAAAGGGTGGGGCAGAAGGTGGGATGTTCCTTAACATGGGAGTCAGCCCATGGAAAGACACAGGTTGCTTCACACCGAGCTGCACTTTTTAAAAATATAAACCTGAGGTAAATACTCGTTTATAGGACTGGGGAAAAGAATGTTTTGTGTGTGTGAATATACAAAAATATCAAGATATTGTGGTGATGTTACGAGTAAATTTTTTTGAATGAAGGCTCTTGTACATTCAGCATTAAACTCACTATACATCAAGATACTCAAATATAAATTTTATTTTGATGTACATCTGTGTTCCTTTCCAGTGTGTAAGGTGGAATGAGCATACTTAAAAGCATTATGTAGCTTGAACATGAAGCATGTTGCTGAATACTGCTGTTTCTTGGGAAATCAGCCAATCAAGGTGAAGATTAGAGATCCAGCAAAAAAGGAAATAGACTTTTGGGTCCCTTTTCTGGGATATCTTAAAATAATGGATAGCTCACTTCTATTTGTTGCTCAATCAGATCCTGAACCTAATTTCTGTCTCTTAAGACGGCTTGAGGCAAAGACACAGTAAGTGAAATAGGGACTAGTTTTAATGGAAGCTGAATCTTTTGCTTTCTAGAGCGAGTTAAGAAAAGAAAACATACTTTGAAGGGTGCTTTGTAATTCAGTTTTTTTAGCAACCTCACCTATGTGCAGAATCTGTAACCTGTACTTTGTTTTGTTTGTCTAGTTATCCCTGAGTCCCTCTAGTGGGAAGGAAAATACTGTTACCCTTGTTTTACAACTGGTGAATAGAAATGGGTTGAAGCTAGGGGATTATCATGGGCTGTCTGTGGCAAAGCAGAAAAAAGTCTAGATATCCCATATCTGGTCTGACCTCTTGGTCTCTGAACAATGAGTGATTGCTTTGTTAAGAAATGACCTTAAATTACATTGTTCGTAATTGAATTATTTAATATTGGTATATCTTGACAGAAGTCTTCACTAAATCTTGCCAGTTTTAAGTAGCAGTTAATGTAGGTTTACATGTAGAACTTTCTAATATGGTAATAGCAACTTCTTACATAACAAATTTTCTGTATTTCAGAAAGATGAAACACTGAGTTTTGCCTTCTCTGTGGGGTGATCAGCAACCCACAGTACTTAAAAAATAAATATATAACAGTATCACAAACATGTGATTAATACATTGCTTTAGTTACCATTAATAAGGCTTATTTTCTTCCAGAAAAGTAATATCAGTTATGCCTTCTATTTTGTAATACTCAGTTGTCCTTTTTAAGAGCAATTTTTATAGTGACATAACCACTAAACCAAGCGGTAATGAGGATTACTATATGTGTCTCTTAAACTAGGTGGTTGGGGGTTTTAAGGGTTAGCTTCTTTAGACTGTAACATAGGTTTTTACTAGAGCATGTATCTAGAATAATAAGCGTGTATTTTCTTGAAAGCAAAAGCTTTTCTAATTTGTCCTTTCTGTTTTCTGATTTTGATTTGTCTGATACCTTTTTGCCTGCCAATAAAAAAATAGCTTGTTTTTATGAGAAACAATAAAGCCTAACTTTATAGGTGCTGAGGATATCAACCTCACCATGATGGCAGAATTCTCTGGCATTTGAGAAGTTGTCAGGCATTTAAATACTCAAAGTGTAAAAAAATTAATCTTGTTTTCCTTTTCTACTGCCTCCAAACACTTATTAGTCTTAATAGACATCTGTTAAAATTTCATTGCACTTCTGTTTTGTATTCTTGTAGATCAGTGGCCCTTTTTCTTCTTTCTTTCTCCTCTTCCTTTGTTTCTTCATCAGGTGGTGTACTACTAATTCTAAATTCAATTGTTCTGACTCCTCCTTGGCTTTATGTGGGGATGGGCAAGGAGTGACTTTCACTGTAGTACCTTTCTGATGAACTTTAGGGTTAAAACTGTATTTACTATGTGGCATTGGAACAACTGTTCCTTTCTAGATCTTTGTATGCTGCATATCTTCTTTTTTATGTCTGTCTTCTGTCTTATGTGTCTTCTGATGAACTGTAAGCTGTTAAATTCTGAGCTTTATGAACTAAAATAAGGTTTTATATATATCATTATATTATGTGAGATCAACCATTGAAATTTTTTATCTCTAGAATAATGGCTTTTTTTCCCCAAAAGATGTTACACAGGGTTCCAGGAAGTTTTGCTGGGGCTGACAGAAAGAAGATGGGAGTCTCAAATTTTCCAGGCCTATTGGTTTTATCACTTAACAGTACTTATCTCAGAGGAAGCAGTGCCAGCTGTGGCCATGGAAATAATACTACACTATGTAGTGCTTCTAGTGCTATTCTAGTACTATAAAGCTTGAATGGTGCCTGATACTATTAAAAATAAAAAATGAATGGTTGGGGAGGGGAGATATAGTAATGAGTGAACAGGTTCCTAAATTTACATAAATGGGTGTCTTTATGTGAATGTAATGTTTGCTTCTGTGTATCTTGAGTTCATTTTCAGTAAAATACACAACATTGCTGTAAAATGGTGTTAAAACCAGATAATTAGCAAGCTGTAAAAATTGTTCCTGTAGCAAGAGGAGATATGTTTACTTCTATGTACCCCAATCTATCAGAAGAACCTAAAGAATGCAATGGACACTGAAACAGTAGGGAAGTTCTAAAACTATGTATATGGTTTATGTATTCCTTTTTAAGCTGGCAAGAGTGCCTTCTTTTCATAGCAAACCTGATTTTTTTCTAACCCCATCATACCTACCTTCTTCCCCTACAGGAAAGCATACTTCAGCTGAAGTGCAGCATTCTGTATTGTATAACTTCACAGCTGATTTTTTTTTGTTGGATTTTTGGTTGTTTGTTTGGGTGGGTTTTTGTTTTGTTTTGTTTTGTTTTGTTTTTTCCATTCTTAGCTAGAGGAAGTGATACCTGCAATCTTTATGCTTAATTTGTGGGTGGATGTAGGTTCATTTTATAGCCAATTTCATGTACAGTTTTTAACTTTGTTCTTGAAAGCGATGTTAGGTCTTCCCTCTGGATTATTTCAGTACTTCAGCTATGGGAAATTGACAATAGGTGCATTAATTTCACGTACATATTTCTCAGCTGAACTACAGTCAGCTCAGTGCAGGCTACCTTACTCAGCTTTTGCTTTTGTGGATTTAGATGCAAGTTGAGTTCAAAGATTCTCCCATGTTAAAATTCTTTAGTAAACAGAAGTCAAGATATGGTCTTGTATGCTCCTGTGCAAAATGAGTTCAGGGGGAGTAACTAGTATTCAGTGGGGCAGAAGAGAAATAGTCCTTGGCTTGTAAGTTGTCCTTGAACTTATAATAAGCAAACAATAGGTAGCTTTCTTATTGTGAAAAATACATGCATCTGGGTTAAGGCTGTGTGTGTGTGTGTGTATATATATATATATATATATATATATATGCACTCTGATTTTATTTTGACAGGAATGTTTTGATCCTACTATGCAGTTGCATCTTGTTCATCAAGCTCCGCGTACCATTCCTCCTTACATCTCAAAAAATGGATCAAGCCTTGGAGATTTGCTAGTAGGCTTCTTCAAATATTATGCTACAGAATTTGAGTAAGTAATAAGCTCATTTTAGTGGTTTAGAAGGTGTGAAATTTTGATTCCTTCTATTCAATATAGCAACACTTCATAACCCTTGAAAGAAAGAAAAGTAGCAATGCAGGAGTGGTAACTGAGAGAGAGGAAATGAGTGGAAAGGCTAAATGACAACAGGAATGCTGGTAAATTGTCTGATGTCTTCTACTTAGATAGAAGATATTCTTTCTTCTAAAAATAGTATTCTTTCTTGTAAAATAGCTGCCAAAAGTTAGATAGCTTTGTCTTAAAAAATCGCTGGGTTTTGTTATACAGTTACACTATTCTATAATGGCCTGTTCGTGTGTGAGAAAGACCTGCTCTTAGCTGTCATTTAAGGTATCAACTGTGATACTAATTATTTGGACCTTAAGGGCTGTGCTTGTCTTTTGTCATACTGAATCAATGGAGGCAACTGGCCATGTGGCTGCTTACTTTGATCAAGTATGCATCTGTATAGGCCTCAGCTAGTGAAGAATTCTGTCATGTGTATTTGTTTCACTCACATTATTGGTTTGCTAGAATCCAAGTTTAATTTTGGCATCTGGACTTCCTTATATAAGAGGAGAAGCTTAAGTTGTGAGTGCATCTGAGAAAGCCTTAAGTTACAGCTGTTTTGCCAAATTGTTATTCATGTATTTCTGAATTTCTTAGAAAAAATGCTTGTTCGTATAAAATATTAAATGGTTGTATCTCAATCAGCTTAAAGATCTTCTAAATAACTTCTGAGGCAGTTGTTTCATGCATGTTGCTGTTTTGTGTATTTGCATCATCTCCATTTCTTGGAAGAAGAACAAAACATACAATTGGATACTCCTAATTTTGGAAGCGTTCATAATTTACTTTAATATAAGAAGCTAAAGACCATAAAATCATTAAAGCATTTCTGGGGTGTGCATCACATGTGAAATATGTAAGCTAAATCCCTATGGCCTGTAGTAATGCATGAACCAACTGCATTTTGTGCATGCTTAAGCCTAATGGATAGATTTTCATGTAAGAGATTTCTTTCAATGATCTCTGCAGATAAGAGATCTTTTGGCTTAAATGTTTCTCCTGAGTACCTATCTTTACAGCTGAAAAGGTGCCTGTTTGCTAAACAGGTGTTTTGGTTTAGGGATGAGAAGACACTGCTGGAGGATAAGATAACCTTAGATTCTTAATTTATGTGGGACACTACATGAATCTTTTACTGCTTGACTGTACAAGCTGTTAATCTTCTCATCTGTGCAAGTAAATATATTTTCCACTAAGGAATCTTCTGGTTTGCCTGTGCGCAGTAGCAGAGATGATCTTGTCTAATTACAGAGTGACTTACCTGGGTTTGGGTGCTTGTGGACATAGTCAAGACCAGATTTCTGCCTAAGTTGGTGGCTGGTCCGAAATGACCTAATTTTTGTCTGCTATTAGAAAGGATATGCTAAGACATATGCAGACCAAAAATTCTGCAGTATCCGTGTTTGAGCTGATAGCGATCCCTAAATACTACTTTTGTGATGATTATAAATCAGGAAAAAATACTGCCTAAATTTATTCATAGACACGCAGAGGAGCCTCTGAGTAAAACAAAGCTTGAAAAAGTAGATAGTGAAGATAGGATAGTTGTTGATGTCAAGGGAAGGAAATGTTTCAACAAGAAACTGAATAAAAAGAATACCTGATGTGTTCTTCTAGTGTTCAGTATCTGTTAAGTAAATGTTTATTCAAACATTTCACTTGTGACATTCTGTTAAAAAAAACCAAACAAACAACAAACAAACAAAAAAACACAAACCAAAAACCCAGTAAAAATAGCCATTAGAGTTCCTGTGTTGAAAATGCTACTACATAGCTGAGAAGTCATTTGAGGAAATGATGCACTTAATGCTGCAGCCTATATTATTTTTAACTCTTTCTGCTATGGAAATAAAATTTAGTCAAGTGTACTGTTTATCTGTGTAGCCCTGTAAACTGTAAATCCTCTTTGAAAGGAATAGGATTGATAGTAAAATTCCATGTAGTTCCATTGACTGGAGAAGACAAATAAGTGCACCATAGGGAGGAGCATGAACATGCTGCTTTAAAGGTTTTGTGTGTCAATCAGACAGTGAAAGTAAAAGTAATCTCATGCTAGCCACAGGATCTGGTATCTTTGCTTTGAAGTTGCTGATGGACACAACAGTACAAATGAGAATGAGGGCAAGAATTAAATATATAGAATCACAGAGTAATAGAATATGCTTGGTTAGAAAGAACCCATCAGGATAATTGAAGTCCAGCTCCTGGCCCTGCATGGGATCATCCCTAAGATTCACACCATGTGCCGCAGAGCATTGTCCAAACACTTCTTGAACTCTGTCAGGCTGGTGCTGTGACCAATTTGCTGGGGAGCCTGTTCCACTGACCAACCATCCTCTGGGTGAAAAATATTTTCCTAATATCCAAACTAAATCTCCCCTGACTCAGCTTCGTGCTGTTACCTTAAGGCTTGTCATGAGGGTGAAGAGATGTGTCTGCCCCTCCTCTTCCCCTCATGAGAAAGTTGCAGACTGCAATAAGGTCTCCCCTGTCTCCTTTTCTCCAGGCTGAACAGACCAAGTGACCTCAGCCTCCTTATACAGCTTCCCCTCAAGGCCCTTCAGGATCCTTGTGGCCATGCTTTGAAAACTCTCCAGTAGCTTTATATCTTTATATCTTACACTGTGGCACCCAGAACTGCCCCCAGCACTCGAGGTGAGGCTGCCCCAGTGCAGAGCAGAGCAGGACAATCCCCTCCCTTGTCTGGTTGGCAATGATGCCCCCAGATGATACCCCCCCGGACTCAGGTCGCCCTTCTGGCTGCCAGGACACTGCTGGCTCACGTTAAGCTTGCTAATACACACAATGCAGGGATCTCTTAGTTCTTCCTTTAATGGAAGAACTAGAGTTAGAGTGTGTTGAATATTTTCTTTGCTTTGTGCTTATTACTTTTTAATAAGTAGTTTTTTCACCGTTTGTTCTCCTTGTGAAACATTTACTAGTGTCTTTATGCACCAAAATTTTGAGATTCTATTTCAGACACTGTGACTGTTAAATGAGGCTATGTTTATATGATCTGTACTGGGCCACTGAACTTTCCCTATTGGACTGTCACATGTTTGATGAAAAGATTGCTACAGAGAGTGTGATTTCAATTTTTGTAAGAGTAATTTTTGTATGTTCCTATCTGTGGAGTAGGATGCACTACCAGATTTGATACACAGGAACTGTTTTGCTGAACGAACAGCATGCAATCAAGTATGATCAGATCATGTGCAAAGATCATAATTTTGAACAAAATAAATCATTGAAGCCACCTGCCTAGAATGTTTAACTACTGATCTGTTTTACATGTAATGGTCAGGAAAATAAGAGAAGATAGAGGTACATTGTTTTAAACTTCTCCCTCACTCTAGCAAAGGCCATTAGGTATTTCAGTTAAAATATGTGATTTTTTTTTACTTCATGTTGGACAGGATGGGCTTAAAGAGTATAGCAAAGGAAGAACTAGGAGTTTTGCATCCTGTGCAGTCACGCATAAGTCCTTGTGCTGTATTTATTTTCCCTTATGCTTTGAAACTGTTTTGTTTATTTAGACTATAAGATGTTTTAGAAAATTGTTTATTGCCATGTATTTATACAGTACCTTTTGCATAGTCCTACTCTAGGGTTTTCAGTGTGTCCATAAGAAGTAATTTTTATACCACTTGATCCCTGTCCCCAAAGTAATGTGGTTTGGAAATTGCAGCATGTATTGGAATAACACACCATATATGTCAAAGCCTGTTTTGCCTTTATGGTTGTATCATTATGTTGCCATAAGAGTTCAAGTCTGTGTAATGCTTCTTATGATACAAATGGCTGTGGTAGTGATTTCATTTAAACCTTAACTATTTAAAATTGTCCACTGATTAAGTAGTGAATATGACCAAGAAAAAATTGTAGATGTTCTCTGAAGCAAGTATTTGGAAACATGTTTACCAGCCCCTCTGAAGGAGGTGTCTGCTTTCAGTTCTGCAGCTGTGAGTGAAGGCAGCAGGTTTTCACTTGGCTGTCTCCTTACAAAGTGAGACCTTGAAGCAAGGCGTTGCTCCCCTGAATTTATTTCTTTGTGATTACTTCCCTTAAATTAACTATTGTCAGTTAAGTAGCAGTTGTTTAAGATCATACCCTGATATGTATATGGTGCATATGGTAAAAGCTTACTTGCATTTTAATGGCAAAATAGAAAATTTCAGCCAGAAGTTGCTTGCAGCTCTTTTCACAATAGAATTGGTCAGGTAATAAAGGGATCATTTTTAATACTATGTTGAATTAAATCTGTTTGCAACTTGTACCCATCTTACTGTGTTTATACAAGTGACTTTGATTTGTAAGAATGCTCTGGAAAAGATAAATTTTTAATTCTGTTTGACCTGTAGTCATACACACACCTGAAAATGCCTAGTCTTCTTCTTTCACATACTTGCCTTTGCCATGAAGATCACATACCTAAGTGATCTTCAGTCAGTGATCAGCATTCAGTGACAACAGAAATAACTGATAGTTGAAATAGCTGTTTAGATGGCAGAGTTAAGTCATGGATTGAAAATGTGTGCAAGGAAAATATCTGCTTTATGTTGGCAACAATGAAGTTATATGCAAGCCAAAGTGGCTAAAATTGACACACAAATAATTTGCTGTTCATAATTCATTTCTAAATCAGTATGATCTTGGTACCAAGACAGTTCTGTAAGACTGTCAGATAAGATTTGTTTTCAAATTTAAATTTCAATTTTAAATAAAAGGCTTTTAAGTTTCAAATCTATATAAAAGGCTTTCTAAACAGAAAAAAACGCCAATTTTTTGTTGGTTTTTGCTTGACCAGTGTATTATAAATTAATTTACTTTTTGCTGAGGGATCAAGAATAGCCTACAAAAAAATGAATTCAAGAGAAGAATCAGTGTTTCAAGTGAAACAGTACTGCCTGGTTAAACCAAATACAGATCAAATACTTCTTTGCATGACTTTCTTTCTTTATTTATTTATCTTTTTCCCCCACTGGCTGCTTGTATCTCTGATTTTTAAATAAGCTTTTAAAAAAAGCAAACTGTAAGCTTCTACTCGCATCAAGTGTTCTTGAGCTGCAGTTTAAGCTTGTTTGAAGCTCTAAGCACAGGGGTTTTGTCTTTCGTCTTTTTGTGTGTGTGTATGTGTGTGTTTGGGTTTTTTTGAGCAAGTCATCTGAATTAAGCCTGTGTTGATGGTTGATTATTAAAAGACATGATAGGAAAGTATTTGATGCTTCACATTATCTCTGTTTATCTCAAAAGTAGTCTACTGTGGGAATTAAGGAGAAGAAGGATTATGGGTTAGAATGGAGGCTTTAGTTTACATTGAATTTACATTGAATGTTAGAAAAGATCATCATCATTACTAATTTTCTAAAGAATATATCAAGAGAAAGCTAAATATACGCAGTGAGGTATCCTAGATCTCTTCAGGTGCTGTGTCCTGCATTTTTTAGAAATAAGCCCTATTCACGGTGTTAAATGTACGTGTTCTGTGGAAGTACAGGTATTCAAACAACTGAGTTCCATAGGAGGCTTTAATTATGAGTTGTATTCAAGATAAGTTGTAGAATTACAGTCACGGATTTTTAGCTGTCTCATCATTGTTGATTTAATGGAGTTACAACAGCAGATCTGTTGTCTAGGGAGGACAGAATTCTTTCACATTTAACTGATGAATTAACTGATGGCAGTATTTCAATTTACAGTTGATGTCTGCAGATTTACTGCAGGTGGTTGATGTACCCAGCCCAGCTCTTCTGTCAGGTACAGCTGGCAGCACATTGCCCAGCTATGTCGACACATTTAGTGAGGACCTACAGTCAGGACATACGAATACAGTGATGTATTGGTGATGCAACTGTTTTGCTGATGTGGTAGCTCCTTGGTTTACAGAAGAATCAAGATTAGAAGAGACCTTTTAAGACCGTCTAATCCAACCGCCAATGCAGCACCACTGTAACCTCCCCTAAAATATATTCCCAAGTGCCACATCCAGACATCTCTTGGGCATTTCCAGAGATGGTGATTCCATCACTTTCCTAGGCAGCTTTTTCCAATGCCTGTTTACTCTTCCAGTGAAAAATTTTTTTCTAATACCTAATCTGAATCTCTACTAGTGCAATTTAAGGCCATTTCTTCTGGCAGAGAGATTAATCCCTACCTGGCTACAACCTACTTGTCGTTGTAGAGAGGGATGAGGTCCTCCTTGAGCTTCCGTTTCCCAAGGATAAAAAACCCCTTTTCCATCAGCTGCTCCTCATAGGACATGTTTTCTAGACTCTTCCCCAGCTCCATTAGCCTTCTTTGGACAAACCTCAGGACCTCAGTGCATTTCTTGTAATAAGGGGCCAAAAACTGCACACAGGATTTGAGGTGTGGCCTCACCAGTGCCCAGTACAGGGGTACAATCCCTGCCCTGGTCTTGCTGGCCACACCATTGCTGATCCAGGCCAGGCTGCCATTGGCCCTTCTTGGCCACCCTGGCTCGTGTTCAGCTGCTGTCACCAGCACTCCCAGGTCCTTTTCCATGGGGCAGCTTTCCAGTCACTCTGCCCCAGCCTGTGGAGCTGCCTGGGGTTGTTGTGGCCCAAGGGCNCCCAGTGAACAGTGCATCTTACTGTCTTGGATGTGGGATGTGATGGCACGCAGGGTGAGCTGCTCTCATTAATTAAGAGCAGCTGAAAGGTGGCTGGGTAGATAAGAACATAAAACTGGTAATGGGTTTTTTTTGCTTTCATTATGTTTGGCATATTATTGTGCCAAGCATTACAAAGATGGTGGCACATCATAAAGACTGCCCTACAATCTGCGTACTGTTCCTGTTTAAATATGGTAATTTCCTTGTTTTGTTGTTGTAAAGTTGCCTGCAGAAAGTGGTAGAGTTGTTGTACTTGCAGATCTAAAATTCAGCATATATAATGTGTTGAAACTTTGTAGTAATAGGTTCCTTGCTCAAGGAAGGCCTATGAGCAAGTTATTTCTACATATCTTTATACTGTTGAGTATTGTTGATGGACTGCAGTATGTGACTTGTCTGCATTTATTCCTTACATTCCTTTTCTTCCTACAGAAAATTCTGAAAGAATTGGTTTTGTAATTTATTTTGAACTTAGAAATAAATGTAGGTGACAGTGCAAATTTAGTTTGACATTGTTAGTAGAAAAAATTCCATCGTGAATATATGTTACTCATGGATAGCTGCGATACTGTTTTGGAGATTCTTTTTGTATTTGAACTCCTATTAATAGAAACATTTTCTTGTTTCCTACCCATGATGTTGAACTAAATTGCTCATTATTATAAAATAGCGTGTTATCCAGGCTTATGACATTGCAATCTGACAATTTTTTAATGTAAACTGATATCTTGAATTTAGAACTAAGAGTTAAAATTTTTTGTAAATTGTTTTCTTTTTCTTTAGTTGGAGCCATCAAATTATTTCAGTTCGTGAGGCCAAGGCTATTGCAAGACCTGATGGTACTGAATGGAGAAACAAATTTATTTGTGTAGAAGGTAAAAGCTGCATTGTAATTTTTAACTCTTAAGGCATTAAATACATAAATTTATCAATTAGGACTTTACCTTGGTTATATTTTGAGAAATATATTGCATGTATGCATTATGTAGAGAAGGACGTTTAACCAATGTAAATAGCTGGTAAACAGTCCCATCAAAAACATTTGAGAAGGAAGCTTTAAGCTCCAAAGTGTTTAAAAATAGTACTCCTGACCTTTTCTTCAAGAGCACTCATTGCCCTGTTACTTTTGGAACAGGGCTTAGGACTTTGAAAAGGAATGGCCTTTATGCCAGTAGTGTGTGTTTTTCTGCTCCACAAAAATAGTTATCAGTTTTGCCAAGTTTGAACTTCTGAAAAAACACAGCAGGCAGATACTCAGATTATTCTTGAAGAATATTCTTTGTTCCTGAAATGCTCTGGCTTTGCAGTGACCAGGTTATGTGTATGTTGATCACCTTGTGGGTACTATTTTTAGCTGGCTAGTGAACACAGGCTTTGTGTAGAGACTTCTAGAACTGGAGGGTAAACCCAGGCTACCTGTTGGAGTTGCAGGTCTCAGCTGTCTCAGTGCAGCACTGAGACAGGAGCACTATATAGGCAACCTGATTCATGTGCTAGTGACACCTTTCAGCTGTCATGGGGAATGTACATGGAGAAGATGAACAGGTAAGCATACATAGGAGATGAAGCTTGCACTAAGGAAAGAGAAGATGATAAACCAGGAGAAGGATTGAGATGTTAGAAGAATGAGGAGTAAGAAGGGACTGAGAGTTGCTGAGTAACTGGAAATAGTTGTCACAAATGGAGAGGTTGGCCTTGCAGCCTGGGCCCTGGCTGCAAATTAATGGAGGCTATTGGATAAGGATATCAAGGCTTGAAGTCGCAGGATGAAGTAGGAATATAACTTGAACAGGAAACAAATTGAATGGGGAAGGTTGTTAGACACTGAGAAGATTTTGCTGGGAGAGGAGGAGAATAAGGCAGAAGTCCTGTGATTGAACAGACATTCTTCAAGATTTATGAGCTTTAGGGTTGAGGTTTCCTGCATTTGTGCTGCTCTGTGCAGAGAATCACCTTCAGTGAACTTCACCTGCTGGTGAACTTGGTTATTCTGTGGTCCAGAGCTCACAGACTTGGCCATAGTCATATGAATGTCAATGTGAATCCACATGATGGGATTCCTGTTCTTTATTTGACCCTCTGGGGAAAAATCAACAGTTACAGAAGAAGAACACACTGTAATATAGTTGCACTGGAGACTCTGTAGTCTTAGAGCTGAAAAATGTGAGAATTAGAGTATCTGCACAGCTGAAATGATTCAGAATAGTGTAGTGAGGCCTCACAAGGCTCTGGTCTGAATGTGGGAGGTGAGAGTGCTGGGCAGCTATGTTTGCTGCTGTCACGCGATGCTGATCCACTGTGTTGCAGGGGGCTGCGCGTTTCAAGCTCTCGAGTATTTTATGTCATTACAAAGTGATTGAATAATTAGGTTATCTTTCTGCCAGGCTGAAGAACAAAATACACATCAACACACAAAATAGGAACTCTAGATTTTGCATTTAATGATCTTAATTATATACAACTTTTCCTTGATACATTTTTGTTTGAACTATTAAAAAAGGCAAAATTATCTTTAGGTGACATATCTGATTCCTTCTTTGGTTCATGACTTAGTGGGCTTAGCCTCACATACCAAGTTTTTTACTTCTAATTTGGGAGGGAAAAATAAAATCTACTTTTGCTCAAAGTAGACTTCATGTTTATAACAGCTGCTAGACTGAAATAGATTAACCAAGTATGTAGATAAATTTCTTCGTACTTCAGAAGAAGATTTTAAAAGTTAGCTAAACATGCCAATATATTGTTTTCCAAGTCTCTGTCAAATCTTCCTGTTTGCAGAATAAAATTTCAGTAATTGGTACTATTTCATATCTTTTCAAATACCTAAAATATATTTGTTGGTAGATTACACAAGCCTGTGCCTGCAAATTTCCACAGTTCTGCATATAGTACTGTATTTAGATTAGCTCAAGAAAAACTGTGTTCTGTTTTAAATGTTATGGGTCTTAAGGCTGATTCTTGCATGTATTTCTGCTGTTAGAGAAACAAATATAGTAGAGATACACTTTCCAGACGCGTTAAAATATGATAGGGTTTTACCATGATGGGGATATAGAGATACAGAGAGCCCTGCTTTTAGATAATATTTTGAACAGTCCTTGTCAGAAGCTCTAAATGGTTAGCAACTATTCTCGTTTCAGTTTAAATCTTGTCTGTATCAAGTAATATCGAATACTCTTCTGTTGGAATAGGAAAAGCTAGAAATGTGGCGATTTTTTGAGATAATTACATTGATAATCATTTAGGAAAATCAAATCAGAAGCCATCTAAGCTGCACCTGATTCATATTTTTAGTTTCAAGTCTTTCAGATCCACATGCTAAAAATAATTCAAAAAATAACTCCTCAGGGCTTGGTTAGCAGCAGTTCTGAAGTTGTGTGATATCTTGTATTTTTGTTTGGAAAAATGATTCCCTTTAGCCTTTCCCTCAAGCATCACTGTTAAAGCTGTGTTAGTTTTTTCTTTTAATATTCTTGTCTCTCTGTGTGAACAAAATAGCTTAAAATAAACTCTTACTGTCTTGATGCTTAGAAAACGTAGTGGTGTAAAGAGTAGCTGATTGTACAATTATTCTTGCTGTGCTGCAGAGAACCAGTTTGTCTTTTGACAATCAGTAAATATGCAGGAAGATTAAAAGGAAGATGTGAGCTAGCTTTTGTGACCAAAGTGCCTTTTTCCCACTGAAGGTTTGAGAAGATTGTAGAGTTCAGCCCTTGTTGCTTTAAAATATAGATATGACCTGATTCATCATAAAGGTCCTAGCATTAGAAAAGCAGTTACCATCACATTTATGATACACAAATGAAATGCTGTATTTGTTCACATAGTAAGGGACATGGAGTTCTTAATTCTACTTGATCACTCTTCTCAAATAATGGGACTGACATTAAGGACTGTGTATGTTTTATTTCATTGACAGTTTTTGTTCTAAATTAAAAGTATGAGGCATTCTAAAATAAAAGAAATCTCTCTCTAACTGTCCACTGAAAATGAAATAGTTTGAAGAGAATCCTTTTAGAAAACTGCTAAATACAACATTTATTACATGAAAAAATTTCTTAGTGAATTTAAATAGCTAGCAGAAATAAAAACTTAAAGCCATGGAGCATGTATCAAATTTGAAATTCCAGTCTCCATAAAGGCACAAGCCCTTCTGGTGTCTGTGTAATGCTTTATTTTGCTATACATCACTATCTGAATAAAAGTAATTAATAACCAATAGACAAAAAAAAATATCTACCTGATCTAACAAATGCTTCAGTGGTTCTGTGGTCCTTGAGGACTTGCATACCTTCTACCAGTGTGAAATACACAGTATTACTTAAGCAGTTCTCTATTTGAGGAAAAAAAGACTATAAAATCTGTTTTGTAGCACACTGTAATGCATAGCCCCTGCATCATAATTTTTTAGTATCAATTGCTTTAATGTTGGCAATCTTATCAGTAGCAATAAGTATTTTTTAAATCTTGCAATTTAAAAAGTTCTAAACTATTAATTAAGTTAGAATAAAAAAAAGGGGGGGGGGACATCATATTAATTTGTAGTCAGTTAGGAAGTAGAACCCCCAAATGGCTAACTTATGAACAAATAATGCAGAATAGGTATGAAGTGATAAAATATATTTTACTGCAGGAGATATGTCTGACATAAAAGTTATAGTAAATATTTTGCTATATTCTCAATATTTCACTGGGAAACTGTTGGATAGATGAATCCAAAGTGAATAGTTCCAAGAGTCTGATGTGTAATAAGTTTCAAAATATTTTAATATGCAAAATCATAGTCTGATATGTTATCACATACTATTGAGCTGTAGCAGATAATTACTACTGCATAAAATCACAGTATGTTTCAATAGATAATAATAACCTGAGATTATTATGAATTACATATAATTAGAGCATTCATTGAATCATAGAATGGTTTAGGTTGGAACGGACTTTTAAGTATCATCTCTTTCCAACTCCCCTGGACAGGGGCATCTTTCACTAGACCACTTTTCTCAGGGCCCCATCCAACTAGGCATTGAGCACTTCCAGGGATGTGGCATCCACAACTTCTCTAAGCAACCTCTTCTTGTGCCTCACCACCTTCAGAGTAAAGAATTTCTTCCTAATATCTAATCTCAAGCTTGTCCTTTTTGGTTTAAAGCCATTCCATCTGGTCCTATCACCACATGCTGTTGTGAAAAGTCCCTCTCCAGCTCTCTTGTAGGCCCCTTTTACATACTGGAAGGTGCTATGAGGTCTCTCTCAGAGCCTTCTCTCCAGACTGAACAACCCCAGCTCTCTCCGTCTGTCCTGTTAAGAGAGGTTCTCCAGCCCTCTGACCATCTTTTGGCCTCCTCTGGACCCCCTGTGACAGGTCCATGTCCCTCCTGTGCTGGGGCCCCAGAGCTGATGCAGCCTTGCAGGTGGGGTCTCAGCAGAGCAGAGCAGAGGGGCAGTGCCCATGGCTGGGTCATGTCCAGCCTCTCAGCCACCAGCACCCCCGGGTCCTTCTGGGCAGGGCTGCTGTGAGTGACTTCTCCCAGTCTGTGATCGTGTCTGGGATTGCCCCAGTCCAGGTGCAGCACCTTGAACTTGCTCTTGTTGAACTTTCATGAGATCTTCATGGGCCAATGGGCCCACTGCACAAATTTGTCCACGTGCCTCTGGATGGCATCCTGTCCTATAGTATCAACTGCACTGCTCAGCTTTGTATCATCTGCAAACTCTCTGGCGATGTTCTCCATTCAGGACATTCAGCGTTTGGGACTTTTATTTTTTTTTCTTTTTTTTTTTCTTTTCTTTTTTTTTTAATTGGTTTGTTTGTTTTGTCTTCGGTTTATTTGTTCTTGTGGGGGGGTTATTTTTTGTATTGGTTGGTTTAGTTTCGGTTTGGGGATTTTTTTGTTAAATGTTGTGTAGAAAGAAAGCTTGAGAACCAAAGAGGAATTGATTATTCAAAACACTTTTGGGAAGCAATGACATGCTTGACCCTACTTGGTTACTAGAGACAACTAACTAGATTTTTTAAACAGTTCTCATGTTTGTTTTTGATCTTGCAGAGCCCTTTGATGGGACTAATACTGCTAGAGCTGTACATGAAAAACAGAAGTTTGATATCATCAGAGGTGAATTTGTACAGGTAAAAAGTATATCTCATGTAATTTTTCTGGTCACTTTGTTTTTCAGGATAGTTTTACTATCTTGAAAATGCTAGTCATTAAACCTGCCTGTTTCTGATGTTTTAGAGTTTGTACTATAAGTAATAAAAATGCACGTTTTTAAAAATAGGTGGAAAAATCACTCTTAAGAGTATTCATTAATGTCTGACATTAAACTTCAGGTTTACACTGAAATGGGTACTCAAAATAGTAGAAACCCTTGCTCTTAAATTTTCTTGTGTATGTAAAATTCTAACAATGGTTAATAGCTTTAAAATTACAACTTTGTTTTCATTCATTATTTATTCCTACATTAATTTGAGTGGTAATAGATATTTTATACTTCTTACTATCCTTTTTTTAAAATAAATATTTTATACTTCTTACTATCCTTTTTTAAAATAAATATCACCACCAAAATAAAGGGAGTTTTCTGATTTTTTGGTATTTACTTAGATGGGTACTTTTCTTTAGGGAGACCACACTCATGATTTTAGAACATGGTAGTTCAGACAGGAACTTTGACTGTCCCAGTTAGGGGAGGAAAGGACACTTGGAAACAAGGAAAAATTTAGACCTTGGTTAAACGTATTTTTTCTGAAAAATTTTGCTACTAACTCTCTTTTATGCTTCTCTACTATCATAGGCATTGCATAGGTATTGCAACTCAAATTCTAGGTTTCAGAGATCTCTGACTATTTTTTATGTAGTTATGACTAGGGATTAGTGCATAGAACTGGCTTCCAGGTTTAACCAGTTAAGACTCCCCTATTAAGCTGTCCTTGGAGGTTCATTTTTACTGCAGTTATTCAAGTCTTCAAGTACCTTGAAGGCTTCTCCAGCAAACAGTAATTCAATGCCAAATACTTGTAATAGAGCAAATGCTATAAGAGACACCTTAGTCAGAAAAAGATAACATTTTCTTTGTAATTTCTATTCTAGAAATGTTAATAAGTTTTTGTTTTATTTAACCATGTTAGCGGACAAAATACTGAATTGTTCACACACTTGTACATAAAATAGTTGATTTTGTGAATCTGCTAAAGTCACATTTACAGAGTGGTTTGGGCTCTCATGGTACTGTGAAATCAGAGTGAACTTCTCTTTTCAGAGTTTTCAGTTAACAAAATTCGTTTCAAACCTCTGGGGTTTTCTGAAAAATGTAAAAGCAGGTGTTTGATCCTAGCTGTCTGGAAGCAATATACTATACTAATACTACTAATGGTAGACTTGGGTGTCAGGCCTGGAAAGATGGCTTTTTTACTAAAAACCAATACCAATGTAAGAATGACAGTTGCTCTAAAAGTGCAAGTGAAAACTTTTTAATATCCTGCACTATTTTTTAAGAATCTTAAGCAATCTGTTTTGTCCTTGGGAGAATTGTTCTTCTTGTGGTTTTCATTACACATTGGAGTGTAAATTATTTCTATATAAACATAGGAGGATCACTGCAGTTCTTTGCAGGCTCATGGCATAACAGATGTCCTGAAACTCACACTAGAATATAGAAGAAAGCTGAAATAACCTATTTTAGAGACTCATTTAAGTTCTGGAAATGACAGTGCATAACATCATTTATCAGGGACTTTGACGTGTGAATTTGAGACAATGATTTTGCAGTTAGAGCGCCATGTAATGCTTAAATATCATTAACATCTCTGTCCCCAAAAATCCAGTCTGTTCTTGAAGGGCTTTACCTTCTCATTAGTTCATTGCATTTTGTGTACTTTTTTGATTTTGCTTCCCTTAAAAAATCCCAAAAACAAATGAACAAAAAAAACCTCAAAGCACAAGCTTTCTTTTCAAGAAGGGGAAAAAATCATCCTTAATTTTGTGGGACTGTGATGCTTATTGGTAATTAATAGTATTTAAGTTTTAATGGCAAAGTTTATATAGTCTTTTTTAAAAAACCTTGTGGTTTTTTTTCTCAGGCTTGGCGGTTATTACAAGACAAGAAAGACCTGAACTGTATATTACCTTTAAAATTCACCAAACAGAATAGATAACTAGCTTCTTTCATTTTCCCTTTTTTTGGATCCTGCTGAAATAAAGAACAGTGTCAAAATCAGGAGGCACTTACCCCATGGTTTTTATGACCTGTTTTTCTCTGTAAACTTTTGTTAAGAAAATGTTTATAAGGACGTGGCATATTTTATTATTGGTATTTGTTAATACAGCTGTTCATTCAAAGATCTTTCTGAAAATGCTTGCATTGTTGGCTTCTAGAAGAAACTCACAGCGAACAACAAGAATACATCAATTTTAAGGAAAGTATGGGGATATACTGACTTGTTTCTTGTTTGATCTGTGTAACCATTAATTCAGACAGATTTAACTATGAAAGATAGACATTCAAAGTTAAATCATGTGCAAATCTGACTATGTCCTTGAGGCACTGTGCACGACCAACTTCTTGATGAGCAGAGAGTCTGTGCTTTACATTGGCTTAATTGCAGTAAGCACTTCTAATCAACTTAGCACTTTCCAGTTTTATTTCACTTTTACTTGGAATAATAAGCATCTGTTTATGAAAATGAAGCCAGATTATGGTTGGTAGTGCTCTGAATATCAAGAACTATAAACTGGCATTTTCAAGCAACAGTTGTACTATGAAGAAGTTGAAGTAAAAATGCTCAATTCAATGCACATAAATGCTTCACATTCACGCAGAGTAGGAAGGAAAATTCTTAGTGCTTCCTTTTACATATTTGAAGTAATAGTGATGCCTCTTTTGGAGAAAAGACCAAAATCAAAACACCTCACATCAGTGCTAAAATAAGCTGGGCTTCTCATTTGATTTTGTGTAAATGTTTGTGAATTGGTCAGCCACTGTAAATTGAATCTAAATAATGTTGAAAACTATAGCTCTTCCAAAAAAATTGCAAACCTTCTCTTAGACCTCCAATAGCACAATTTGTGTCTCTCATATATTTGTTATTGAAGACCAATTAAGTTTTAAGGCTGTATTTACCACTGAAGTCAAATTCATACTTCCATTTTTTAAAGTTTAATATTTTATATGGTGTCTAGTGAAATAAAGTTTATACATGGAAGATACAGGTTATTTTTCCAATTTATGTTATTTTGTACTGCGTATTTAAAATATTTCCTATAAGTAGAATAGGAGATGCCCCATGAGGTAAGACCCATGTTGCAATTCGTCAAGATCTATCATGGCTATTCTGCAGTACATCTGTGAATAGGCAAAAGGTTGATTTATTGCATTCTCTAAAAAGATTGTGAAAACCCTTGTAACTGTAAAGTAACAAGCATTATGTCCTCTTGTGCAAACCTTAAAGTTCTAATTTATTTAGAGTTCTAAGTACTGTAAACTATATGCCTGATGTGAGATTACTTCCTACACACTTCATCACAGTCTAGTCTATGTAGAATTTTGCCTTGTTTCTGCAATTGACTTTTCTTCTCCAATTCTAACTGTCTTTCAGTTTTAATATGACTCTAGCAGTGCACTGCAATGTTCTTCCTCCTTGCATACGTTCACCCTCACTGCCCTTTCTCTATAGAATGGTGGATTTGGGTGTCAGTGAACCATTCACTTTGATTCACGTTACGTAAAACTGAAGCACAAGATTTTAGGACAGGATGATGTGTGGTTTCAAAGATGCCCTACAAGCTGTATGTAGATTCTAGGAAAAGGAGATGTTTGCAATATCTTCTTAAAAAAGATACTGGCTATATCTTTGTATAGAAAGTTTAAAACTTTCCTGACCTAGGATAAATAAGAAGGGACATAAATGTTTAACGTTGGTAAAAATATTTTTTAAGTGAGCTGAATGTGAGAAACAAAACTTTATAAAAGGCATGCATCTTTCTTATGAGTTTGTATTGCATCACCTAATGTGTCAACATTTATTAGACCTTAAATTCATGCTTCATGTTTAATTTAATTCCTAACTGTTCTTTAAAGGTTTGAAAAATTGTGGTATCTCTGAGCTATGCTATAAAAGTTGCCCTACCAATTCCGTGGTATTTTTAATACAAGTTAGGGTCTGTAACTACAACAGTCTGTATCTTTCAAAAGAATCCTTTTGTATTTTTTTCTCAAGTTTGTCCTTCTGATAAGCCATGTCTACAACCAGAAAATCTAGATGGTACTTCTCCCCAATTTTTTTGGAACAAACCTGTTGATAGCGTATTTGTTAAATAGTGGGCTGCAACTTTTGTCAGAAAACTTAAGATATAATACCACAAAGTAAATGGCTTGGGGAGAGTGGGTAGGAGCTGGACTTTTAACTTCGTATTCAGTTCTGTATAGTCTGAAGTTGTTAGAGATTTAATGACCTGCATTTTCATCTACTCTGGGCAAATATCCAGAGTAAAAAATTCATTAATGGCTACCATAAATTGTACTGTTAGGGTAAAATTTTCAGCTTTCCTCAGCTTAAAAATAAAAACTTTTACCTACTTATCCCTTGGCATACATCCTAGCAGGAATAGTTTTTTTCTGAGCTCTTTGGTAAAAGGTATTTTTCACAACTGACCAAGGTGTCAGTGTGTGTGCAAGATGCTGTCTTCTCTGGGATTTGTTATTTTCTTGAAATAAAACTGCTTTAGTTCAGCACTGTTATTTATTTAATTTTTTATTATTATTCTTGACTACTCTTTTTGGCATTGGGTTTTCTTGTCTTTTCTCACCTCATGTGTCAGAAACCACTAGTGTCTTCTCTAGGATTTTAAGAATTCTCTTTAGTCTTTCAGGACTAAATTAAAAGGTTCAGAGGTGCACAGTAGGACCAAACAGTGTCAAGAGTTTCACATTTGGTGACAGTGATGCAGAACTGGCATAGGCTATGCACTGTGAAACTTAAAGTTTCTCTTCTAGCTCTTGCTCTCACTTGTCCTGAAATCTGAATGTGTAAGTGAACTCTCAGTACTTTTAGGTTAGTTGACAGTATAAGGTGTTACTTTTCAAGAATCCCTCAGAAAGAAATCAATATAAATCAATTTGAAGACTCACATTGCAGGGTGACATGGTTATGTGGGAGAAACAGGCAGTGATGATAAAGGGATATAAGATGAGTTGTATAAAACCTGAAGTTAGCATTTGTGAATACATTATATTTGTGAATCCCAAACATTTATTTGGAACCAGTGCTTTACTTGAACTTGCGTTACTGGACTTGGTTCACAATATATTTGATGTTAAATTTAAGTCCATTGGAGATTGTCACTCTTGATTTATTGTACTGTACTTGCTACGGGTTGTCCTGTATTTTGTGTGTTTTGGGGGTTTTTTTGCCTTGTTCTCTGTAATCCTTGTGTGTTCAGATATGAATATTTCCGTTGATTTCACTGAGTATGATACTTGTCCAAAGAGCATGAAAGAATGTGCGATTTTGGTCCATTTACACATCAAATTGACTTGTGAGAAGTACAGATGGAAATAAATTGAAGGGTTTCTGGTAAAAGAGTACTTGCCTTTCTCTTGCTGTGTTCAAGACTGAATCAAAACTTGTGTAATGTATGTATCTTTCATCTATAAGCATTTCTAGAAGACTTGTAATGCTCTTGCCTTCCTCATGAAGTTTAAGGAAGAGTACTTAATATTCTTTACATTTTGCTGTGTTTACTGTTTATGCTCATGATGAAATGTAGAGTTTAATTTAGTTTGATATCTGTTTCAAATACACTTTTCAAAAAACTACATTGTCACCTTGGAAATTGGGTATGTCACTGCGTGGGTCAAGAGAGCAGAAAGGTTTTACCTGTACATGCTGTTTTGAAATGTCAGGAGAATTTTAATTTAGCATGCAGAGGTAGCTTGTAGTCAGAAGTACATGGCTGGGTATTTCTCTACTTATAGCATTCTTAAGGAAGAGTTTGCTGATTGATTTATAACCAGATGTTTATTTGAAGAACAATGAAAAAAAAAAAGCTGGGGATATTAGAGTTATACTGTGCATACAGTTGTTTATACTTGAGATATCTTGGAAGTTCTTTACTTAGAATCAGGGGTTTAGTGCTTTTCCTCCTCTTTTTTTTTTTTTTTTTTTAATAAAGTCATTATTTTGACTAATACAGATTGGAAATATTTCTGTTTTGTCTGTGAAAAGCACTGCATTTTGTGTAAAATGCAGAACAATAAAGTGTAAATGTGGCTTAACCTAAACTGCATGGTACTATAGTTTCTTTGCTTTAAACTATAATGGGTTCAAGTCCACTCAAATCGGAAGTTTTAAATGTCCTGTGATTTAACATACTGATAAATCAAGGGTTTAAATACATTCCTTTCGCATGGTTAAATACCACAGTGCATCTGATATCTCTTAGAGCACGATATTAATAATGAAATGTGTTTGTTGAAGGCTCATCCACTAGTTATTGTATTTGACCTTTCCAGCTCGAGCTTGAGGCACTCCTGGTGCACTCAAGGGAAGAACCTGTGAAATGTACCTTCTCTTGGGGCCACAGATAAACTCTTTTTCTGCTTCATCTCTACCATCCACCCTGAATTTGCTGAAGGTGACGGGGGAAGGTCTGTTTGGCCCCCTTCCTGCTGCTGCCTGACTGCCCTATCTGCTGCAGAAGCGACTCTGTGGCAGCGGCGGCAGGCGAAGGGGGAGAGAGCAGCTGGAGAGATGGCCACGGGGCCACGTGTCCTGGCACCGGGTTGGTGCTAGGAGACAGGGTAGGAACAGCAGCGACTCTGCACTGTGACTTTGCTGCCTTCTATTTAAAGACTGCCCTGAGTCAGGAGAAGTGAGTGCTACTGGGGATGACAGTTGCTTCAGGGCAGCCCTGGGGAGGACAGGGTTGGGGGTAAACATCACCGGTGAGGGCCTGAGCAGGGAAGGGAATGGAGGGCTCCCGTGGTGCCGAGTGCGACAGGGCATCCGAGACCTCATCCTTCATAGGAGATGAAGAAGAAGAAGAAGAGGAAGAAGAGGAGGAAGAGGAGGAGGACGAAGAAGAGGAGGAGGAGGAGGCCGTGGATCCAGAGGAAGCAGAGGAGCTGACTAATAGGTATGTCTCCCCAGGGACTCATAGCCCCAGAGGGAGCTGGCAGCTCCACCCCAAAACATCATCCCCCAGGAGATGACAGGAATGGAGTCCCATGCAGGTTTAGTGGCTTTTTCCCCTTCCCTTACCCAATTGCTGCAGATAAAAAAAAGGAGGGAGTAGAGGCCTGTAATATTTTTTTCAGATGAGTATGGCTGTAATTAAGTTTTGTGTGGTAAGCGCCTACCCTGAGTTCCCTGAAAGCTTTTCTATTTAAAGGTCCTCTGATGTGCCAGCTCAAGTGGCATCTCTTTCCACTCCCCCCTCTCTGGCTGACTCTTTGTCACATATGGATCTTAAATGCTCTGCAGATTTGCTTGTCAGGGAGAAAATGCTCGAAGATTATAATGGTGCATTAAAATTGGCTCCTTTTAATGGCCCTTTATTCCTTCCCACTTGTCCCTCCCTCTTCAGTTTCTTCTTTCCTTGAAAAGGAAAAACTTGTTGTACATGCCTGCTATTGCTGGTCATGATTTGTAAGGCTGATTTTTGTGGTGGAATGGGGAATATTCTATCCCTTTGATCTTTAATTTTTTCTCTTTTTTTTTGGATTTTTGTTTTCTTAATAACTCTTCCACAGAAACAGTTTATTGTCTTACTATTGCGCTCCTAGCATTAGGAATGTAACGAGCAAGGCTGTGGCCCAGTGCCCTGCCCGATGGCCCTGTACAGCATATGGAGGTGTCTGCAACCTGGTCCATGCAGACAGACTCTGGCTGTGCTAGTGATGTTGGTTTCATAAAGAGACCACAAGGACTGACAGTCCCCCAGCACATACCAAGTCTCAAGATTTCTTCCTTGTCTTGAGTAGACCCCATCAGTTTTAAGTGGATACTGTAAGAAGAACCTAAGATGTTCATGTTGTTAGCTTGAGTTTTTAGCCAGAAACCCATTTTTAAAGAAATGTCATACAGTTCCTAATACCTCCGTGCTGTGAAGCCATCTGCGCTTACCATCACTGTGTCTGTCACAGTTTACAGTGCTTTCTGACATTGCTGATGGTCACTAGAGAACAAAGATGGCAGTGTGGGGCTCTCTGCAGCCTAACCCACCCAAAGTACTGCAAGAACAAAAGCCAAATGGGGAAATGTATCCTAGAACTGTAAGAAAACCGTCCTGCATGGGAAATAAAGAGCTAGTTTTCCACAATAGGGGGACACACTGGTGTGTAATGCTGCTTTATTCTCAAGGGAGATGTTGGCTTTTCAGTCCTATACTGGCAGAGAGAGGAACTGCATATCAATAAAACACTGCTTGCACTTGGCTGTATCCCTGCAAGAAAACCAGCTGAAGTCCATGGAGTGGAACTGCTCACTGCACACAGCTAAAACATGATTTAGATAGATAATTTTTAATAGAACCAGGAATCAAATAGCTAATAATAAAACTGAAATTGTAAAACACAAGTAGGAATTACTAAAAAGGGAGTGAAATCTCGGTAGCCTCACAGTTATTTACTACTTGTGCTGAGAGGATGACTTTTCCATGGGTGCCCGTTAGCAGCTCCTCACAGATCAGTCTTGCTTCTGGCTGGCAACCTCTGCAAAGCAAACTTGGGCATTGCATCTCAGCGCTTACTTAAATCGCAGCAAACATTCCCTTTAGCTCCCAGTTATATTAAACACAGCAGAGTTTTTCTGTGTCCTTAACTGTCTTACTAATAAACAGGTCATAGTCTATCAGAGAGATTTTTAACAGCTATGCTAAGTGGTAACTGAGCATATTTAAATTGGTTAGTTTAATTAGGTTAAAGGAGGTGTAAAATTATGGGTTTGGCACAAATGTGGTGACTGCACCAAGCACTCAGGAACAGCTTAGAAAAGTTGAACTGACTCTTTAATTGCTTAGATGTTGTGGCAAATGCTAGCAGTCATTGAGCTTCAGGCCTCCTCCTGTGGTCAGTGCCTGGGCAGAGCTCCTGGCAAGGACAGACAGGTTGAGCCCCTGGGACATACTTACTCAAGCTGTGAACTAATTATTTATTGACAAACAGGTTTTCAAGCCCCCATTGCAGAACAGATTTTTTTGAATGCATGGGCTTTGAAAACATAGCTGAGAGGAGATGTAACTAATATGCAAACTTGGCTGAAGGCAGCTTGTCCTGGATCCTGCTGCCATCAGTTTATTTTTAACAACCCGCAGTTCTCTGTTGGTTCTGCTTTCCTCCTTGGAATGCAATTGAACAGCACCTGGTTGTGCAAGTCAGCAAAAAAGTCCCCACTGGCTCCTATTTCTGCCTTTCAAGCACGTTAAATAGCCTCATACCTAATTTATATGAGAATCATGCAGCAAGATGACTGCCCCAAGGTCAGGAAGCACCTCTGTGAAACAAGCAGAAGAGCGCTGGTGTTCCTCTGAGACACCAGCCCCTGAGCTCTGACCAAACCACTCTGCTTCCACACAATGCAGCAGCTGCAGCAAATAAAATCACAAAAGCTGCAGCAGAAATGATGACTTGTCTCAAAATTACAAGGCACACATGTGAAAGGCAGAAGAGTTTGGGTTTCATATCTTTATTACCCTTATTAATGTAATGTTTAAATAATTTGGTTTCTTAGCACAGTTTTTTATATAAGTATTGAGACTAACATGCAGCATCACAAGCTATTAAAAAGGTGAGATAAGGGTTTCATAACCTTGTTAGCACAAAAACACCACTGCTCTGTATAGGACCTATACAATATTTCCTTGCCTTTGGGCATTTTACTATCTGGGATAGATGATCGTCGTAGATGACTTCTGTTTCTAGCTCCATGTATCCACTTAATCACCTAAACAGGAAAAATATTTTGAAGACTGTGTTCGTTAGGGCAAGCATGAGTAGGAAGTTAACAGGTTTTCATTTCTGTATTGGTAATGGTGAAAATTAAGTCTAACTAAAGTAAAATTTTGTACCATTTAACTGGTTTACATACCCACTGGAATATCTGTGTCTCTAACAAAATGTGTGATGGGTGAGCTGTTGTGACACAGTTCTGTCTTTCAGACCATTCTCAGCTGATTTCCTTCTACAGTGGGAAGGTCTCTGGATGTGTCTGTGTGCAGGGTTTACATAAAAATGGCTCTGCAGCCAATTTAAGTGTTTCCAGACAGCTTATTTGCCTGGAATAGGTAGGGGTTCATTTTATCTGCTTGTTTGGTGTTTAGCTATAACCAATAGAGGGGAGAAAAATGGGGAGAAAGTCCTTGAGTTCTGGAAATTGTAAAGCTTCTTTGTTTGTTTGTTTTATTAATGAAGCAGTCCTTCCAAAAGATCAGAGGTGTGTAATTAGAGACAAGTCTCATTTATAATGATTGATGAAAATGAGTGTAAAGGGAAGCACAGTGGAGAAGGTGTCATCCTGCCATGTGAGGGATGCTACAGCATCTAGGAGAGCAAAAGACTGGAATTATAGCAAATGGATGGTGAGAAGGAAGGGGTGGAGAATACTGTGGATTTGTCTTCCAAACAAAAGTTACCATACCCTACCCAAAGCAGAGAAAGACGTGGGGAAAGCATGTGTGATTTTAGATGCCTCTCGATGAGGGAGTGCCTGACATGGGCCAGGTGGGAAGAGGCTGGCAGGGCTGTTTTCCTGCCACCTGCAGTAGGAACATGAGCAGGGTGAGAAAGGTAGGAAGCAGAGTTGTGCAGCTATTTCAAGCACATCAGGGCAAAGGCTTGAGCAAAACGTAACTGAGAGCAGCTGAATAGGGCAGAATGCTGAGGTGGGGGCAATCCAGAGGGGAGGAGTATAGCCAGCCCCCACTTGCTCCTGCAGCTAGGCACTCCATGTTTGTTTCTCTTCAGCCTTTTGGGTAAAACTGAGTCCCTAATAAAGGCCTGTGCTGCACAGGGCTCTCAGACTTCAAGAAGTTCCCCACTGGGTCTCAGCAGAGTGATTATGTAACTTGTAAAGGAAGTGTCCCTCCCTGACTGAAGTGTTTGATGCCTGTGCTCCCTCTACAACATGGTGGAGAATCCAGAATACAAGAGCATGGCAGGCCTCTGGGCATGCTGTGGTTTCTCAAGCAGCGTCTGATCCTGCAAATGGCAATGCCACTAGGACTTGTCATGACCTGGTGTCTGGAAAACAGACTAGCAGGTTGTGTCCCTTCATAAGAGATGGAACAAAATGTGTGAGACAAGCCCAGGTCCTAGCTCTGAGCTACTCATCATAAAACCCAACTTTGTAGATGGGCAAGCAGCTGTCTTACTGTTTTTAGATAATAGTTCCTTTGAATTTTGACAGATGCATGAGCCACTCCGTTGCCAGAGGAGGCATCATTAACTAAAAGAAGTCAAAGGTGGAAGGCCAGGCTGAAATGGTGTCTCTGTGTAGCTCCCAGTTCTCTTAGCCTGAAGAAGATGGATCAGCTGTAACCCTGGGAAATTCAGAACAATAGGCAGAGACCTTGCTGAGCATACTGATTGCTGTAGGGGAAAGGGGCACCATGGTAAAGGCAGAAACTACAGATATGTGCAGAATAAAAACACAAGCACAGAAGAGTGTTTCCTTCAATTAGGAAGACAAGCTGGTAATACCAATTTCCACCACTCCTGCACTGTGCCTGATGTAGGAGCTTTCAGAAAATGAGATCTTGTCAGTGCAGACTACAGACATAAGTTGACATCTTGGCCATTTTATCTGTATTGTTTTCAGCATGTGAGGAATTATGCAGCAAACAGCTACGCATTTTGATGATATCAGCAGTGGCAAGGTCCCATATGAAGAGGATAAAGAGAGGCTAGGGAGAATTTTAGACAGCTGGTTGGCTGGCTACATGTATCTCTCATAGCAGTAGTGTGCACAGGTAGACAGACCCCACTCACTGTATGAACAAAACCTCTCCAGCAGCTGGCGAGGTGAAAACTCTTCCATCATATGATACATAAAGGAACATCTGTCCAGCCTGCCAGGCTGGACTAGAAACCTGAAATCCTAGTGCACTGACAGCACGGAAGTCATGGTGAGAAGCAGAAGGCTATGAGAAGCAGGAGGAGGCAGGAAGAAAAAATCTGGGTTTGAGCTATTATAGCAGGAGGTTCAAAACTGGTTGTCACTGTCTCCAAGACTGAGAAAGGTTTAAGCCAATGTCCTAGCAGTGAAATAATATGCTGACAATAAAAGTGCCAACAGGAACAGGTGTGAAATGTCTACACGGAAAAAAGACAGCACTGGCTTTTGCCCTGGATGTCAGTACCTTCATATCTACAAACATAATTTTCCAGTGGCAGACACTTCCTCTGACTAGAGAGGGGTCTTTCAGCTAGTGCTGTGCAGCTTGTAAGCAGTTCACAAAAGGGCAGCATTTGAAAGTGCATTGGAAGTAAATGTTTGAGTTCCATGTCCCTCATTCTGGCCTTAAAAGTATAAAGCACTATCTCCTCACACTGTAGAGGAATATGAACTGTGACAAGTTTGTGACCATGAAAATGAGATAATGATGCATATAATTCAAGCTTTTTGCATAGGCAGGGCCAGGGCAACCTGTTCTTATTCATTAATATCAGCTCAAGTAGGAGTGCTGCTCTGTTCTGTATGAAGGTTTATTTAATTGCACCAAGTAGTGCAGAAAAATAGGTTTTAAATATAAGAATGATTTAGGAGTTGAAAACTGTAAAAAAAAAATCATCTGTTATTGTGGACTCAACTGAAAGCTTCCTTTGTACTATTGCTATTGATTTTTCTTTTTCTTTTTTTTTTAAACATAATTTTATTTTTCTATGTCCAAGTCAATGCCAAGGCATGGAACTGGCAAAGGAAAAACTAAGAGAAAAATTGGTATGTGTTCTGCCTTGCCTCTTTCTCCAGCCTGTAAGTTTTCACCTATGGAGCTAGCCTTTCTAGAGAGTACTACACCAAGACAGGTATCAGCTGTACATGCTGGGGCTTAAATCTGTTTGAGGGCTGAGTTTGGGGGGCAGGAGGAGATTGGCTAACTTGCAATTATTTAGTATTACACTCTCAGACATGCTTTGAATTATGGGCCTTCAAGTTGTCCTGCAGTCACCATCTCCAGGCCAGCCCCGTCTCCACACTGGGCTTAGGCCCCATCGCTGGAGTTTGATACTGTGTTATCCCACCATGGACTGGTCAGGCTATTGTCCCACAGGGTGACTTCAACCTTCAGTTAGAACTGAGAACATCAGAGATGATCTGTGCCTCTGATGATCATCAGAGATGATCTGCACAGACCTGAGCATTGACCAGCCCAGTGCAGCCCTTCTGATTCTGGGCTCTGGAAAGTAAATTCATGGAAAGGTAAGGGTAGCACCTCCAGTAGCAGGATTACATTTCTGTTTCAATGAGGTACTGAGCATTTTCACTGAGTGTCCTTTACAAAAAACTTACAGTCCAGAGAGTTTGCTTAATGAAGCAGTTATGATGTCCCACACCTTTCTTCTCCTCCTTCAAAGACCTCTGCTGCTGCCTGAGCACCAGCTCAGCACCCTGTGACACGGTGCCCCCTGCTTCCTCAGGGGTGTCCTTGCCTCTGCAACCTGCAGGTATCTCTGGCACCTGTGTGGTGTGGGGCCACAACAGTTGGTCAGATGGGTTCTGCTTTTCTGATCCCTGATCAATAGCTAGCTTTCTTCACTTTAGCTGAAATGCTTTTCTCTAGTCAGTGAAAAACTGACCCTTCCCTCTATTCAGTGGAAGCAGGATGTTGTGTGGCTATAGACGTGTATTCTTCCATGGGAGTGACAGAGACTTCACTGTTTCTGCTCTACTGAAGGCTGCATCTTGTCCAGCAGATACTCTGCCTTTCTTTCCATCACAAATGTGATTTCAATAAATGAACTACTCAGGAAATATTAGGGTTGAGCTTTGGTTACCTTTTCTGTGCTCTTTTTTTTTTTTTTTAGTAAATACTGCAACCTTAAAAATACTAAACCCTCCACACATTGTGTCTTTTAATTGCTTTTGCTAATCTTTTCACTCTTAATTTGAAGAATGTGAAGTTCTCTTTCCTAAAGCTTCTCAGAAAGCCTTTCTCCAGTCTTTTTACTATTTTAGCTGAGAGATGTGGTTGCAACATATGATAGTGTATTGATTACACATCATAACGTTTAAAACTAACTTTATGAAACATTGCAGTTTCATTTTGGGAGGTGTCAGTATATTTAAATTGTTGAGTGTATTTTAAATTACTTTGTTAAGTATCTAGTGTGCTTAGAGGACAAAATATAAGGGAAGACAGTACCAAACCAGTGGATAGACTACTGCTTTGAGCATTGTATAATCATTCACACTTGCGCAAAGCAAGTGTGGATGCTATTAAAACACTGACAGTATCTTTGAAGTGTTTAATGAAAGGTTTAATTTATACTGCGAGATAAACACATGCTGGAGAATAGCCCCAGAATCAGCTCAACCTCACACTGGCAAAACAAGGTCAGATCAAAGACTCTTCTTCCTGCATCGTCAAGATCATGTAAACACCTCCCCTTCATTGAACTAACCTTGCAACATGCAGTTTTACACAAATTCATCTAAAATATAGTTGTGAGATGAAATATGACTTTTCTTATGCTTGTACTTCAAAATTTATGCTTATGCAGTATTTTTACAACTTTGGAAGGCATTTTTGTTTTAATGAAGGAATTTGGCTTTTTCCTCCAATAATTTAATTTGTTGTGTGTTTTTACAGCTTTCTTTTGTTATTTGTTTTTTTGTTTGTAGTTTAAAAGATCTTATCCAAAGTGAAGATGTGAAACCCAAGCTGCAGTACATCATGACTAACCCTTCCTTTTCTATGGTAACATGCCAAAGTGAAGACAGTGGAATAACCTGGGAAACCAGCTCGAGCAGATGTTCTACTCCCTGGACCTCAGAAAGTACAGCTTCTGATCTTTACAGTATGGAAAGTTCACCAGTAGGTTCTCCTCCAGGAAAAGTTATCTTTATTATGGATGAAGGCAAGGTCGTTCGGAAAAGGACACGCAAATCTTCAAACAGGGTGCCAATGGCTACAAGACCGAAGGGAGGCCAGTGCAGTAAAAAACGTGACTCTTCTGGAATGCAGAGGCAAGAACCAAGAACTGTTCTAGGAGATGTGCAAGCCTCCATATTGAATGTAGAGCAGGTGGAAGCACAAGACACAGATGAGGAAATGTTGGACAACAAAGAAGATCTAGAGAATATTGCAGAAGAACCCGTAAAACGTGCTCCAATAAGATCAATATTTAGGGAGAGCAGACTGAGAAAAGTAGGTCCAATTCTTGGAGGACCAGTACAAGATAGAATCAAGCTGTTCAACTCAATTTTTGGAGGGACTGGGCCAGCCCCTGAAACATTGGAGAAAAACAGAATCCGGAGAAGTAGCTCAGCTTCAGGAGATTCTGAAAAGTTCCTTGAAACATCAGTAAAAGAAAGATTGCAGAAATTCGGTTCACTCTCAGAAGCAACACGTCCAAAACATTTCCAGGGAGCGAGAAGTAAAATTCTTGAAACACCTTCAGAGAGAAGAAGGAAGCAAAGAGAACAACTCACAGAACAAGCAAATCAAAGCTTTTCTTCACCAACATCACTTCTTGAAAAACAGCTTACTAAGAAAAATGATGTTTCATCTGAAAATATTGAACCTTATAAAATGAAAGAATCAACTCTTCAACATGAAGAAAGAAAAGAGAGACAACCTCTTTTGGAGACTCCGAATCAGGTTTCAGGACATTCACTGAAAAATGAAGAAGAAGCCAGGAAGCAGCAAAGTCATTCAGCAACGGCCAGAACATCAATAACAGAGTCAACATCACTGAAGTCTGACAAGAAACAAGTGCTGCTTCCCTCAGCCAAAAATGCAAACAAGAAGCCAGACCAATCCCTGCTGACAGCATCAGATCATCTGGATGAAGTGAATAAGCAGGAAGTTCAGCCCAGTGCTGCACCACAGTCTGTTTCAGCAGATTGTGTTAGTGAATTAGATAGACCAAATTCCCAGCATATTTTGCCTACAGAATCTATGTCAGAACATCTTGAGAGGGAAACAGAGAAGCCTGACTTACCTGATGGTCCATCAGCTAAATCCAAATATCCCACTTCAACTGAAATAACACAGGAAGATACTATTCCTCAGTCATCAGAAACTGCACAGTCTGAGTCTGAACATGTGCTTTTACCGTACTCTGGAAATGAAACAGAGAAGCAAGAAACCGAGTGTCCATCATCAACTGCACTGTCAGAATCTGTGACTTCAGGTCTAGTGTATTCAGCTGAAAGAGAAGAGGGTCAAAAGACTCCATCTTCAGAAACTCAGAATGTTCATTTTGAGAACCAAACAAAGTCTGAACAAGACTTTTCGCTTCAGGAAACAGAGAAGCAAGGAATTAAATTAAAACCACCAGTTCCTGAAAATATCGATTCCAAATATTTTGGCATTTCATATCCTCTTCATACAGAAACAGAAGAAACACAGAAAACTTCAGCTATAAATAAAACAGTAGATTCCAATCACTCTGATTTTTCCATTGAAGAAAACAAACAAGCAGAAGCTGTGCAAATGGAGGTGGAACATCCAGACCTCTCATATTCCACTGAAGAAACTGGAGAATCAGAGACAACACAGATGGAGACAGAGCATCTGGACTTTTCTTCTCCCGAGGAAGAAACAGAAGAATTGAAGGGTGAACAGATGGAGATGGAGCATCCAGACTTCTCTTTTTCCAGGGAAGAAATAGAGGAACCAGGAAGAGCACAGCTAGAGACAGAACTTCCAGATTTCTCATATTCCAAGGAAGAAACAGAGGGATCAGAGAGTGCAATACCGGATACAGACTATCCAGAACTGCTTTTTTCCACAAAAGAAACAGAGAAATCAGGGAGATCACAACTAGAGACAGAACAATCAGAATTTTCTTCCAAGGAAGAAACAAAAGAACTAGAGAGTGCACAGTTGGAGATGGAGCATCCAGACTTCTCTTTTTCCAGGGAAGAAATGGAAAAATCAGACAGTGCACATCTGGAGACAGAGCACTCAGATCCATCACATTCCAGAGAAGAAATGGTGGAATCAGAGAGTGCACAGCTGGAGATGGGTCATCCAGACTCTTCTTTAACCAAGAAAGTAGTCAAGGAAATGCAAAGTGCACAGCTGGAAAATGAACATCAGGTTTTGCTTTCCAGGGAGGAAACAGAAAACCAAGCATTCAGTCCTTTTGAACTGGAACCGTCTTATTCCCCTGAAAAAGAAAAACAAGAAGAAAAAGAGCTTGCGCTGGTACATTCAGATTTATCATGTTTGATGGAGGAAGCAGAGGAAGAAAACATTACAGAACCACAGTTGATAAATCCAGATATATTTGATTCCACTGGAAGGGCTGAGATACAACAAGCTGGGTATCTGGAAACAGCATTTTCAGATTTACCATATCCCATTAACAAAGCAAAGGGGAAAGAACTGTCACAAACTAACAAAGGAGAACAGCCACAGCCCGTACAGCAGGATTCACAGTCTGGAGGTAAGCTGGATTCCTCTGCCATGGGAATGCAAGGAGAAACTACTGAACTGCAGTCAGAGCATCCAGTTTGGCCACATTCTACCAGAAAAGAACAGGAACATAAAACTTCACAGCTGAAGGTGGAACAGCCAGAGACAACATCTTCCACTGGCAAAACAGAACATCAAAAATTGCAACCAAAGCTGGAACAAACTGATTCACTATATTCCCAGGGAGAGACAGTACAAGAAGCTGTACAGAGAAACTTAGAAGGTCCAGAGCCATCACATTTCATTAGTGAAGCAGAGCAACATGAAAATGTACAAGTAGTTTCAGAAAAGAGGGATTTCTCATTTATCACTGGAGAAGCGATGCAAAAAGGAGTGGAGTTAGGAAATTTGCAGTCACAATTGACTGACAGAGCAAAGCCCTGGGAAATGACACAAATGGAGCAGGAGCAGTCTGTTCCCTCCTGTTCCACTACTGGTACCCGGCAACAGGAAACACCACCACTGAATGTGCCCCAGCCAAATGTTTCATGGTCCTTGGACAGAATGGAACAAGATACAGTACAGAGGGAAGTGAAACAGCAGGAAACAGACCAACAAGAAGCTGTGCAAATGGAAACAGAGTATTCGGGTATTTCAGAAACCCTGGGTAAAGAGGAGCCACAGGTCATAGATCAAATTAACTTGGCACAGGAAGAAATAGCTCAACCAGGGTTAGTGCATCCATCTTTGCCATATTCGTTCAGTAAACAAATGCAAGAAGAAATACAAACAGAGCCAGCATATCCAGAAAAAACATCTTATATAAGTACAGAAACAGAGAAGGAAATTATACAACACAAATCACAGCAAAAGAAAATAGTACATCCAGAGCTGGAGCAAACATTTTTACCTTTTTCCAGTGAAAAAGAGCCTCCACTGGAAATGGAAATAACTTCAGAATATCCAGATTTGCCATATGGCTCTCATGAACAAGAAGAATTATTGAAAAACCCAACCTTACCATTCCATTTGAAGCAACAAGAAACTGAACCAGTAATGGTGGAACATCCAGATGTTTCATGGGGCAGTGGTGAATCAAAACAAGATGACATTGTGGAGCAGGAGTCAGGACATCCAGAGCGCTCATACTGTATGGGAGAAACTCAGCAAAAATCAGAACATTTGGATTCACAAGGAAGCCTGGGTGAAGCAGCACAAGATGACAGTATGGAAGTAGAATCTCAATACCCAAATCAGTCATGCTCACAATTGGATTCAAAATGTTCAGATTCATCATTTTCCTTTGATAAAGGCAAAGAACAATCAGCTCAAAAGTTTGAGTCTAAACATCAAGAATTGCTTAAAGTAGCTAGAAAAAGAGCTTCTCCAGCAACAGCCCAAATAGAGTCAAAACATCCAGAAATTGCACCATCAGAAATGAAGCATCCTGGTTTGTCACATTCTACTGGTGAGATTAGCCAGGAAGAAGTACCACCATTGGATCAAAAACACAGAAAACTTTCTCTTGGCAGAGAAAAGCAGCAGAAAGCCACAAAGCAGGAGTTAGAGCAAAAAAAATTAATACATTCTCCTGATAAAAGGGACACTTTAGAACATGCCCAAGAGGGCTTGGAACAACCAAATTTATCGTTTCCCATTAATAGGCCAGATGATGAAATGATACCACCAGTGGCAGAGCATACCGATGTACTATCTCCTCTGGACAACACAGAGGTACAAGGAAGATTACAAGAAACAGAGCAAACTTATACTTTTGGAAAAATGGAACAGAAAACAGTTCAGCCAGAAGTGGAAATTTCACATTTGTCACGTTCTGTGGGTACAGCAGAGGAAACAGAAATGGCAGAACCGGAGCAGGGACATTCTGATTTGCCGTACTCTGTTTTCAAAGTAGGAGGGCTGCAAACATCACAGCTGAAACCTGAACACCGTGGTCTAGCACATTCCCTCAACAAAGGGCAGGAAACAGTCCAGCTGGGATTGGAGAAGCCAGGTACATTGTATGGTCGTGACAAAATGGAGCAACTCCCACCTGCACAGCTGGAGCCAGGCCATTCAAGCTTGGCACCCCTGGCCAGGGAAGTGCAGCAACGAGGGATGGAGCACACAGCTGTGGAATGCTCTAAAGAGGAACAGTCTGTCAGCAGAGCAGAGCATTCACAAGCTGCAAAGGAGAAACAGAGAGTTCCAGATGCACCATCTCAGAGTGGAAAAATGGAGCAAACAGAAATGTTAAAAGCAGAGCCAAAGCATCCTGATTCACTGCATTCCACTGATAAAGCAAAGCCACAAGGAACTACACAACCAGATCTGTCATCTTGGCCTGGCACAACAGAGCAAGGACCAACTGCTGGGGAGGAGAAGTCAGGCTTCTTGCATTCTTTCAAAAAAGAGACACAAGGCAAGAAAGCACGGACAGAATTGGGACATTTAGAATTATGTCACTCTCTCAGTGAGGCAGAACAAGAAACTTTAAACACAAAATCACACCATTCAGATTTATCTGCTGGCAGATTACAACACCATGAAATCATACTGCCAGAGGCAGAAATAATGGATTTATCATGTTCAATTGGTGAAACACAGCAAACTCAAAATGCTGATGAGGATTTGGAGTGCCTGGATTTATTTCATTCCACTGGCACAGTACAGCAAGAAAAGATTCAACCGGAGCAAGAAAAGACAGACGAGTTTTCATCATCTCTAAGCAAAGCAGAGGAATGGAAAGGTGCAGGAATGCAGGCAGAACACCCTGAGCTGCAGTGCTCTGTGGAAAAAACAGAAGGACTGCAAAACTCCCAAGTAAACTCAGAATATGCAGATTTGTCGTTCTCTGTTGGCACAGCAGAACCTCATAAAACAACACAGCCGGAGCTGAAAGAACAGAGTTTGTTGCATTCATTTGTCAAAACAAAGCCGTCATGGGCTGCTCTACCAGAGTCTGAACATGCAGATGTCATGGATGCCACGGGCAAAGTACTGCACACAGATTTGTCCTCTTCTGTTAGTGAAGAAAAACGAAGTGCACAGCTGGAGGTCAAACAGGAGAGGGGAAGCTATACATTACATCCAGAGGAAATAGTACAACTAAAATTGGAACAACCAGTGTTTTCAAGTCCTCATGGCATGGAAGAGCAACCAAATACATCCCCAGTGGAAGGGGAGTTCCCGGACTTCTTATATTCCTCTGGCAAAACAGAAAAACAGGACACTGCACAAGCAGGGTTCACGCCTTCTGATGTTTCATATTCCACAGGAAAATCCACAGAGCAGTTGCAACCAGAACAACTGAATTCAAAACATCCAGATTTGTCATACTCTCTTGGCAAAGCAGAGACTCATGTAATGAAGTCACTAGATTTATCATATTCCTATGGCAAGGCAGATCAACCACAGACTGCGCAGCTGGAGCATCCAGAGATACCATATTTCACTGGTGAAACAAAGTGGAGGGATGGGGCCCAACCAGAACGGCCACGTGTTAGTTTGCAGTCCTCTCATGTTGAAACAGAGCAGCCAGAAACACCTTCTGTAGCACATACCTTTATCAGGACCAAGGAGCAGGGAACTGCACAACCAGACTTCAAACAATCAGATTTATTAAGTCCTACTGACAAAGCAGAAAAGTGTGAAATGGCCCCACTGAGAGCAGGACATTCAGAGAAGCGAGACACTGGTGCTCCTTCATCTCTAAGTGCTCAGCTGGAAACTGAACAACAAAATATATCATTTTCCACTGAGGAAGCAGACAGCCACAAAATTCAACTATATTCATCTCTTACTGAGCAAAAAGTGTCTGTACCTTTGGGTGCTTCACACACTGTCTCTGAAGCAAGCCCTGAAGGAAGTCCAAAGTCTTCACCTGTAACTGGAGGCTCACACCCCAGACATTTAGATATGTCTTATTCCCGCTGTAAAACAGAACACTCAGAAACTGCTCTGCCTGAGCCAGGGTCCTTTTTTGCAAGAAAAGAAGCAGAGAATAGAGAAAGCCTTCTACGTTTGCCTGTAGCTGCACAGTCAGAGGCTGAATGTGAAGTTTTACCTGAAGCTGAGAGAGAACAGACTCCACATTACTTTCACACAGCTACACAATTAGAATCTGAACAACTACATTTATCATATCCTACAGATAAAATAGAAACTCTAGAAAGTCAGGATTACCTGACTGTACCTTCAAAACTGCAGTCTGAACCTTCAGTTCCATTTTATTCAGCTGATGATACATGTCAGCAAGAAGTTCCACCTTATTCAAAACCAGTCTCTGAATACTTGATTCCCACACAGTCCCTTGGTGAACAAGAAAATCAAAGTATGCAGCCACTTACTACCCAGCCCATACAATCAGAGTGTGAACATGTAATTTTACCACATAATGAAAAGCAGTTGCAAAAAATTCAACTCAGTTCACCTGAAACAGCAAGCTTAAAGACACTGCACTCGGAGAGTATGTCTCAAGTGCAAGACCAAGAGAAGTCAGAATCTTGTTTATTGGACACAATATATTTGTCTCCAGACCAGCTAAGAAGTTCCCCCATGTTCACTACTGAGCAATATGAGCAAGAAATGCAACCTGATGTACAGACAGTGCCAAGGTCAATCACCACAGAGTCAAAGGTGGCTGGTGTAGCAGACCAGCAAGCAGTGTCATCAGAATCATTTATACCTTTTCATAAATTACCTGGAAAGTCAGAACTTGAAAAGTCAGTATCAGTGGCTCTCACTGATGATGAAAAGAAACAAAATATTCCATCATCTTTATCTGATGTAGGAGACATGCTTGGAAAGCAATCTAACAAAGTTTCAGGCATTTATAGAGAAGGAGAGCATATACATGAAACGCAACAGTGTTTTGAAGACCAAAAACATACAACTTTGGAGCATCTGGGAGTTGTTTCATCAGACCTTATTCATGAAACTGTGACACAAAAAACTCAGCATTATTCTGGTGAATGGGGCAGCCTTTCTTCAGCAGAGATTAAGCCGCTTAGCCCAAGTTCTGAAGAAAAGCAGAACCCAGATATTCCATCTTTTGAGCTGGCTAGCTGGCTGGTAGAAGAGGTGAAAGCTCACTCAATTAGTCAAATGGGGGCTGCAGATGTACATACACAAGGAATTCAGCTCACTCCAAATGAAGCTTCTGATTTTGGATCAAAACAAGTCCCAGCTGGAAGTTGCACAGAATTTACACTTCATGGGACTAGAGAGTCTAAGGGACATACATTTAGAGTTTCTGAATCAGTGCCAAATAAATTTCCTCACAGGAAGTCCTCAGACACTAGTCCCAGAACACAAAGGTATGATTTACCATCTCTGGTAGGAGATAATCAAGGTCCAGACAAACTTCTGGAGCATGAAACTAGTGCTTTATACCCTATAAATATTGAAGCAATGCAACATCTGGAGGCAGGCAAAATGTCTAAAGTGCCTGAATATTACCTGAGAGGAAAAGAGGAAGAAATGGAACATGCAAGTGCTGTAGAAGATAGTCAGTGTGCTCTGGAGACTACTGAACAAAAAGATCTATTTAATATCATTTCAGAAGGTTATGAAATACTCAATATTCATGCACCTACACATATTTCTTCTGTTGATCAAGAAGAAAGTAAACACATGCCTGATAAATTAGAATACTTGGAAACAAATCCTTCATTTAGGAGAAAATTAGTTGAGGATGGCCAGAGAGCCCTAACCACAGAAGTGGCTTTCCATGGAAGAACCACAGAAATTTCAGAAAGTTCAGTATTGGAAAAGACTGCAAGCCATGAACTAATAAAAGTGGTCAAAAAGGATGATGTTGAGCAAACTGAAGAAACTCAACAAGAAAACATCCTGTTGCCAGAAAATAATAATTATGCAAAGTTGGATCCTAATAATGGTACTGCTGATATGGATTATTTTGAAAAATACACATTGATTGATGACAAATCCCCAATTACGCCACAATTTGAAAGACGAATTTCATTGTCTCCTGTGACAGAAGACCCCAATGAATCTATGGAAGAAGCCAAATCTTTTAAAGAAAGTACTGAAGCAGATACTTTGGAAGAATTTTCCTTACTTGAGGACCTGGATGAAGTCTTTTATGGTACCATAAAAGGAGAAAGCAAAATGCAGTCCTATGCAGATGCTTCAAAACCTTTACCACTGCAGAAGTCAATTGATTCTAGCAGTAAAAGCATTACAAATGTAGAAGATGAATGTAAGTCACCGGGGACCCCACTCTTCGATTCAGAAGAAGGAGTACTAGAACGCTCTCTCTTGTTCCCTACCACTGTTGCTGCAGTTAACCCAGAGCTTCTAGAGGAGCCACCTGCTCTATCATTTTTATACAAGGACCTCTATGCAGAAGCAGTAGGAGAAAAGACAAAGGATGAGACTCCCTCTGATGAAGAAAGTGGTAATTCTAATGCTTCTTTCCCTAGTAGAAATTCAGACACAGATGATGGAACTGGAATATATTTTGAAAAATACATTCTTAAAGATGAAATTCCAAGTAAGGCTGTAGGGCCTCAGAAAGATCAGATACCAGAAGATGAGTCCTTTAGTGGGGGAATTTTGGTTTGGAGTTCAGAGAATAAGCAGGAGCAGGAATCTGGTGATGTTCAATATGTCAAAACTGAGGTTCTGTCAGAAAGAGGTGTAGTGGAGAGAGACAAATTCCAGGTTGACAGCAACATTCAAGCAACAATTTGCAAGCCAATGCATGCCATTCCTTTTGGAAGCAAAACAGTTCTTTCAGGTGCAGGAACTGATATCACTGAACAAAGAGGAGAAGAAGAAAATGTACCAGTAGAAAGAACTGAAGAGTTGCCACAGCCGTCAAGTCAACAAAGATACAGTCATCAAGTGGATTATCAGGGAGCTGCATATCAAGAAGCTAGTACTAAGCAGGAAGAAGGCCAAGATAAAACAGCAGTTCCTCAAATGGAAAAGTATGTTCCATATGTCAGGGCTCCCACTGAAGACAGTGTAGATGATCAGTTTACTCAGGAACATCTGTCCTGTGTTCCTACCATTCAGCAAACAGGGAATCCAGACTTGCAAAGAGAGGAGCAGCACCGTGATGTTTATGAAGATTTTGCTGAGTCAATGGACTATGATGTGATTACACAAGAGGAGCTTTTGCAAGATGAAATATCATCCCAATTTACACACGAGGAGCTATTATTTGAAGACAGGGACTCCTTTGATCATGCTGCTGATAGCTATGAATTTGTTAATGAGCCAGAACAAAGAACTCCTGTTGAGCTTGAAGATGCTGGCTTTGTGGTGATGTATCCTGAAAAATCAGCAACAAACATTCCTCAGGTTGAGAGCCCACAAAGGGAAATGAAGAAAGCACAAGTAGACACTTACTGTTACCACTGCAAATGCCCAATATCTGCTATTGACAAGCTTTTTGGAGAGCATAAAGACCATGAAGTCACAACACTAGATGATGCTGCAACCAAGATGAAGGTAAGTATTAATTTGAATAAAAAAAGAAGCTACTAAGGCTAACTTCTCCAGTCTTCTTGCATTGTCAAGAGGAGAGGCTTCAAAGAGCACTCCAGAAGCTAAGTTGCAATGTCTATTAAATAAAAACTATTCCTACACACCTGTTGGAGATCTTGAAGGGAGACCATCTTATTAAGGTATTCTCTGGAGTCCTAGACTTGCTAAGCTGGTATTTTAATTTATTCAAAAGCTTGAATGGCCTTGTTTATACATAGTTGTTACCAGACTTTTCATTTCAGACTTATCTGTGTAAGTTTGTTCTGGTTTTGATATGTAGGGGGAGAAATAGGAAGAATGTTATTTTTTTGAAAATAAAACTTGAGTAACAGCAGCTCACTTCACTTGACAAGGTAGAGAAACCTCCGAATATGGAAACTGGTCTCATCATAAAGTGTTCCCTGTCGCATTTACATGTGTTGGTTGCTTGGAGATGTTAGACAATTACCCTATCCAGTTTTGTTGAAGTGGCAACCTATTTCTGTTCCATTCACTTTCATCTGCAAAATGGTCTTAAACTGGAGGGGGATATTTTACAAGGGCATGTAGTGACAAGACAAGAGGCAGTGTCTTTAAACCGAAAGGGGGCAGGTTTATATTAGACATTAGGAAAAGAATTCTTCGGAATGAGGGTAATGTGGCAGTGGAACAGGTTGTCCAGAGAAGTTGTGGATGCCCCACCCCTGGAAGTGCTCAAGGCTGGGCTGGATGGAGCTCTGAGCAACCTGGTCTAATGGAAGATGTCCCTGCCCACTGCAAGGAAATAGGAACTAAATGGTTTTTAAGGTTCCTTCCGACCCAAACCATTCTGTGATCTGTGCCAATAGCGTTGTGGCATCAGCACAGGTAAGAGTTTATAAAGTCCATCTTCTTGCTACTATGTCCAGGGTGTTCCCCCCAATAGACAGATAAAATGCTGTCCATTTCAGTAAGCTAGTCCATTGCTATAAATACTAGTGAAAATGCTTTTTCTGTGGAAGTTATTGTTCATTAAAGTGCAGTTCTGCTTGTGAAAACAACATGTATGTGATATCTCACTTCTCCAATATCGGATCTGGTCATGTACAAGTGAATGTATCATACAGATGTTCCTTTCTTGATTACCAACTATTTACTCTCACCCCAGTAAATGAAAGGTGAGGTCTCTTTTTTGGCACATGTTCATTTGACAGGAATACAGACTTAATGTCATTTTACTGAAATTCCAGAAGGGCTTGTATTGGTGGTGTTTATTTTATCTTTATATTACTTCATATGTAGAAGAGAGAAATCAAAAGTAGGAGGAGTCAATGTGACAGTTTCAATTATCAGTACTTGCAAACTATCTCAATGGTGCTCAGATGTAGAGTTGTTTTTTTATATATGGCCATTCATGCTTGACTTAGCTCTGATAACAAGGCACGAGTAAGTCAGCATAAAGTCACAGATCCCAGCCACCCCACAAATGTACCCAAATTGCAGTGAGTCAAATTAAGCTGCAAATAAACACCCCATGACATCACTCCCTGGCCATGGAGCATGGATATGAAGCCAGTATTAAATTTGGGTGCAACACAGGCCTGGTTTCACATGGTGTCTAACACTCAGGGCTCAGGTTACTTTGAGACTGCATTTGTATGTCTCTTGTTACTTCTGTAATTACTGAGAAAATAATTACTGAGAAAATATTAAGATAGCAAAATGCTTGTTGCATGATTTTTAATTTTTGATTTTTTTTTTAATTACGGTTGTGTGAAAACTGTGAGAACATCGCTTCACAGTAAACTAAATGAGCTATGGATGGCATTTGTCAGATTTTACAATTTATCCTGACAAACAGAAATCTGCTTCCAAATCTTGATAATTTCCCTAAATATTTTTAAAGAGAGCTTTCAACTGCATTGTCCAATGGGACATTTGTAATTAATGTAAAGTCTTGTGCTTTTTTTTCTACAGATCTAGCTGTGAAATTTTGCTATAGTAAGAAGCTGTTACAAAGGAAGATAAACTTATTTTCAGATTTATACCATCAAATTAAAACTAAGCATTTTTATAAATTATGAATTGTGCCAGAGAAGTTAAGCAACTTATTTTCATAAAAGGTCAAGAAGCACTAAGAGTTCTGAGTTGTCTCTGATATCTGTTGTGCCTTGGACTGCTTTTGTTTCCTCCTAACTCAACCAGTGATTTTGATGACTTCTTGTTTATAGGAATTGTATATATATATGTACACACACACATACATAAAGGTGTATCTATTTCTCTGTATATCCATCTATATAGAGACAGATACCTATCTTTAAAACTCTAATTTAAAAAGCCATGGCACAGTATAATCTATTACCGTCACAACTACCTTTGTTATCTTCCTTTTTATGGGCTTGTTCCTGTGATCTCTCAAGGCCACTCATGAGGCTCTCAGTACCCTCACTCTCTGGCAGAGCTGCATTGGAATTCATAACGTTCAACAGCTTGTACGGACACAGCACCTTATCGAACTGAGCTCACTTGTTTTGGTTTGGAAACAGTTCTGTGACTGTTCCAGTTGCTATTTCTGTGCTTGTCTTTGCAGCCAGGGTGATACTTGAACTTACGTAGTCATTGTTCCAATGGTGGCTCATGGCAAAAGAAAAATATTCACCTAAAATAAATCCTGTGTAAAAAACTCATAAAATAACCTGCCTAAGTTACTGAAACATTTTAAATTTCAGGATCAGTTAAGTAAATTGCTAACAGCACTGGAAGAAAAGTCAATGAAGATTGAAGAGTTTGTGAGTGATATTGAATTGCGATTTAACTCAGTTGAGGTAAGTCCAGTGTTTTATCACACTAGTTTTCTTTTCCCCTACAACATGACTTCTAAGATATGCTTGCCTAGTTGTGCAGCATCATTGCTTCCACTAAAATGGGCTGCTTCTCGAGTCCTCAAGTTGACTTTTCTGGAAGTTCACTGGAAGGTGTTAACTTCGGTGGAAGAAAAAGATTGCTTTTTTTGTACACTACTGCAAAGTGGAATATGTAACTGTCAAACACTGAAGGGAAAAGTTCCCTTAATTTTCTTTATGCCTATAACAAGCTCACAGTATGTTTTATTTAGAATCTCATGCAAAACATCTATATTAGTTGGCCAGTATCTTAAATGATTGCCCAAGTTCTTAAGCCTTAGAACTGTATTAACTTCAGTTGTAAGTATGCATTTTTAGCTATTTTTTTGGTCAGACTTTCTATCTCAGTGATGGAATATTAAAGTTTGATTTTAAACCCTAATAGTAAAAAAAAAAAAAAAAAAAGTTGTTCGTATTGATGTATTTCTCTAGAGATATTTATCCCAGAGGAGTTTGCCTGCAGAAATAAAATTGTCTTATTGTCAATGTGCCAAAATGAATCTGGTGGATGGCTCATGTATGGGTAATTGAGAATTTCTGTGTATTCATTAAATGTTGTAATTTTATTCTGCAGGAAAACTGTAAGAAAAATGCAGACTTATTGGAAAAGCAGAATGAAGAGATGCTTAAGAAAGTGGTAGCACAATATGATGAGAAATCAGAGAACTTTGAGGAAGTGAAGAAGATGAAAATGGAATACCTGTATGAACAGATGGTAAATTTCCAACAAACTGTTGATTCAGCAAAGGAAACTTTGGAAACTACAGTAAAAGAAACAGATGAAGTGGATGGATTTGTTTTCCTAAATGTAAGTAAAATTAGCTTTCATGCTTTAGGTTTTATGATATTAGTTAGGAAAGAACTTCTGTATCTAGGGTCTCAATGAATTTATTTTTTTTAAGATAGCTAAATCCTGCTAGCTCAGCTATTCTACTCTGAAACTGCTGGATCGTTTGGTTTTGATGTGGGAATTCTCAGAGGGAACTGTAGAGAGGATGCACAGGACAAAAATATGCTACTAAAATGGTTCTGTTTGTTGTTTAAGAAATTGAAAAGACAGTTTGATAATATATCTAGAATTAATAACTGAGAAGTAAGAGATGTTAGAGTATTTAGATATTTTACAATATGAAAAATAAAATACATATTATGTGTAATAATAAACAGCAAGAAAGTGATATTTGAAACAAGAAAATGTAATTGACAAGTAAAATTGTTTCTGGGCTGTAGGGGTTTTTGTTGTGTAATGTTGTTGTTTTGGGGTGTTTTTTAATGAGCAGATGGACAGTATTTATGCACTCAAATTACTGAGGTTGTGATAAATAATTACTGTTGAAAAACAATAAGGGGCTGTGTTGGTTGCTGACTGGGGTGAAACCATGACAACGAGAGAGGGTGGTAGCTGTGCATGTGATGTGTGTGTCTCTAATGGTCCTTCCTGGATGTTAAAAACATCTCCAGTGAATCTGCAGGACTGGACCTACTAACTCATACATCATTAGTCTTAAACATTGTTCAGAGAGTGTTGCTGGTCCTGGGTCCTCCATTACTGTTCCTGTGCTGCAGGACTTGTCCTTAAGTGAGCCATAGTACTTTCTTCTCTCCACAAGTGTATTACCAGTCTCAAAGAGGATGGAGTTTCTGAGATAATAATCTTCCCCCATTATGGAATTAGCATGTGGCCTGGAAGTTGCAGATAAACTATCTTGGAATGCCAGAAATAGAAAGGTCAAATTACTGTCTAAAGACTGATCACTCAGGCAAAATAAGCAGCTTTCGAAATACAAGTGTCCAGCCCATGTATGCCCCAGCAGCTACCAAAATTATGCCAATATCTGGCTTTCTTCCCTGCTCTGTGGCACACAATGTTGTAGTATCCTGTAACCAAGTGAATGTTGTGGTAAATTGGCTATTCCAGGATGGATGAAAAATCTAGATTATTTTCCTGATTTTGTGAGGATTGGTGCTGCGGCAAAAAGATAATTTTGTAATCTGTAATTCTTTTGAAGGAGTGTGAAAATTACTGGATTCCCTGCTCCCTTCTGTTAGTGATAAAGGACAGGAACTTTTTCTGGGGCATGGGACAAAGTCTCATTCCATTAGTAAAAATCTCACATGTCTTCTAGTAATAAGAAGTTATGAAGGACATTTTAGCCAGAATTTGGATTTAACTATTCTTATTTTGCAAGAGATTTCTTTCTCTAAAACTCCTGGTTTAAGAAAGTACTTGATTATGCTCTGTCTTTAAATCTAGATATTGAATACTGACCCCTCAAGCACTTAAAATGAGATTTATACTCTAATACCCTGCTGAGCAGAGCTTTGAAATGAAATATTTCTAAGGAAATAAATTCTCTGCTGGTGTGAATGAGCAGCATTCCACACAACCTCAAGTCAATAAAGCTGTGTGTTTTATCTCTCTCTGTGGAGAGTAGAAAGACTGTTAGATTATCATGATTGGCTTTTCAACACTTTCGGAGTTTTGAAAATTGTTAACACATTTCTTTTCCCTTCTCTAGTCATCTAAAGAATTGAATAAAAGGTACATGAAGTATGGATTTAGTGCACGGTAGTGAGTACTAGGCCTAGCATGCTGGATGCTTCATTTGGTATTTGCAAGCTTTTGAATACACACTGCTAGTAATCAGAGCTACCTTTATAAACCTTGCAAATAATGAAATGTAGAAAAGTGGCTTTATACTTGTTGCTGTAACTGACTGGTTTTGAAGTGTTTTGCACATGTTCTGTAATACAAACAACACATAAAAACATCAGGTCAATTTTAAATCTCTACACAGACATTTTAAACTATGTTTCTGAACACGACTCCAGAAAAATGAGATACAGTAGATTTCAAAACTAGGAGACTATGAACTGATGCTTTCCTATGGCTTTCCATTGGCACTGCCTGATTCAGGGTGTGTCACAGGGCTGGTGCCTCATCATAACTGCATCTGCCTGTACACACCAGTAAATCCTTACAATCACAAACAGTTCTTTTCCATGTGGGATTTTCTCAAGAGAGTTATTTTGGTGAGTCTCCCTTATGAGAGAAGTGTTGAACCATAAGCCTATATTTCCCCCAGAAAATTTCTAGGGTGAAGGGAAAACATTCAGAGCGGTTTGCTGCAGGCTTCTCCTGTGCAAGCCCCCAGAACTGCACTGCCCAGCCCACCACCCCTTTCTCCAGACTTTCACTCTGACTTCCCTGGAGGGCTTGGGCATTGTGCAGTGCATATCAAACATATGTCACCCTTGTCAGTGCTGCTTCAGCCATCACAGGGATATGTGTGCCGACACGGACTGGGGTATAACAGTGACACCAGGGTTTCAGTTAGCAGTCAAATTACAACCCCAGGAGAGCGATCTGAAGAGAATGTGCCAAACACCCCTTCAACGTTTCTCTTAATTTCCAGAATTAGAACTATAAATCTAGACTCACCTGTTGCAAGTCAATTGTCTGGCCATGTTATCTGCATTTAGTTTATTGCATAAGATTAGAGCAGGTAAAATGGGACAAAACAATTTTCCGAGGCTTTCTGGCCATTTGATCTTTACTTTTTTACTAACACAGAAAAGTTAATCCTGCTTGGTGCATGGGCTTGGCTATTATTTTAGTTTGATAATACCTGTCTACCTAAAATAGGTTAAGAGCTAGTCTATTTAACAATGCATGTTTTTCTAAAGAAAGTGTATTTTACATTTGTTGTGCTTTTTAAGATTATGCATAATTAATTACTTCAGTGACTGAAATAAAATGAAGGGGAGAAATATAGAATTCAGATGCCTTGAAAAAAAATTTCTTCTATTTTGTTGAGGTTGCTTCTGTCCCAGGGTTAAAAATGTTTTGGGGTTTTTTTTCATATAATGAACCCAGCAAATACAGGCTAATTAAAGTGGAATCTATCTTCCCTCTCATGTTTTTTGCCTTGCCACAAGCAGCTGCTTTACATTACCTCTCTGGAGTCAGCTGCTGTAGTTAGCTCTAAGGTTTGTAACCTTTAAAGGCACTACATTAGCAAGCCCAAACCCCTCTGTTATTGCGAGTCTTGCTGATAACTTCCATATCTTCACGTTTTCATGGGTTAAGTGTAAACAGACCATGAGCATTCTCACTGTGCTCCTGATTCAAAACTGCTGTATAGTGTAAATGTTCAAAATCAGGGAGACAGCTTCTCCTTGTATGGTGTCCTCAAGTTCCCAGGAAATATTCAGAGAAGCATATGTCACGTGGTCTTTGCTTCTGGCCTTTGGAAAACTGCGCAATACCACAAAGGATTTACATGGACAGATATGTGTTTTCTTCCAATTAGGTTACTTTCTGCAATGGATACTACCCTCTCTTTAGAGAAGGTGCCCAGTGCTTTTTCACTGTTTGAGCACTATGCAGACAGTCCAGGACAAAGCAATCAACACTCCTTACAACACGTGGCTGGTAAGAAACTCTGGATATTGTCTTCACAAAAGCTAACATTTTGGCAATACTTTGGAAATTTCAGGAAGCTAAAAATAGAATCTATATGAGAAGTGTAGATTTGCAAACCATGTAATTAGCAATCAGAGTTGAATGTAAAATGAAGTTTAATTGTGCACAAGTGTTTGGCTTATAGTAGGTACAGTAAGATGAGCAAGAGGGAGAAGTGCTAAATTGGGGGATTCTTCCATCATTTCAGACATCTGTACCTCAGACAAGCTGAAGGTCTTGATCTGTAAATCTCCCAGGGCTAAAGAAGTGCTTTTCCTTGCATGCAGAGATAGAAGCAATCAAAGGATCTCCTGAGCTCTCTTTCTCTGAGGGTGGCAGTCCCAGAATGCTGGTGTGGTAATGAGAGCAGGGGGCTGGTTGATGGCTGAAGTCCCTGGACTTGTCACAAGTGAATGGAGGCACCTGAAACTCCCAAGGGATGTGAAGGGGAAAGTGGTTAACTATAGCTAGAAACAACCTCTGCCTGGGAGGGTAGTAGTGAAAATTGCACATGAAAAAGGGGTTTACTTAACTCGATATTTCATGTCCTTTAAAAAGCCTGACTGGGTTTTCTGCTCTGCCTGTATATATAGGTGTATTATCTAGATCTGCACAGCTGCCAACAAAGATCTTGTCAGCACCATTTTGCAGATTCTTTTTCTTCATAATGGGACCTCACTCCATGGTTTCTTTTTCAAGAGAACAGTGGTTTATGGATCTCACATCTCGCTGTCATGCTTTGTGGCCTCCCATTCGTCATCACATGCACCACTGCCATCTTAGTCACTCCCTAGGTTTTGAAAGGGAAGCCCCTTTCTCATGTGTTTGGTCCCTGAGCACCGAAATTAGAGCATTAGATTCCCTAAGTTGCTTTGTTCACTGGCTGGATTTTTAAGACTAATGGGGCACTGGAGAAGTGTCCACCTTGTGGAGACTCTCTGTTGTCTAATAAGGGCTGAGGGCACTTCTTATGTGCCCTCAGTGTGTAGTGATCGTCTATCAGTGATAGTGTCAGTGTCAGTATGTAGAGATCGTCTCTCTCCTCCACACCACTGCTTTTATTAGACTTGGTGGAACTCAAATATATCTGAGATGTTAATGTCAGATTGTGTATGAATTTGCCTGTGGCATTTGAAGCTTCTCAGGTGAAGCTGGACAGACATTTGTGTATGCAGCATTATTGCAATGTCATTTTTTAGGAAGTCAGATAAAAAGACCACTTTGTAACTCACTCTGCCAGTTAACTTGCTGGTGTAAATGTGCTGTGTGTCTTTGCTTAGTTCCTAAACTTCCTCTTGCAGTCCTATGGGTGCAGTCGTTCATTCCTCCTAGGCTGCTGCCGACTGGCAAGGTCATACAGGAGGACAGAGCCACGTACTTCTTTTTCCCACAAGCCACTCCAGCTGTATTTCCCTAAACTGCTGAAGTCTGATTTCTGGGTTAGTTTGCCTTAGCTACTGTGTTTGCTGGTTCCAGACCAGTTTGCTTTGACAAACTGCAAATGAGTAATTGTCCACTAGTAAGAGCTCTTCAAAGCTCCTTATCCTTTAAGCTTACTTAATCTCTAACATACCTAATTTTCAACTCTCATGATTTTTATTATGGCAAGCAGTAGACAAAAAATTTGGTGAGTTTTTTCTTATTTATTTGAAAGTTTGTTTTTTCAAGATTACAACCTTCCTGAAGGAAAATAATTACATGTATACATGAAACTTGATTTGAAATTGAGTGGCTTGAATACATGATTTATCACATACTGAGGATCATTTTCAGACACTTGGAATTTTATTTGACTGAAACCATATGATCAAATGCATATGAATGTGCCAGGTTCCTTCAATCCATGTATTTTCCATCAGAAAGAATCATATTTTACTCAACAATTTCATGTAACAATATTTTCACAACTTCAGAAACATCTTTCCTTCAAAATGCCCTCCATTTCCAAATTTTCCATATCCACTAATGAAAAGCCCTTTTCCTTCAAATTCTTCCTCCTTTAATGTAATCCATTTCCACTCATAAATGCATTGGCATAAAAAACCCTTGTAGCATGCTGTGGAGCATAATGGAACCCAGGTTCTGCCTGGGAATAAAAGAGTGGGAATAATTTAAAAATTTAAAAATAATTATTTCTAAAGCCCACTGCAAGTCCTGGCCTTTTATACTGGAACACAAGGACTTTTGCTGATTGTAAAAAAGTTTCCAGTAGAGTCACAATGTATCTGCTTTCCATTACAGAATGTATCTGCTCTCCGTCTTCAAGTACACGAGAAAATCTTTTCTGATTACATCAGAAAACACATGGATTACTGTGGAGCTTACATAGCATGACAGAAAACTTCCTTACACGACAGCACTTCAATGAAAACTTAACTGATGAGAACATATGCCACTTTTCTGTTGCAAAATATAATTCAGTCAAACTGATATTGCAAATACCTCATTTTTAAAATTAAAATTCACTTTAAAAGGGACCACTTAGGAGGATAATAATAAATGTTCTGTTTCCAAAGAGAATAGTTCAGCTTCTTGTTTTGAAATTGCTTCCTTTCAAATTGTTTCATATTATGCACAAGGAAATTAGAAATCAAATGTTTCTCAATGTTGCTGAACTGAGTTTCAATCTATGATTTTTTTTTCCAGAAGTTTCATTCAGTAAACTAGCTTCTGTTCAGATTTGGCATAATAATAAATCTTGCAACTGCGGGGTTTCTGTGATCAAAAATAGTGGTTTCTAGGCAACTTCATGGGGAAAAAAATGGTTTCCCCACCATGTCCACTGAAAGGAAGTATTTTCCTAAAGATGATAAATTTCTTAATTGCCAACTCTAGATGCAGTCAAAAGACAAAATGAGGATTGTTTTTAGCAATAAGAAGGATAATTTTTTTTCAATGGGAAGCAGATGTAATGCTACTGTAGTGGTAGCTCTCTGTGTAAATCATAAGGAAACAGCCAGCATCTGCATTTGCCTTGTTCATGCCACAGGGGATCATCATCATTACTGTGGAGATAACTGAAAAGAAAGCTAAAGCTTTCTGCTGAGATTCTAAGAGAATTCATGAAATATGGAAATTTACTGGGTGAAGAAATAGAACCATGAATTTTGTTCCCTGCAATCACTTTAACAATTATCATCTTCTGGGGCTTTTTGCTTCTTTCTTTGCCCTCCCTCTCTTCTATGATATAATCACAGAGGCGAACAATATCTCATCTGGGGCTGGATCTGTGTCAATCAGGAGACAAAAGTTTGTGTGAAAGCTGGGGAGCCTTAGAGATCTTTGAAGCATTTTGTGAGGAATGATCCTGGTAGCCCTGTGGGGTTCAGGTGCTTTGGCAGAGTTCACCTGCAAACCAAGAATTCTCAGTTCCCTGGGTCTGTGGGGAAATGACTGTGGAAGGAAGGAGTGCCAAGCTGTGCGTGTGCAGTAGGAGTCCATCCCAGAGAAGGACCCAAGAGTGCAGGGAGCCTCCTGCTCCCCGTGCAGTTAGAGCATTCTCTGCCTGTTGCTGTCAGCGTCAGTGGCACTGACACATTGCATGAATCCCCTCCTGGTGTGGCAGGACCTTTCCGCTGCCCACATTTCCGGGATCAGTACACACATATCTCTCTGGAGGAGGCTATAGGTGCATGCTTTGTGCTGGTTTGGGTCATCCCAGTACTAGGACTGCATCTTATTTTGTCCAGATTTGTGAGGGAAATGGGATGCTTCCAACACTGAGCCGATACTTTTTTCGGTTCCTAATTTATGAGTATCCATTGCTCTAAAACTGCACCAGTATTCTGTATTTCCTGCTGTACTTGCTCTCTGGAAATAAGCAACCTGAGTGAAAATAAGCAATTGGATTGACTCATGAATTTGTAGGTAATCTGGCTGAAAGCACAGGCGTATGTATAACAATGGGAGACTTTCCTCTCAGTCCCACAGACACCGACTGTCATACCTCAGGAGCCAAACTCAGCCACCAGCACCTCCATTGCTGTCTACTGGGCTGTGAATGATGGGGATACCATCGACTGCTTCCAGGTCTACTGTATGGAGGAGCTGCAAGCCAACAAAGATGCAGGGGGTGCGTAAGATCTTGCCCTTTCTGCCCTGGCCTGGGGTAAGCAGATGGGAGGATGAGCTGCAGAGGAGTGTCCAGGACATGGGAAGAAGAATGGCTATGAAGACATCATGTATAGAACTAAAGATAGGCAGTGGTGGGGGAGATCATGCGGAATATGCTGTTTCTTTTCCTCCCCTTTGTCTCCGTAAATGCAAGATAATATCATGCTCTGGAAAGTCAAGGGCAGTTGTTTTCAAGTTTTTCAAGGGCAATTGTCGAAGTGCCTTTTTATGAAGAGGCCTGACCATCAGAGAGGATGTGTCCATGCTGCCTCATTTGTTACTCATGGGGTCTGCAGACAGAGCTCCCAAGGGGACAGGTTTCATTATGTTTTTAGGACTCTGCATGTGCTTCAGAAATATGTTCTCCTTGAAAAAGCATTAGCAGGTATTTCCAAATACCTTCTAATTGTAGACAAAGATTTGTAGACAAAGATTTTTTCAAAATATTTCAAATGTTAAAAATTGAAATTTAATAAAGGGGATTGAAATGCTCATTCGTTAAAAAGCTCAAAGTAGACCAGGCTCTGCACAAATCCATGTATGCATACATGTGCAGGCTAAAGGATATTAAGGGCTTTTTGTAATATGTAATTTATACCTAAGTGCTATACAGTTAATTATGAGGAATTGTTGTTAGAGAGTGGTGACACCGGGGTTGGTAACTGCTGGTTGCATGTCCCAAACTTGCAGTCCACTAAGACTGAGGGCAATAATCTCCACAAATGACATGAATGGCATTTGTGTACTCTCAAGGGCACGTCAAAAGCTTTCTGTCAGAGTGCAATATGGAGATCTTAGCTAGTAATAATTTCTGGATTTTTTTTTTAACTGACTGTTTTTAATATGTTATTTGAGAGGCTTAGTTGTAACTCCCACCAGTGAAACCAGTGTGAGGTCCTGTGCATGTGTGTGTTCTCCTAGCCTTAGTGGAAGAGTACAGAGTGACAGTGAAAGAGAGCCACTGCATTCTGGAGGATCTGGAGCCAGATCGCTGCTACAGTGTGTGGGTCATGGCTGTGAATGGCACAGGCTGCAGTTTACCCAGTGAAAAAGCCATTTTTAAAACAGGTATGTACATTTTTTTGTCAATTGATTATTACAGGTTTCAGGATCTTAGACCAATTTAGTCCACAGTGTTACTGACACAGAAGAAACTGCTTCCTTTAGCCCATCTGGCAGATAGCAGACAGTTCACGGTCATTCCCGTCTTCGCTAACAGATAGTGGCATAACTGCTCCTGGGAGGAAACTTGAAGGCATTCCAATCTGAAGATGTTTCCAGTGTTGGGCCACATGGTTCTGCCATCAGGGCAGCACATTATGTATTTATCTTCTGAGTGTGTTGCACTGCTCCATAGAAGCTCTAGGAAGGCCCCCTGGCTGCTCCCTGCCGCTGCTCCCTCTCCTGCCCACAGAGGAGGAGATGGCTGCGTGTCTTCCTCTCTCCCATCCTACTGAATACATCTATGTTGCATTGATTTAAGGTATTAATTTTTCAAGGGAAGGACTGCTTTACTGAGATTACATGCTTTGTCTTGCTCAGTGGGACACAAATCTCAGGTGTGCCTGAGAGGCTCTGCTGTTGTTTAAGTAGTATAAATTGAGATGAGTAACTAGATGAGTATTGCTTATGAGCTTCATTTGACTGATTAAGTTTTCTGCATAAGCATTAATTTTTTTAATAATTTGTATTGACAAAACCATTGCTTCTTAAATTACAAGCAAGGAGAAGCATCCTTGTGTTTGAGGCCCTCCTGTCAGACAATTTTTTCAATGCTGCAGGATAAAAACAATTATTCCATTCCTGAAGTGACAAATACAGGCAAGGATATCGAACAATTTCATTGTAAAAAATTCTGTACCACACTGAGTTTCTTGTTGAAATCACTTGGCAGCAGCCACAGCTTCAAGTCTTTTGCTTAATCTACTAGCCTTCAAATCTGTTGATAATTCTCCCTGATACTTAATTTGTGATTTATATTTTAACAAAGGTTATTTTCCAGAGAACTCTAGGGGGAAATTCAAATTTTTGGCCTCAGCAATGCAACTGTGAACATGGTGCAGACTTTCTGCCAAATGCACAAATGAGTTATTGCTAGCTAATAAATAATAATTTTAAAAGGTGGTTTCACCTTTCTGAAAGCATTATTTTTAAGAAATCTCTTTGTCTTTTGGTGTCAGGCTCACCATACTTTTTCCTAAAAATTTAATCCTTCTAAAAAGTTAATTTATACAAGTCTTTAATGGATTCCTTCAGCCTGTTTCTTTAAGAAAACAAATAAACTGGGTAAAATGTGGGCTCATTAAACACCTTCCCTCAAAGCTGCATTGAACTCCCTCTGGAGTCCATGAGCCCCAGATAGATTTTTGGGGACACTGCTGAGACTGGCTGATGCAAAATTGCTGCATCTTTTCAACACTGAAGGCAGAAAGATGAGCACCAGTAATGGAAGCCAGTTCTTCAGTGTGACTCCAGATGCTTTGATACAAAGATAAATTTCAATTCTTCAAGTAGGCCAATGAACTCAGAAGCAACAATATAGAGTTTCTTTTTAGTAATTCAGATTAAAAGTTCGCATATATAAGAAAATAATTTGCTGGTCTATGCAGTTGTAGGAATACACACCTTAAGAGCTGAACAAAGCTGAGACTCTTCCAGGTGTTCTGAGCACCCACAAAATTTCTCTGTTGGTGCTGCACCTGTGGAGGTGTCAGTGTGGCCTGGAGAGTTGTGGGGAATGCAGGTAGATGCTGCTGTAGCATACCCCCAGAACCCCCTGACTCATGCTCCTCCACCTCCCAGACTCACAGCTTGCCCTTCCCTCTGCTGAAGAACATTCTGTTTCCAAACAGTATCTTCGGTGAGGGGATGATGCTGAAGGCAATGAAATTAGATTATGTATTCTAGCTGCAGTTAATTTGTTAAAAAAAAATCTCAGAAGCACAGTAACAGCTTTTTCTAGTATGCTTACTTCAGCTACTCTTTTGACAGATATTTTCAAATTACAAATTTCAAATTACAGTAAAAAAAGCTTAATGTCTTGTGACATACTGTTTACACATACATAGATATAGGTATGTGTGTAAGCTGCTGAATGCAGATATTAGGGGATTCGGCTATTAATTTGTTTTTCTTTAGCAAGGATGCATTTAGAAACAGACAATAATCAAATTTACCAGAAGAGAATTAAGGAACTATTGGTAAGGAAGCTACAAAGAGGTATTACCTGATGATGCTCTATCCCACAAATTCATTGTTCTGCTAAATATGTACATTAGCTGTTCCTGTAATAAAACACAATCTTAACCTGAACTGCTAACCTCCTGATTCTCACTAAACCAGGAAACTGTTAAATACTTGTGGGTGTTTTTCTTTCTTTTTCTAGTAAAAACAAATATTTTTTTTTAAAAACTCAGAATGCATCTGGAATGTTTCCTGTAGTTCTATTAGACTATATTGTCATAAAATCATCTAATCTCTACTTTTGTCTTAGGCTTCCTATTTGGAACCCCAAAAGTAAAATTAGTTTTTATTACCCTTTTTTTTTTAAGTAGTACCTTTTCTTTTAGAATTAGGCATTAGGACTGTTTACGTGAGTTTCACAGCAGGTCGTAAGGTGTTTTCTGTTGCTATTTCCCAGAATGGGAAAAAGCAAGAGAATACAACTGATCCATTTTCAGCCTACAGTGTTGAATGTGCAGTTTCACACAATAGCTTTTGATTTTTTGCAGCTACTGCATTATTTTATATTCCGTTTTCTGTATTGCAGTTGGGCTTGTAGCTCTTAAACAAAATCTCTAAAAAGAAGAAATTACAAGACCGAATTTTAGCATTGCAAAAATAACCAGGACATAATTAAACAGGAAGTCAGCATCTCCCTGACATTTTTGCAGCAGCACATTTGTTCCTGATGCAGTTCATGCAGGGACTGCTGAGGACAGGATTGAGGATTGAGGTGATGCAGGGAGAGCTGTAGGCAGTGCTGCCTCGGTGCTCTGCTCCTTGCACACTGGCAGAAATGAGGAAACATTGCTTCAGGAAAGGCATAAAAATTTACCATTCCAAGAATGTGACAAATGCACAACTATTCACAATTACTTTCCCCGTGTGATTTTATTGTTTGTTTTCCCTGTAACATACCCCTCTGCCGTTCAAATACAAACAAGCAATAGATCACTGCTGGATGGGCAAAAATCTCGGGTTTTCAAGGAGGTGACTGTTCCCTCCTCTCCGAAGATGTCCTTCGGGCACCGTCCTCGCAGTACAGCTAACATGTCCTTGTGTCCCCAGCACCCGCTGTGCCCATCATCAAGGCCGAGGACTGCACCGTGTGTTGGGATACAGCCACTGTCCGCTGGCGTGCCGCATCCGTGTCCGCCGAGTCCTTCATCTTGGAGTACTGCCGGCAGCACTCGCCGGAAGGAGAAGGTCTCAGGTCAGTGCCGCGCCCAGGAAAGCCCGTGGGTCGGATTAGGCAGCCGCTAATGACCGTCCTGCGGACCGCGGCTCATTGCGCAAGAGATTATTCTGCCTGCAGCCACGCAAGGAAGAAATCTGCTTCTGTGTGCTGAGGAATTTAAGGGGCAGGCACTAATCTGTGAGATTAGGCTGAGACATAAAAATAGTTCCTTTTTGTTCTGCTTAACCGGACAATCTCTTTCATTTGGGGCCAAAACTGTGGAGATGTTGTGCTGTCTGCAATCAACCAGAAGTTTCGGGGCTGTGCTGGGTGGGGAAGTAATCGCGGCCCCGCAGCTGCCGTGACCCCGGGGCAAGGCAGAGCAGGGCAGGTTCACAGGAAGGCGAGTGATGGAGGAGCATGGCCCAGTTTGCTCTTCGCTTTGTGGAGAACAAGACAGAACAGCATAGCAAGGCATAGCAAGGGTGATATGGGTGTCTCAGTAACACTGGTGACCCATCTGTGCTGTCTGGACGTGCATGCAGAGGCCTGTCAGCACACAGCTGAGCTCGGTGCTGCCTAGCTGTGCAGGCATGCCACAGGGCTCCAAGAGTAGCTTTGAAATTCGGGGTAGTGGCTGTTTATGCCAGACCCTCTCTGGTTTCCCATATACTAAGCCTGTTCTGCACAGTGGAGCGGACACAGAGGGATGTTGGCACCCTTGAGCTGTGTAACTGTGCACGGTGCTGAAATGCAGAGAAAATTGTTGCAGAATCATAGGATCTTAGAATAGCCTTGGTTGTAAGAGACCTTAAAGATCATCTAATTCCAACCCCTCAGCTGTAGACAGGGAATTACATGGTGGTCAGCATGTCCTTAGGGCTTGGGGGTCTTTGTGTGCCGTATAAAAACAGTGACAAGACTCCAGCAAAATACAGTTGCACAAGTCTGGGAGCTTTTGTGAAGAGGGGTGATTTGCCATACAGAACCCTGTGGAAGAGCCTCAGCCCAGCTGAGGTTGTCTTTTTCACTTCCTGAGAAGCCTGATTAAGATCTTCACCTATCAGCTAGTTCACGTGGACATCATGGAGATGGGGTAGAGAGGGAAGACCTCCATGAAGAGGAGGGAAGGGCTTCATGCCCTGCAGTCAAAATTAGTTAAGTGGACTGAAGTGTTCATAGCTTTGTGGGAGAGAAGTACAACTGTGAAATTGTGAATGCCTTGCTCCTTGCAAAAGTAGGCTGAAAACTGAAATTAAAAATTTCTGTGTGGGTGGGAGACTTTTTATCATGCAGTACCAGTGTGCTGCATTGCTGCAATCAAGGAGAGGTCTCGCTCAGTTCTCCTGCTTCCTGGAGGGGATTGCTCTGTTTCCTATTTCATGAGGCCATCAGGTCGCTGTCAGCCTGCCAAAGTCACTGTTGGTCAAAGATAATGGAGCTGCTGCTGAAACATATGCTGGTTGTTTGCCCTCAAGTTTCTGTGCTGTTACCTGAAACTGACTTTTTTTCTCAAAACAAAACCAGAAACGGTACTGATTTCTGTAATCCATGAGCAAGGTGTTGGTAACACCCAGTGTTTGCTTGTATGGTGATAAATGTGGCAAAAAAGCTTCCAGAACAGACCCCTCTGCTTTCTCAAGTGACTTTGTGTAAAATCTAACGTGTCTATAATTATACTGAGTCCCATTTGACTTTTTGGCCTCCCTGACAGGAGAAGTTGGCCTTTAACTCTGACAAGTGTGAAAACTTTCCACAGGACAAAAGAATGAATTTTCTCAGAATTGCTATAGCTTAAAATTCTCTATCTGTAGAAAGGCTTTGACCTCTTTTTGTGTGTCAAAGACAATGTTGTGCCACTTAGTTTCCTGAAAACACTTTCCCTCTTTTTTTTTACTAAATCAGCCCCCTGAGAATAACCCGGAAATCTTCTGTAGTGTCACAAATTGTTATAGTGATGGAGAAAATTTAAAAAAATATTTCTATTTAAGATTTTACATAAAGTTGAGAGAGGGAAAGCCTACTGGTAGATGGAGAACTGCCTGTATCACTCATATCCAAAGCCCCAAAGGTGCAATTTAGAATTAGGAATCAACTTGAATAGAAGTCAATCAACTTGACAAGAAGCCAAGTACCTCTATAAGGTAGAATAATACTCTGACTCTATGCACACCCAGAATTTTGGTCTCAAATCTTGTAGATTCTTCTGGGTTTTTTTCCTTGAAAGCTTGGAGTTTGTCCTTTGCAGGTTTCCTGAGCAACATGCATCTTGGGCACCAGCTGAATGTGGAGCCCTCTCATAGATAGCCTGTGCCTTTTGTACTTGCAGCAGCCCTGGAGCTAAGCAATTTCCCAATCCCTGGGTAGGAGTTCAAACACATTTCTCAGCAACCCTAGAAGGTTCATTCAGTTGCTGTTGCAGGCACAGTGTGAAAGTAGAGGTCAGGGAAGAACATTCAAAAAAAGTTTTGAAGAAGGCAGCATGGTCCCATCCCCATAAGGCTGCTTTCCCAGATGTCATTCTGGAAGCTCACCCAAGGTAAAGAGCGCTGCCAAGGGAGCAAGCAGGGAGAAAGGCCCTCATTGAACAGCTAGAGACATGTGGTCTAAATCAGCCCCATGTAAACTTCAGCATGCCACAGAATCACAGTATGCTTGAGGCTGGAGGGGATCTTTGGAGATCACCTAGGGTAACACCCCTGATCAAGCAGGACCCCCTAGAGCCAGTTGCCCAGGATGGTTTTGAATAACTCCAAGAACATCCTTGGAGCAATCCCAGCTCCCCGTGGAGAGAATATGAAACATATCTGGAAATGAAACCTCACTAAAGTTTGCTTTCAAATACTGTCAAAAACCAAAATAAACCTACAGAACAAAAAACCACAAAACCGCAACCAACCAAAACATACAAAAAACCAACCAACCAAAAAAACTCCACCCAAATCCACATTTTCCCTTCTCCTTTCTCTCTTCTTGCCAGCTTGCCACCTGAGGGACATGATTTCATATAAAATCATCTTAAATCTTCAGAAAAAATGAGTCCCTGGCCTGCTGCAGTGGTTTTAAAGCTCCTTCCCAGGTTGAATCTTTCTCCAGAATCTTCATGAGTGACGCTTTGAAATGTTTCTTTCAGTTTCAAGAGCTCTGCTATTTTCTCACTGCTCAGCCTCTTTGTGTTGAGAAGTCAATGGAGTTGTGGGTGGAAGATGGAAAGCTGTGAGAAATGTAGTCCAGGGATTAGGTATGTAGGCTGTTCAGATGGAAAGCCTGTGTCACATCATGATAAATCCCTAAGACTCAGGAAGGCAGAAGTAAGTGCACTATGTGGTGAGCTTGTGAAAGTGGAAGTTACTGAATGTCATCCTCACTGATAGTGCAAGACCAGCACTTCTAGGGAATTAAATTTTCGGTTTCCTTATGAAGCAAGTCTAATGCTGGAGCAAGAGGAGCAAGTCTCCCTTCTCTTTCATTGCCCACGATTGTCCTGGTAGCTTAGGAAACGGTGCTGGAAACGTAGAACCTTCCTTCCCTCTAACTCTGCCAATTGCAGACAGCATCAAGCAGGGAGTGTTTTGGTGACTTAATCCCAAAACAGCCTGAGCTGGGACAGAGGAGAGGAGAGGAAAGGAGGTATGTGGCACAGCTGGGAGCAAACTCAGAGCTATTTGCTCTTTATTTTTAGCTTCAAGAGCTTTTTTCCACTCATGGTGCACTCTTTCTGTGTGCTTCCACATGTATCTTGAGAAGCTTGCATACTTTCACCCTAACTCCATATCAGTGATAGCAGCACAGCTCTGGAGGTACTGTTTCAGTGGGATCTTGGGGGTGGAAATGACAATTATAGCACAGAGGGTGTTGTGAATCACTGCAAGGCATATCGTTTGCTGGGTTCAGGCAATATTAAAAAATATCCCCTAGATGTTGTTTCCTTTAAATAAATGAGGATGCTGATGAGAGAAATGAGCATAAAAACATAGCATCAGATTTCCTTAAAACCAGAGAAATCACAGATTTAGCAGAAAACTGCTACTGTAATATTCCTTGGGAAGTTAAAGGTGAAGGAACATGCAAGTCCTTGTTCTGCTTTAAATAGCATGTACCTGATATTTGAAGAGTGGATTTTCAGTCTTACAGATTCCTCTTAAAATGAGAGGGATTGAGAGGAGATACTTAAAATATTTAGCTTCAAATGCTTCTTGACTTTCTATACACTAATTTTTGTATCAACAATACCAAGAAATTGAGAGGACAGTGCAAGTAAAATAACATTTAATCTAAAGACCAGGATGCCTCATGCTTTGATAACAACATTATTACATTTCAAATCATCTCTAAAGTGGGCAGGTGTATATAAAGTAGAAACTATCTGACATTAGAAATGTTGTAGGTGGATTTCTTTTTCTTTCAAAATTACAGTTCGCTACTTAAGGTGAGCTTGAGGAAGATCCATCTGCAATGCTTGTTACAAGAAATCAGAAATGAAACAGCCTTCCACCAACACAGTCAGGATGCATTTTCCCTCGCCTTCTCCTACACATAACCTGTATGCTGTAAGCTAAGCACTAATCATACCTTCTCCTCGTCCTTGCTTTTGCAGAGTCAATCTAAAGCATGATAAACTACTAGGATTGCTGGGGAGCCCTCAGTATTTGCTCTCCCCCTTCACCCTACCCTCTAGACAGGAGAGGCAACAGATAGCAAGACCTGTTTCTTCTTTGCATGCAGCTTCTTTTGCATTTAGATCTGGCTCAGAATGTAGCAAATTAAATTCCTTCTTGTCAGCGTATTCTGTTTCATTAGTTGGCAGCAGCAGGACTGTTTTTAAGCCTTAATCATAGCTAAAATTGATGGGCTCTTATTCTTAGGCAGCTTAAAGCTGGCTGAAATAGATTACCAAGCAGATAATGCTATTCGAAAATCTGATCACCGTTTTACAGCTCAGGTCTGCTTGAAGTCAAGATTTTTCTGTCTCACTATTTCGACTGAAAAGCAGCATGCTATTGCCCTCTGATTTAAACATGCATCCAAATTCTAATTTGGAGAATTTAGTATTTGTAAGAGACCAAAGTCTTAACCTTGATCGCTGACCCTATTCTGCAAATGACTGGACCCAACATGGTCTCTAAATACCTATGAGATATCTCTGGGATCCACATTCCATATTATGAATGGAGTGTCTACTCATTATACCACAGTGTAACTGTCTAATTGAATTTAGAAATTATTTTGTGTTTTATTATTTAATCATCTGATAAATGGTACATAGTGGAAAAGAAGATCTCCTAATTTCTTTGGAAGGATACTGACTTACATGACATTTTTTAGAAGACAGAAGAAGGAGCCATGTACAGGGCATCACTGTGCTTAAGGCATGCTGATCTACACAGTGCCATAGACAGCTTTCAAGGAGAACCTTAGCATATCCTCTTTTCCTCTCACTTGTAACTCTTTGCTCAAAACTCCTCTCTGGTGGTCTGTGCTTCAGATTCACATCAAAGATGTCAGTGTGCTGCATTTAAGGAACCGATTGAGTAAGTCTTGCCTCAGAAGCATGGGCAAATTTCTTCAAAGCTTAGGTGCCTACTTCTTTTTCCCTACCTTTGCTTCTATCCTGTTTTTCCTTTCTGTCACTTCTTTCATGTTTGCCTCCTTTCTCAGTTCCCATCTGGTAATTTTCTTCAATTCATCTTTTTTTTTTTTTTTTNTCTAAAGAGCTTGTGTTCTTATCAGTCAATTCATCAGGATACACCTCTTCCCTAAACCATTCAGCCTGCTGTGCTGTCAATGCCTTGCTGAAGTGGTCTTGTGGTCAGGGCTTTGGTGAGTCATGAGGGTGAAGCAAACCATGCAATTTCTGCCATTTCTCTTTACTGCACTCTTTGCTGCAGTTCCAGCATTAATGTAACACATTCCCTGAAAGTAGCATAGTCTTGTGCTGATCACGCTAGAGCCCCAGACTCTCTGAAATTCTTTTGAATTGAAGGAACAGATCACAGAAGCACCCAGTGCATTTTCTTGATGCTCTCAAACGCTCTTAATGACAACCGTCGGTGCAAAATACCTATCACAGACTAATAAGGATGATGCACCAGTCTTTTATGAAGATGCCATCCTTCTAGAAAGAGATTTGTGTGGTGTAAGCAGGAATCTGGTATATTAAGAGCTGTGAGATTTTACCTCGATGTGATAAATGCAGCAGAAACAGGCATGTGAAAAATCTTGATGGATGAGCCCTGATTATTTGTCAGTTTGTACTGCTCTCTGGTGGGATATATGCATAAAAACAGTCACCCCTAATGAATAGCAACTATCTGATCTGACTGCTGACTCACTTGCATTACCTTCTTTGGGGTTACAGCAATTTGTGCTGGAAAAAGTAATTTATTTAGTCTAGCTTCTCACAGAGGCATTGCTTGCCATCGTGGAGACAAACCACTGTGGGCTCCACTCTCAAACCTGAGGTGGAAGGGAAAGTGTCTTGCTCACTCTCCAAAGGCAGGTCTCCCATTGGAATTTAAATACTTGCCTTGTAGATTCCTAAAAGCGTTTCTGGGAGAAAATTACTTTCTTTATACGGATTAACAGTCTTTACCTGTAGGCATGCAATGCAGAGTGTGTAGATTGTCTGGCTTTACTGTTATCGTAAGAGGCAAAAAATAAGGAAAATCAAGATCCAGTGCAAGATAATTTGTTAAGCCAATCTTTCATACTGCTGTTAATGTAGAAAATAAAATGGTATCTTTCAAGCCATCAAAAATGCTTTCACTGGTGCTTAAAAGCACCTGTGAGGCAGATTGAGTGGGTGCTGACTCCTGCTTTCTAGCAGTGTGTGAAGACACCAGGGGTAAAGGATGTGAGGGCTGGAGTGTTTGAGGCACTGCACTAGGGAGCATAGTCAAAGCAGGGAACTGTGTGAAAGCAGCTCCTCTGCTCTGCCTCCTGCAAAACTGCCCTGTTAGAGTGCATGGGTTGGGTCCACAACATGTTGGGTCCACAACAAAGACAGAGATCAGCTGTTGAAGGCTGATCTGTTGAAGGATTTGTGAGTGAGGAGTTCCTAATAAGAAGTTTATCAGCATTCTATGATGATTTTATGATGAAGAGCATGATTTCTCTGCTGCCTCAGATAACAGTATAAATTCTTTTGTCTTGTAGCATGTGCCCAGATAGTAAAGCACAAATGTATTCAGTGTCATGTAACTAATTAATTAAAGGTGGGGTTTTTTTCTTCAGAAACTTGCTCATTTTGTAAAAAAAGCAGACTTTTCACAGGAGGCAGATGAGGATTTGAATGTGTGCTGCTTAAATTTTATGTGATGAATTACGCCACAAAACGAACATAAAGTGATCATTACACCAAATGACTGCACTGAGTGATAAATCAGATAAAGTGAAGACAGCCCCTCAAGTGAAATGCTGAAGCTCCTACATAACCCAGTTGTTTGTGAAAACAGTGTTTGCCTTTCTCATTTGCAGTTTCTGTATTGTGTTTGTTATTTCAGTAGTAAACAATACTGTTAGAGAACTTAGCTGTTGACATAAAATAGTCTTCCCTAGTCTGGATATCTGCATACATTTTAATGTATCTTCAACATTTGCAGATCTTTTGCTGGTATAAAGAAACCTGAATTGAAAGTATCCCTGGAGCCCAATGTGAACTATTTCTTCTACTTGAGGGCTGTCAACCCATTTGGGACAAGTGAACAAAGTGAAGCAGCTCTCATCTCAACTAAAGGTAGATCATAATTTCCTGATGTCAAAACAATGGGGTGGAAGGGCAAAGTCACCAAATATTTTTCTTTGGAAATTATACCTGAAGTTCCCAATATGGTTGTGACCAAGTTATTGAAGTTTTTATCTTGTTAACTCAAATTTGTGTAAGTTTTTTTCTGCTTAAAATTAGCATAATCAGGACTACTTCACTTGAAATTTGTATATTTATGTCCTATGTAAAAGTAGTGTGACCTCAGAAGCAAAAATGTTGAATTCTGTCAGAGAGATGAAGTGATTAAGTGTTCTTCAAGGATCTCAGTTTGCTTGAATCTGACAGAGCACAATCAGATAAAAGTTGGCATGACCTTAAAGAAAACCTCTCACAATTAAAACCTAATGGAGTTTGAGTGATGAGGAAGCATGCAAAGCAGTTTTAAAATGTAATGGATGATTCAAACTGTAAAATTCCAGATAAATAGTGTTATGTATGGTTCTTCCAAATCAGCCTGAAAATTCAGATTTGCTATTTTGAAAAAAGCAATTGATTGAAAATTATTCAAACTTCTTACATACTCTAAAAGACTTCTTTATCACCTATCTGCATTTCTGAATATTAGACTGCTGTCCCAGCTTGGAAGACTCCTTGCATTTGCATCCAATTTTCTGTCACTCCTACCTGCCAGTAGACACAACCCTGTCCAGCTAAGATGGCTGTAATTGTTACTTAACATTTTGTGATTCATCTCATGTTAATGTAGCGACCTCTCAGATCTGGTGTTTCTTTGTCATGAATTGTACCAGGAACTCGATTTCGCCTGCTGAGTGACACAGCGCATCCTGCATTGCAAATCTCTTCTAATGCAACAGTGATCCACCTTCCTGAAAAAACCAAACTCACTGGGTGAGTAGCAGTATGATGAGCAAAACCATCCTGTGGGGTTCAGGATGGACCCCTCACTTTAATTTTTTGCCACTAGGCATCTTTCACATGACACTAATTTTGTAGAAGAACTAAATCATTTTGGTCATGCAGCCTGCAGACTTCCTTTCAAACACTGCAACATCTCAGTAAAGTCAGTGGTGGGATTGATGTAGGTACTGGGAAGAGTTCAGTGTCACACTAAGGAATGGCCAAGAAGTCAAAGGCAGTGGTACCTACTTGGACTGCTCGATTTGTTTCAGCCCATGGTCACTGCTTAATCCATCAGAGTTTCAAAGCAATTTTTTGCTGCCCTGAGAAGGTCAGCTTTGTGGGCTTAGTTTTTAATACATTGTGGATAGAAGTAATCCATCTTCCATAGTTTGCTTCTCTCCTGAGGGCATTATTGGTAATGTTTTTGAAAGTATTTGTGGCTTTGGAGAACCAGGAAGTGCTCCTGGGATATGTTCCCATTATTTTATCAGGCTAGCTACATCCATTGAGAACATTGCAGGGGGGTTGACATATTGGTATCAGTCCTAGGACAAGCACAGGTCCACTTGTATAACTTGTGCCATACTGATATGGCTTCTTAAAAGGTGATGAGCATTTACTGGTTTAAGCACTTTTTGTTGCTGTTACCACTCAATGTACACAAGATATTTGTGACTAGCTCTACATAAAACCACCAGACTTTCTAGTTTGAACAAGCCTTCTAAATTTCAGATCTTTTAGGTAAGTCCATCTCAGTGCTAAGATGAAAAGAGTCTCAGTTAAATCTTTGATAAAACCCTGCAGTTAGAACAACAGAGTGCAATTCATTAGTAATTTTATGTGATGATTCATGATTTGACTGAAAGAAATATCACAATATGGTTTGTCTACCACCACACTTTTTTTACTGTATTGCCTCTTCCATAAACAGGTTTCCTTCAGTCCTGGGTGAGCTGCTGCCTGCTCAAGGATGTCATTACTGGGAGATTGTTGTCTCTGCCTGCAGAAGCTACAGGATTGGGATTTGCTATGAAGCAATAACACAGAGCAGTGTCCTGGGGTTAAGTGATACCTCCTGGTGCATGAGGTGCTGTCCTACACAAACCAGGTAAAGAGGATTCAGTCTGGTGGCTTGGGAAGTTACTTGTCCTTCATGAAAATAAAGCTAGCCAGCCACAAGAATCATGGAAGCAGAAAGGATTCTTCTGCTTCCTTTATGTACATTTGAATAATATAAAAAGGTCATCTACATAAGACCTTAAGACCTCCTCTTAGTTTAAAAGGTCTTATAAAGCACCTTAAAAAATGAAATTAAACCCAAACCAGACAATTTTAGCACCCTTCATCCAGACAGTGAATAAACAAAAAAAAAAAAAACTAGTTTGTTGCTGCTCATATCCTGATTTGCTTCACTAAACCCCAGCAAGGGTATTTACTTCCATAAATGCAGCCTATTTAGAACTTACTTCCATCTGTAGGAGATGTCAAGACTTGACAGGGAATGTTTTCTCCTGCCTTGTCCTTCACAGTGATAGACACTCACCTGCCGCTGTGGCAGGACTGCAGGGTGCTGGGGTAGTCCGTGGTAGCAGGCCAGTGTCAGGGTGCTTGGGGGTTTGTAAAGCACCACTCTGCTACTTCGTAAAGGTTCTCTTGATCTAAACAAGTGTGCTTTTTTCAGTGTGAAATCATACAGATGTATGAACATTACTAGCTAAATGAAACATGCAAGAGGCCTTTTTTTCTACGAGTCCAAAGATGCCAAGTGAAAAGGCTTGTCAGGATGCCAGGCAGGCTCGAAGTGATGCCACATTTGCTTTGCCTACGTACCGAGCAAAATGCTGCAGCCATGTGATAGGCTGCTGTATGCAGCCACCTGTTGATAGATTGGAATTGAGTTGCAGGTTATTTCTGGTAAATTGCTATGGGGAGGCTCATTGTATTCTGGTTTCCATTTTCCCACAGCTTTCTTTACAGATTTCTTCACACTGGTGTGATGAGTGATGTCCATGTGACGGAGCACCTGGCCAGGATTGGCATCCTGTTGGATTACAGTAGTGGCAGGCTATTGTTCTTCAATGCAGAGAGAGGACTGGTGCTGTTTGCCATCAGGCACAAATTCACCGATGCTGCTCACCCAGCCTTTGCCCTGGAGAAGGCAGGAGTGCTTACCCTGCGCACAGGAATGGAGCTGCCAGAGTTTGTGAAACAGAGCTAATCTTCTGCTTCACAGTTTCCAGAAAACTGGCAAATACAGCATCAGGGGATAGAGAGAGGAAGAGGTATGCCAGGAAGTGATAGCTAGTCTTCACTGATGAATGCTACGTGCACAGCTCTTCTTCACATCGTCAGTAATTGTAGTTACTGCTCAGATACATAATCACCTGGAGCCTGGAAGAAAATTGACTCCTTCAGATGGAGCATGCACCTAATAATACACAGAGCAGTACTTCTAAGGGGATAAAGAAGTTTGGTTAGATAAGATAGTGCTAGCTGTCTTTTTAAAGTTAATTATGAACCCGTGTATGAAATAAATGCATTTCTCACTGCAATACATGAAAGTCATTGTTTCATCATTTGCCCAGACAGCCAGAGCCTGAATCCAAGATTATGTGCTTGGAAAATGTATAAAAATTTCAACAACTGAAACATGCTGCAGATTGATATATCCTGTACCATTGTTTTCCAAATCTTTAATGCACAAATTAAGAAATGTTGGTCACGCAGAGATCCTCATGTTTACAAAATGAGAGAGTCCCAAGCTAGTTCTTTGTATCAGCCATGTAGAGTCTGAGTATGCCACACCTACCTGCCCTGCTCACAGCACACCAACAACTACCTGACTATCTGTGCTTGTGAGTAGCTACTCATGAAACACAGGTATAAGGAAACTTGATAGTAGTGGTAAAATTCTTCCCTTGTGTTTTTCATCCTCAGTGTGTCAAGTCAGTGGTTTTGATAGTGAAAGGAAGATTGCTAGGCAGGACCCTGTGGATCACCACTTTTCTGTTACTGCTTTTTACCTTTGCTCTTAGAAATTTGATGCTCCTAATTTCAGGTTTGTGTACATTTTCCTGCATCTGCCCTGCTCTTTACTGTTATCCACACTAGTACCAGCAGCATGACAGTGAGGTGCAGTGTTTCAGGAGTTAATAGAGTTTGCAGCTGAAAAGAGGAGTTAAATGAATTACAGTGAAGCTTCTGCTTTTTATGCTCAGAGAAGGTGCCTGCTGCTGTTGGTTTATTTATGATTTAACACCACCAAGGCATGTGTTTTCTGCTCCAGCCTGCTATATGCTTGTTGTCCCAGAAGAGCCACAATCCAGACTGTCATAGCAAGCTCAGGCAAGCCTGAGCTTGGTTAAGGCAACACAAAGAGGATCCTGTGACCACTCATTTTAAGCTGGAGCTCTTTCTGGCATTTCAATAAAACAGTGCCAGTTCTGAGTCCATGTCAGGGAGAGAGTGGAATAAAATAGAAGGATTGTGCCCTGTTGGCTCAAGTGAGAGATTTGTAGGGGTGTGGAGGATGGTGAGAAAAGGTCCAGGATTAATTGGGAAAGAAAGACGGAAAGGGTATTGCGGGTAGCATTACTCTGAAGGCTGAGGAGGAGGAGGCGACAGAAGGTAGGCTGGAAACTCACACAAAGCAGATGGTGATAAACTAAGATGCAGGTCAGTGGTGTCAGCAGGGTGTGTTCCTCAGGCTCCTGCAGCCAGTGAGCTCACCAAAGGTTTGACTACCTCTGGAGCTTAATGTGGTCCTTAGAAGTAAGCCTGAAATATCCCAGTACTGGGCTGATCTTACCTATGCCCTCCTCATCACTGCCATTCCAAAAGTGAGATTGCTTCATGGACACCAATATGATATGTTGACAAGGGGAGCAACAGTGATAAAAGGAGAACAAAATGACAGGAAATTATCTGGATTTTTTTTTCAATAAAGACAAGAAGCGATTGCCTTGTCAAAGACAGCTATGTATTAGTAGTAATTAGTGATTTTAAAATGAAAAGTGAAAGCTTTGTCTATTACCAGACATTATCATTCAGGTATTACCACAACACCTGAGCTTGGCAAAATGTTTTTATTGGAGGCACCTCATTCTTAGAAATATTTGCCTAATTTCAAAAAATGGCCTGTTTTCTTGATGAATTTTATATAAGGTCCACCTTTTATATTAAGCAGTATCAAAAAATGTATTTACTGTTTATGTAAAAGCTGGGTAAGTTATTTTGAAAAGAAAGTGTCACTCAAAAAGCTTAAACAGTACTCATTTGAATGTCTAATTCTGGTCTGCTTTAAGCTACGCCAGATGAAGAAGTCCTGTTCAGAAAAATGGAACAAAGTGCACACAAAACAGGACAAACTATATACGAGTTAAGATTCAGCATAAGGAAAAAACTCATATAAGTGAAGAAAGCAGACCCTGAAAGCCACAGCTAAAATACTAGGATTTACAGTATAGGGTGCAAGCTCTGCTGCCCTTGGAAAGTTTAGAGGTACATCTGCTGTGATACTTTACTTGTCTGATGGGCATTAAGTTCAGAAACTTACTTTCCAGGAGGTCACTGTCCTTAAACACTTCAATGTACAGTGCAGTGAGACTTCGGTGTTTGTTGCTCTCACTTTTTCCTGACCACTCTCACTTGTATACTAGAAGAAAAAGGCAAATAACTCCCAGTCACTATATTTTTGTTGTGCTTGATGAATTTAGCATTTAGAAATACCTCAAACCCAGCAAATAATGTCACTTAACTTGGCTGATAATCACTAAGGCTTCATGAAAATATTGAGAGGGTTGTGTCACATCTGTACACAGTCTAGTCATCATTCCATGCTTAGAACGACATTTTAAGAGTTACACAAACATCTTTAAAAGAGTTCACCAGTAATTTGGGGCTTATATTCATTCTGAAGTACAAAAGCTGATGCCTAACAATGTAAGCATTGTTAAAGAATAATTGGTCTGACCTGAAACACATTGCATTAAAAGGAACTATTTCCTCTACTTCAGCAGATTTTAGATTAGGCTTGCAAACGCCTGTGCACTGAGATGAGAACATAGGCTTGACTGTAAAGACAGAGGCATTTATTTCTACTGTCAAAATAGGGCTGAACTGAAATGTTGCTAGTATCAGTTGTATTGATCCACAAACGTCACTTAGGTCAGTCTGCCCCAGAGAGAATTTCACGCTTCCAAGCGACGTCAGGCAGACGTCGGCAATGCGTCTGCAACCCGCAGCACGTGCGCTGTTTCTGCGCTTGCAGGAACACCTCTGCTCTTGAACTAGCTGTTCTTTCAGTATGATTGGTACTGAAAAGGGTTGAGTAATGCCTTGTTTTACGAACAAGTGCATTAACCCCCTCCAGACCACCGTTGTTGAAAACTGTGTGCACATTATCACTAAATCTCTTGTAAGACAGATACTCAATAAGTTGTTGTTAAATCCACAGTCCTGTGATATTGCCTGCGATGTATGAGGGAAATATTATTTCTGTTAGCATTGCAGGGGTTTTTAATTGGTATGTAAAACCTTTGGATTTAAGAGTAATGTGAAATTAGGATCTTTCAAACCATTCTCACTTCAGACTAACAAGTAGGACCTGTAGCATGTTGAAGTTTAAGTTTGATTTGAAAAATCACATTCTGTGGTGTAATCACAACTGCATTACTATCATTTTGCTGATGGATTTACTAGCTATAGAGAATCCCAATATGCTCAGACAGTCACAGAACCACCAAGGAAGAGAGAGCGACTCTTCCACTTCCAGCCTTGTGCTGTGGAGGAGACACTGAGCTAGTAAAGTATCTACGTTTTTCATGGTAAGTTTTATGGCACAATGCAAAGTAGTATTTGTTGACCAGAGATTACTCTACAGGACAGTTCCTGCAGGAGAGAGGTTGGAAAGAAATGGAACAGATTTCAACCCTGGACATTGAAGATCTTCTAGTTCCAACCACTTTGCCATGGGCATGGACACCTTTCACTAAACCACATTGCTCAGTGTTCCATCTAACCTGGTCCAGAACACTTGCAGGGACAGGGCATCCACCACTTCTCTAGGCAACCTATTCCAGTGCTTCGCCTTCACATAAAGAATTTCTTCCTAAAACCTAATCTAAACCTGCCTTTCTTCAGTTTAAAGCCACTCACCCTTGTCACTGCATGCCCTGTTCAAAAGTCCCTCTACCAGCTTATGGTAGGCTCCCTTCAGGTACTGGAAGGTGCTATAAGGTCTCCCCAGAGCCTTCTCTTCTCTAGGATAAACAATCCCAACTCTCTCATCTGTCCTTACAGGTGTTCCATTCCTCTGATCACCTCTGTGGCCCTCCTCTGAACTTGCTCCAGCTCTTCATTGGAATGGGCCCCAGAGATGGGCGCAGCACTCCAGGTAGAGCGCTCATCGCCTCATGAGAGTGACGGATCAGAATCCCCTCCCTGGTGCACTGCTGGCCATGCTGCTTTAGATGCAGCTCAGGATGTAGCTGGTTTTTTGGGTTGCAAGTGCATGCTGTCGGGCCATNGTTCCTGCAGGAGAGAGGTTGGAAAGAAATGGAACAGATTTCAACCCTGGACATTGAAGATCTTCTAGTTCCAACCACTTTGCCATGGGCATGGACACCTTTCACTAAACCACATTGCTCAGTGTTCCATCTAACCTGGTCCAGAACACTTGCAGGGACAGGGCATCCACCACTTCTCTAGGCAACCTATTCCAGTGCTTCGCCTTCACATAAAGAATTTCTTCCTAAAACCTAATCTAAACCTGCCTTTCTTCAGTTTAAAGCCACTCACCCTTGTCACTGCATGCCCTGTTCAAAAGTCCCTCTACCAGCTTATGGTAGGCTCCCTTCAGGTACTGGAAGGTGCTTTAAGGTCTCCCCAGAGCCTTCTCTTCTCTAGGATAAACAATCCCAACTCTCTCATCTGTCCTTACAGGTGTTCCATTCCTCTGATCACCTCTGTGGCCCTCCTCTGAACTTGCTCCAGCTCTTCATTGGAATGGGCCCCAGAGATGGGCGCAGCACTCCAGGTAGAGCGCTCATCGCCTCATGAGAGTGACGGATCAGAATCCCCTCCCTGGTGCACTGCTGGCCATGCTGCTTTAGATGCAGCTCAGGATGTAGCTGGTTTTTTGGGTTGCAAGTGCATGCTGTCGGGCCATGCTGAACTTTTTGTCCATAAATGTCCCCAGGTCCTTCCTGCCAGGACTGATCTCTGTCCATCCTCCACCCAGCCTCTACTTGCATTTGGGATTGCCCTGACCCAGGTGCAGGGCATTGCACTTGGCTTTGTTGAACTTCATGAGTTTTGCATAGGCCAAATTGTCAAGCCCGTCCAGGTTCCTCTGGATGGCATCCCCTCCCTCCCAGGAGTGGAACAGGCTTCATAGCTTGATGCTGGCAGCAAATTTACAAGTGACTTTCCACTCTGGAATCCCCTCTGGAATCACCTTTGCAGAAACGATACTGTCCTTTTCAGAACTTGTTTTACAAGCACACTCAATTTCTAATGCATAGTGTTCTAAACCTTGAGGAAGCAGTGCTGCAAGCAGAGGAATCACTTACAGCACTGTCAGTAGCTGAACTTTCCCCTGCCAGGCTGCTGCCACACTGCTGAGGAGAGTGATGGATGGATGGATGGATGGATGGATGGATGGATGGATGGATGGATGGATGGATGGATGGATGGATGGATCATTCTCATTTCCCATGAAAGGTTTTAATCTGAAACAAATATTAATAAAAATATTTTGAACAAGATGTGCAACTAGCAGTGTAAATAAGTAATAAGTTATGTAAATAATAAATGTAAATAACTAATAAACGCTAGTGCTTAGGAAATAATCTGTGTCACTATTTCCTGTATCAAGTGAGGGCCTCCTTTCAAAGCAAAGAATGTATGTTGAGATAAATAAAGACTCTGTGCTTTGACCACAGCAGAGCTACACAGAAACACGTACTTATAGCCTGCCCAGGTACAGAAGGAGCATTACTGTCCAGATTATAAAAGCAGATTTTGGAAATTAAACTGGGGCATTTCTTGGGTGTTAAAAAGAAAAAAATAAGTAAATAGTGTCACTAAGCCCCAGGTGAAAAATTTTTAACTCAGGGCCATATACATATATAATATGCTTCTCTAGCATAAATTGGTGCTGTGGTCTGTGATTTCAATGCAGAGGGCTCAGCCTTGCTGCCCACTACAGTTATTTTTGCACACATTCAGTAACTTCAGTAGAACCTGAATAGGCTGGGCATGCTGATCACCTGTGGCTCGTTTGGGCAAGTAAAGAGTAATAAACCAAACAATTCCTCAAAGTGTGAGATTTCTAGGACATCTGCATGGTGTAAAAATGTCACCAGCTTTACTTCCAGTTGTTCTTCCACAGTTGCTGGACCCTGGAAAACCGTTTGGAAGGACCATAGCAGTTAGTATCCATCTGAGCAGCATTCCTGCTGCAGAAGACATTCAGGCTGGAGAAGTTTACTTTGCACTTTAAATCATGCCCGAAGTTAACAGTTCAGTTAAAAGGACAAAGGTGTGTAAGTCACAATGAATTTACCAGGGAAAAACCCCAAACCACTAAAAAGGTCCTCTTCCCCAGCTACTCTACCAAGTACTTCACAGTTGTGGCCCACTGTAAGGAACCATTTGATGTTCTGCTGTCTTTCCAACCACTTTGTAGTGTATTTCTCATCTTTAAAAAAGCAGGATCTCTGCTAACAGCAAAATGAATTACAAGAAATCCCAAGAATTTTTACAGAGCTCTGTCTTTGGCATAATTTTTACACTGCTGTTTTTCAAATAAGACAGGAAATAATTTAAGATCTTCACATTAGTGAAAGTCTTCCCTTAACTAGTATAATTTTGATCTTGAATTAAGCAGGCTAGCTTTAGCTTTCAAAGCTTAAAATAGTTATCTGCCTTTTACAGTTTAGTTTCTGTGTTTTTAGGTGGTACACATGCTCTGTTCATATAGTAACTGCAAGGCAGTTCTGTTATCTGTAGTGAGTGGTTATGGAGGACACTAAAGATGATGAAGTAATGGGTTAAAGGCTGCAACAATCAAGAGGAAGTGGAAAAAAATAAAAAAATAAATCCATGACTGACACCACCCATGTATGAACATTTAAATAATCCATAGGGAAGCAAAAGCTTGGAGATATTACTATTACAGATGTTACCCAAGGAAGATGTGAATGCTGACTTTTACTTCACAAAGAAAGGAGTGAATAGGAAAGAGAGATATGCATGATGTTTGGACCAGGTCTTATTTTTGTCAACTTGTAACGGAGATGTAACAGCACATTAATGACTGGATGTGGCACTCAGTGCCATGGTCAAGTTGGCAAGGTTGGACTTGATAGTATTAGAGGTCTTTGCCAACCTAAATGATTCTGTGATTCTGTGAACTTTTCTTTTTAATGTACAGTTAATTAGATCTGTTTATTGGACACCAGTTCACCAGTTCACCAGGATCATATATGTGTGCATTGGAAAAGCAAACATTTTGTCAGACTTGTGGCACTGAAATTAATCCAGAGCAACAGTTCCCACACTATGGCTTTACATACTCTGGTTCCTTGGATACCCCACTCCAGCTGAGAACTGTAGAAGAGCCATCCTTGATTCACTGCCTGCTTCAGCTGAGATTTCCAGTCTGGTTTGTGGACAAACTACAGAAATGAAGTTAACAGCAAGAAGAAAGACAAACACTGCCAGCAGGGCCAGCTTCCTTGGAACTGCCACCAAAGAAACCACTGAAAAGGACAGTGGTGCTGGAGTGCAGTTCCACCTCTTTAGCCCTGCAGAGGTGCAGCAGGGTAAGCTGTTAAATCACCTCTCTCAGCCCTCGTATCCTATACTTAGGGCAAAAGAAAACCGGGAATGACAGAATGGCAAGTTCCAAATCAGGTAGCAGAAGGACTACAGAATGTGCTGGCACGTGGAACAGCTAGTCCCTGCCAAGCAACAGCTCCTAAGCACAGCTGAAAATGGTAACTACATGTGATGTGTACCTGACTTACAGCAATTTCACAGCAACATGTCTCTTGCTGTAATATTATAAGGGTGCAATTATTGTTCTTCACGTCTTACTGAAATTTGCACAGTCCAGCTGTGAGGAGCAGGTATTTTTTTTAAATTTAAAAAAAAGGCTTGTTAAGGACGTTCTTGACTTGTGGAGTGCAACTAGCCTTCTGTAATCCCTCCTATAAGCTTCTCTGTTCTCCCCCAGGTGGGGAAGGTGCTTCTACTATGAATGCAGGACAGCTCTGGTATGGTACCAGAGTATATGGTACATCATCCCCACTGAATTGTGCCTGCTTGTGACTATCAAAGACTGGTTGGCTGGCCTGCTGCTGTGGTAAATAAACCAGTAACTTGTTCAATCCCACCTACCTTTCATGCATTAACCCGTACATGCCTGCTTTTTGCTTTTAAATGTTTGTACTCTGCTTACAATGTCTTTGCTCCCACCAATGTTAATATCTTGGAAGGCTCCAAGGCAAACAGCATGGACAGGTGTGCTCTGGAAGCAAGGATTGGGCCAAAGGTGCAAGAGGAGCTCTCTTAAGCCGGCAAGACCTCAAAACCAGAGCAGAGAGAGGCGTGCCAGCCCCCTCTGCCCTAAGCAGTGGAGGAAGCAGTGGAGCCCTGAGTCATAGGCAGCTCTGACTCAGAGTGGGTGGCAGTAAGAGTGACAGTGGCCCCCACACGTACAAAAGCCACCCCCAGGGAGTGCAAACAACCAGAGCATGGAGCAGCAGCTCACAGGAAGGGTGCACAGGGTGGGTGCTGAGGACTGCCAGCTCAAACACTTAGCTCAGCTGGTGGTCATCACTCTCACTGAAGAAGCTTGATTTCCACTCGGCCAAAAGACACATCCTCTTTGTGCACTAAAAAGCGTGGGGTGGCCCAGATGGAGCTCCCACAGACACATGGAGCTGTCCAGGTCTTAGGCTGCAGGAAATGCCAGACCCTGACCCAGCTCGTAGAGGGCAGCAGAGAAAACAGTTGTGTGAGATGTGATCATGAGGACAATCTGTTCAGCCTGGTGGCAGAGCTGGAAGAAGAAGGAGAAAGGCTGGGAAGTGCTGGGCACTCTGACAAGGAGATTGACTGGTAGGACTCTCCCATCCCTTGGACAAACACAACTGCCATCCACATCACAAGAAGCAATGGATCCTCTGTCCTCTCACCACCAGGCAGAAGGAGTGGACATCAGAGATGGAGGGGAATTGAAATGAGGTTCTGCTTGGGATGGCAGGAAAATCCTCTCCTGACCTACCTCACCTCCTCAGGTGCCCTTATTCAATAGGTGACCTGTTATGCCACTGAGACCTGCATAAGTCCGTGGGGCCAGATGGGATCCACCTGAGGGAGTTAGTGGAAGAGTTTAACCAAACTAGTTTCTATCATTTACCAGGAATTCTAGTTAGCCAGGGAGGTCCCAGGTGACCAGAAGCTGGCAAACATGACACCCATCTCCAAGGAGGTTTGGAAGGAGCATCAGACCAGAGCCAGACCTCACTGCCAGGAAAGTCACAGAGCAGCTCCTCCTGAGTGCCATGACATGGAGTGTGCAGAACAGCCAAGGCTCAGCCCCAGCCAGCAAGGTTTGTGGAAGGCAGGTCCTGACTGACCAACCCGATCTCCTTCTGTGACAGGGTGACCTGCTTCACTTTAGATTAGGGAAAGCCTGTGCGTGTGGTCTTTGTGGACATTACTGAAGCCTTTGACACTCTCTCCCACAGCATTATCCTGGAGAAACTGGCAGCTGATGGCTTGGGCAGGTGCACTGCCCATGATTTCAAAACCTCCTGGATGGCTGGGCCCAGAGTGGCAATGAGGGGAGTTACATCCAGCTGGTGTTCAGCCACCAGTGCTGTTCCCCAGGGCTCAGTACTGGGGCCAGTCCTGTTTAGTATCTTCATCAGTGACCTGAACAAGGGGATCAAGTGCACTTTCAGTCAGTTTGCAGGTGACACCCAGCTGGGTGGGAGTGCTGATCTGCTGGAGGGCAGGAAGGCTCTGCAGAGGGATCTGGGCAGGCTGGATCATGGGCTGAGGCCAATGGTGTAAGCCTGAGGAGGAGCAGCTGAGGGAGCTGGAGGTGTTCAGTGTGGAAAAAAAAGAGGCTCAGGGGAAAACTCATTGCTCTCTACAGCTCTGTGAAAGGAGGCTAGAGACAGCTGGGGTTTGCTCTCTTCTCCCAAATAACCAGTGATAGGACAAGAGAAAATGGCATTAAGTTGTGCCAGGAGAGGTTTAGATAACGTATTAGGAAAAAAAAAAAAACATGGAAAGCATGGTAAAACATTGGAGCAGGCTGCCAAGGAAAATGGTGGAGTTGCTATCCCTGGAAGTGTTTAAAAATGTGTGGATGTGGCACTTGGGGAAATGGTTTAGTGGTGAACATGATGGTGGTTCTGGATTAATGTTTGGACTTGCTCTTAGAGATCCTTTCCGACCTTAATGATTCTAATAATTCTATGACTATCTACAGCCAGTAGATAGAACATGTACAAGTGAGGGAACTAGTACCCATAGCAAGTCTTAGATTTTCTCTCATATTTCTCCTTCAGCTATAGTGACAGCACTGATTTCTGTTTCTGCAAGTGTCTAATTCAGTGACTGCAGCAATGTGAGAAGCACTCTCACTTTCTCCTTTTTTTAATCTACAGTCAAAGCATGCATGTGTGGGAGTATATCATGCAAGTATGGCTTCACAAGGACTGACAAATTCTTAAAACACTTTTGTCTGATTGCATTCCTGGAATGACCCTGGTGCAAATGATGAATATTTGGACAATTTTATGCCAGCTCATTAGTTCTTGTAACTGAGATTGAGGAAGGGGGAAGAGCATTTAATTAAAAAATAAAAAGGCTGTGTGGAACTTTTCAGGGAGACCAGGAGAAGACAGGGTAATGTTACTTAATAATTCTGAGTTACTCAGTGACTTGAAAAAGATGGGTCTATATCTTTCATTATATATTCTGCTTTGGAATAGAGGGCCATATCCTATTGAATTCCAAAGATCAACCAGTACAAAAGGTCTATCACCTGTATCATAGAATCACAGAGTGGTTAATTGAGGTTGTCAAGAACCTCTGCAGGTCATCCTGTCTAACCTCCCTGGCAATCAGGGGCCCTGTTACTGCCTGCCCAGGGTGATGTCCAGGTGGCTTTTGAAGATCTCCAAGGATGGTGACTCCACCAGCTCTCTGAGCAACATGTACCATTATACTGTCACACTCAAAAATTTTCCTGAAATTTCCTGCCTCCTAGCTCTGTGGAGCCCTCACACAGTGTTTGGAGCTGCAATAGCCAAGCTGCTGTTTTAGAAAAGTGTCTGGGAAAGGCTTGGAGGGCTGGGACTGGAGGATGACTACAGCTGTCTGGTTGCAAGGGTACCAACAAGAGGGTCCAGCAAGGATAGGGCTGTCAGAATGGGCTCTGTTCAGGGGACCCTGCTTCACAGGCTTTCAGGACAGATGGCCCAGCAGATGCTTGAGATACTTAGATAGCTCTGGCCTGGTGGCTGGGAGAGAGAGGGGAGGAGACTGGAAAGCATTCCCTGCGGTAGCCTGTGCTTTGGTTTTGAAACAAACGCTATCCAAAAGCTTCTGCATCTTTATTCAAATTCCTCTCACCACAGCAGCTGTCAGGTTCATCTGCTGGGCTGGCTGCACTCTGCCCTGTGGTCTGCTGGACAGGGACACTGGGACGGCTGGAGCTGCTGGGCACCTCCAGGGGCTAGGGCTGCTGTAGGGTCCTGCTGCCCACTGCTCCCGGGAAAGGCCAGGCTGACCTCCGTGTCCCGCTGGCTGCCCTTACAGCGTCGGGGCGTGGCGGAAAGGTGCCCGCAGAGCGGTCACAGCTGTCACCAGGGCGGGGCGCCGCGGGATGCAGCGGGAGCAGGAGGTGTGGAAGCATCCTCAGCAAGGGCTGCGCTTCGGATGTGGCTCAGGCAGCCGGAGCTCAGCCCCAGCGAGCCCTGCCCGCTGCAGCTGCCTGCTGGTGCTCAGCCCCTGGCGCACAAAGCCGCGTCCTGCCGAGAGGGATGGTTAAAGATTTCTCGGCACTACAAGCGGAAAAGCAAAGAAAGACCCAGAAAAAGGTGGGAGAGGAGAGTCAATGCCTCACAAATAGTTTCCTTGCAGGATTAAAAGTGGCAGCAGAAGCAGCCCTGTGGGACAGCCAGCTCCAAGGGCTGACCTCCCCTTCCCTATCATTCTCATCTCCTTCATGGTTCAAGACCCCCCACCCCCTCTGTTCCTCCCCCAAAAGCACCACAACTTGAGCAAGGAAAGGGTACTGAAGGAGGCATCCAGGGAAGGCAGAGGAAGGCCGGAAGCCTTCGGTGGCACCCACAGTTGTGGCACAGCTGACACGTGGGACTGCAGCCTGCTGCCAGCCAAGGCTTGGCCCAGAGGTGTGCTCCAGGTGGAGTCTGCAGCCCTGATAGACCACCAGGACCCCCAGGTCCCTTACTGTGTAGCTGTTTTCCAGTCAGCTCCCTAAATATCCCTAAAATGGTGCTTGTTCCTCCCCCAGGGCAGGACTTTGCAATTCCCCTCACTGAAATTGATGTTTCTTTCACCCTGGCTCTCCAGATGGCAAGGTCCCTCTGGCCAGCAGCCTTACTTCTGTCCTATCAACCACTCCTCCCAGCTGTGTGTCATTGGCAAACTTGCTGCAGGTACACTCTACCTCATCATCCTGTTCATTAATAAAGGTGTTGAACAATGCTGGACCCAGTATTGAGTTCCTGGGGTGCACCAAGTGTTACTGCCTTCCAACTAGACCTTATACCATTGATCACCACGCTGAATCCACCTGCCCAGGCTTGTAACAAAAGTGTCCTTTGTAACCCCTTCAAAAAATTATTTTAAGCTGCTGCAGTAAAATTAGCACCATATAATGGAAACTTTGCATGTAATCACATCTCAGTGGGATGTTTGAGCTTCACCATGACATTCTGGTGAGGCAGATCCCCAAGATTTTGTGGAGGTCTGATGCCCACATAGATACTGCTTAGCAACCAAGAGCTTCTTTAGGAGACAGCATATCCTCTGCAGCCTGGGAGCTGGTTGCTCTGACTTCCATCCAGGAAGGAGGAGGAGAGCTGAAACTGTAAAGTGAGTGGCTCACGGCTCATTCATCTCCAAGAAGATACCAATGGCTTTGTGCCTCACCCCGTTATCTGTGTTGCTACCTGAACCAGGCACAGCTCAGAGCCAACCACTGCCTTGCAGACTTCCCTGGTGCTCTGAGGACATCAGGAACGCTCACTTCTTTCCTTCTGAAAATTTGTGCTTGAAGGTCTGCAACCAGTCTCCTGCTGTCAGAACCTAGACTGTTCTGAAAGTCTGTCCAAAATTTATTAATTTCCTCAGCTCAGGTAGCATCAGCCTAGCCTTGAGGAGCACTGGCCATGAACCTAGTGGGGAGCTGGGGCCAGCTAGGCTCAGTACTTGCCTGTCACCATGAGGATCTGTCTCTTCACCTATAAAATTACCACAGGAGATCTGTTACAAAGGGTGCAGTGTCTGCTGATTTTTCAGAGCTCCAGAAGTGGCTTTGCAAAGGGACAGATGAAGGAAAGGAAAAATTGCTGAGCCAGTCCAGGAGCAGCAGTTATTTTCTAGTGAGTGATGGGCACATCCAGAGATGTCTGTCACAGTCCTGTCTGACACAGTCCCTTCAGATTATGCTCCAGCTGCAGACCCCTGGCAAAGAGATGCTTGTCCTGGGTCATCAATTCTGCCTAAATTTGGACTCCCATTGGTACCTGAACCTTTTCTGGAGGATAAAAACATGTCCTCCTTCCCTCTCCCTGTCCTTGTAGCTTTCTCAGCCATGGGAACAACACACTGTACACAAAGAGGAGACAAAATGGAAAAAATATGCTGTGTTCAAACGTTCTCTGTGTTAAAAGCTGATTCTAAATCTTTGATAGCACCTTTGCTAACTTATCTCATGCTTCTCGTTTTTTCTGTCATTTTAATTGTCCTTTAATAGGTCCATCCTGATGTAGATTTGCATTCCTCTGCAACTTTTTATGGCCATTTCTGCAAATATTAAGAGATTGCCTTGGAATTCCTTCTATAAATATTAAGGCAGTCTTAACCAGCATCTTATATGATCTGTGGCAACATCTTGGAGCTATTTTTAGGGCCACAGTCTTTAAGGATGGTGCACAGACTTCCCAATCATTTTACTCAGGGAAGTTCTCTTGTCCAATAAAATTTAAAATTCTATAAGCTCTCTGAAAAGCAATCTGGTACTTGATGTTCCTTGTGGCTCCAGATCTTTTCCTTGTGCCAAATGTAAATGTTCCTTGCTATGCTACAAGCAAGTGACAGGCAGAAAGATCTATTTCTTTCCATTTTGTAGATACTTATTTACATCGTTGTGTCTCTGTACAATATCATCTTTGCATAAATCTGATTTGTAATCTATTTTCTCACAAGTTATCTTTCTACACCTCTGAACAGCAACTTTTCATTTTCTGTATGCTCCCCAGCTGCTATACTCTTTTTGTAGTTTGGTTTTTTTCTGACATCTACTGACTGATACAAGAAATAGAGACCAAATAGTACTGAGTCAAGAAGAGTATTTTCCCAGAATGCTTACTTATGTTTATGTACTCCCATAAAATATATGTCTTTTGTATAATACAGCTTATGATACAGGGAAACCTACAGACCCATTCCTGAACTACCTCTGCCATCCATTACTGTTCCCATCCTATGCAGGTGTAACTATATATTCTTACCTAAGGGGTTTTTCAGTTTTTCTTCAGGTAGGGTAGGGTTATCCTGGGCCCTGCTTCTGTCTTCCAACATTCTTACACCACTGTGACTGTCTCTGGGCTCTGTTGTAGGTTCCTGGAACAGCATAAAAATCACTGAAGTTATTCTGAAATAGCAGTGGAGCCACAATTCCTTCTTTCATCTGGGTATTTTGGAGGTGAGAAACATGTATTTTCCAATTAAAACATTTATAAATAATAGATTTTTCTTTTCAAGAATAAACTTAGTTTCTGGTCACCTATTTTCTGTAACAGGGCAATATGTAGCGAGAAGAATTGAACTGCACAGAAAGTTTTTGTCAGGACCCAAGACTAGGTGCATTTTTGCCACCCAGTTTTCTCTGCTTTTCTTCATCAGGGAAGGAATATGAAGGATCCCAGCCTATGGTGTTATTGATGTGTCACAGCTCTTGAGAAGCTCATTTTATTTTACACACTTGTGGCCTTCAGTCGGGACAGTTGTGCTGCATTTGTCTTTAGAGAAAGAAAAAGTTATTTGTAAGAGAAAATGGCAACTTTTGTTTTCTCTTTTGATATGTTGTATGAAGAACAGCATAGTAGTACAAATACATTGTTCAGCAGAAGCTATATGATTTTGGAAAAATAATTTTGTCAGAAATGAATGAGATTAAAAAGGGAATATCCTGTCAGTGCTATTGAAAGGGAAATCTATGTCAGTTCACTGGTTCTTCCACCTTTATGCTTTCACAGCAGTGCTCCATGTAGAAGGGGGAGAGGAAAAGATAATTTTCCAGGTAATATATGACTTTTCTATTCCTAAACCAGCCTGATCCTTCACATAAATTAAAAAAGCTTATGGATGGAAGCCACTGATGCCCAACAGCTGGGATTAGCCAAAAAATGATGTTCCAGATATATCCTATGTCCTTCATCTGTGCCACAGTCTCGGACTGGCACTGCCAATGAGGTCACTCTTCTGTATGTGGCACCCAGGGTGTCTGCCTGTGCCAGTCATGGCTGAATGTTTTTGGTGGAGCAAAAGTGGCCGTGAGGTCCTCTGTGTGTGTCACAGGGATGGGCACTTGCACCAGCATTTTACATAATTTGACAGATAACAACAGTGATCATTACTTGCCCTGAAAAACATGTAGGATAGGATATTCAAGAAGAGACACTGTGTAATAGTTCCAGAAGGAAAAATATGCACAGGAGACCCTGGTAGTCTCATCCTCTTTTCTGTTAGTCATAGACTGAAAGATCTGGGGGGTAAATCTGTAACCAGATGCAATGAGCTGAGGACAGTAATTATGAACTGGGGGCCAGGACTTGCATCTGTTAAGCGAGTCTCTCATAGGTTTCAGTTTGTTCCAGCTGCTGTTATCTGAAAGACATTCTGAGTAAATTGTACTATTTAAGTATTTTGGTGTATGGTAATGTTTCTGAATGTGTTCCAGGAACAGTGGCAAAAATATCTTTACTCTGCTAATGAGTAAAGTTGTGAGCTTCTACAGAGGCCAGCTTCCCAATATCATTGAAATGCCAGGCAGTCTGAGTCAGTCTTGATCATCAATTTGGGGAAAAAAAATTCACTTCTTTTCTGAAAAATAGCATGAAAGAGGCATGACCTCCCAATTGCTCTGCCATTCCTGAGAACTGGAGAACTTGGTGTGAAGTGCAGCACAACTTCCTGAGGCTTGGATGGGCCATGTGACAGACAACACTTTTATGTCCCAATGCTTCAGGTACGGAAAAAGATATTTTAGCCTCCATGGTGCTAAATATCCTTTCCCCTCCGCACAGCCAAAGCCTGTGTTTGTCTGCTGCCCCTCTTCATTCCCAGGCATGGTAATCACCACCAGTGGAGCTCTGATTTACTTTTCCATTTGACTTTTCTCTTGTGCCACTTTTCATTAAACGCTTCAGAAAATCCAGGCCAGGCTCTATGCTGAGAGAAGTTGAGCCCTTATGAAGAGATGGTGGTTTCATATTCGTATCCATATTCATATTTGTACAGCCTACTCTGGAACTTTAGCCCCAGTGGCATGTTATGCAAAGCAGTTGCTTCTTCTTCTTTGGCTTGTCCTATGGCTACACACACATCCCTGCCTCCCGCCAGGGTCTGGGACAGAGGGCTCAGGACACCTCCCTGTGAGATTCTGCAAAGCTTCCCATCACACTGCCCCTGCTGTGGCTTCAGAGAGCCAAAGCCAAATGAGCACCAAAGGATTTGGGTCCAAAGGTGTCTCCTTAAACACTAAGTGTATCCAGTCTCCCTAACTGGCCACATAACTCCTTACTTCAACACACTTTCTGTCTTAATACCAAACATATCTCTAAAATTAGACCTAACAAGAATACTAAGAAAACAGAAGAGGGGGATAAAGTGATTTAAAATTCTAAGACGGAAAACATTTTTCTCTTATGAATTTGATATGAAGAACAGATGGTCCTCTTAAAAAAAAAAAAAAAAACACCACCTAAAAAATAGCCAAAAAACAAACAACCTCCCCCCCACAAACAAACAAACAAACAAAAAAACCCCATGAAAACAAAAAAATAAACAAACAAAAAATGCCAACCAACCAATCGAAAAAAAAAGCAGACCCCCCCCCAAAAAAACAAAACCAGAAAAAGCCAAAACCAGCTCAGGCAGAAGAAAGGAGCCTGGAATGAGTCTCCCACTGCACCAGGACCATGACCAACTGAAAGGCTAATGCAATTGATTGTTCTGTAGAATAGAAATGCCCATCCTATCTGCAGAAAAAACAGCTCTGGGGTTTTTTAATTCACAGTCGCTTCTTTTAATTTTGTTTCTCGGTAACCAGTGTACAACAGAATCAGATTGCGTGATGCTGAAATATGCTGTCAGTGGGAAGCCCTAGCTGGCCTTCTTAGGATGCATTTTCATTACTAATCTATGTGTGCAAGAGCTAGACAATCTTGCTATAATGATGTCTGAAAAGGGATTGGCGTTGTGAAGACAAAGAAGCAAATCGTAAGACCTCTTATTTTCTTGATCCTAAAATACACTCTGTTTCCAGCCATCAAGACATTTGCTTAGTAGGTCAGTGTGTGTCTAAATAGATGAATTTTTCTTCTCTAGAGGTGGCTCTGAAAAAGCTCAGTTGTTAATAACTGAAACCACTGCCCCCAAAATGTAAACCCTACTAAACAGGTTTGGCCTGTAAGAAATTATTTTTCTGCTTCAAAACCCCTTATATTTCTCTTTACTGACATCTAATCATAAACAACTGGTTGCTGAAGGACCACCTAAACTTTTCTTAAGTCACTGCATTATTTGCCTTGGTGGCCATCACAAAATCTGTCACAAATCCAGACCATCTTGTCTTCTTTTCCTTCGGTATTCACAGCTCTCTTAAGTTGCTTTCTATTCACATGGAAATAATTTTGAAAGTGGAAGCCAAGCAAATGATTCTCCTGTGGTACATTTTTATTAAAAACAATTGGGTTATTAGCCATTTATGCTGGCTTGGTGTCCCACCATTCTTCTGTGGCAGGCCTGTGATGCCATGTTTACAAAGAGGTTTGCTTCTAAAACTAGCATAAAAGGTCCATTTCAAGTCAAACTTAAAAACTTATTTTTGGCCAGGTACTAAAGGGAGAATATTTTGGTGTAAACAAGCATTTGGAGCCTTCACCTTGCAAATCAAAGGATGCTTCCTCAAATGAAATGCTTTCTGTTCCAGCTTTGTTAAAATGTTTTGTACCCTTCCTTCAATTTGTTTAATTTGGCAGGACTGTAATTACAGGCCAGACATGGACAAGTGCTCATCTGAGGCAAAGAACAGTGAGTGAAGCAGAAGAGTTGAGTTGAATTTTCAAGAAGCATTTTTCAAGGATGAACATCCTGTTCTTTAAGCCTAAATACTCGGGGAAATGGCAAGGCTCTTCTTTTTCTAATTGCTTCTGTTCTCCTTTAAAATTACTGCAATCAGTAATTTTAAAGGGGAACAAAACAGAAGAAATTCATTCCAATCACATCACAAAAAAGGGTAAGACCTCACTAGAGGGGCATCAGGCAAATTCAGACTGCAGCTATTACAGAAATAAACATTGAGAATCTTCTCTTTCCTCCTCTGCAGAATCAATGCTCTTATATCAGCTTTATGCCATTGTAGGAGTTTGGCTTTACTAGACTAACTTCTGGTTTATTCCTCTGTCAACAGTGGAGAGTATATTCCCTCATGTTCATGCATCCAGTGTTGTGGGAACAGCAGGCCATACAATAAACTTAATCAATGGGAAAAAATTAAGAAGCATCCGACTAACAAGAGTGTTTCCCCAGAGACAGAGGAAACTGACTTTGCTGAAGAACAGCTTCTGCATATTCTGCAGTTTTCATCCTTTGGCTGCTCCAAGTATGTGTCTGAAAAGGGTCTTCATGCTTGAAATGAAGTACTATTACAAAAAGTTTCTGTATGCTATAAAAGTTCCCACCCTGTATATGTACTTACTGCTCTTACAGCTTTCTGATACTTCAGCATGAGGAAAGACCATTTTTGTAATTGGAGTTGAGTAAAAATAACACTTGAATGTGAAATATATTTGCTGGGTTTTAGAACATTTTGATTTCTGGAAACAGACCACCTGCTGCGTAGGACCCATAAGTCTCCTAGCTAATAATCTTCTCTCCACTTGGACTAATTTTAGCTATTGCCACTTGAAACTTTTAATGGTTTCAGCCACCTACTGCCTTAACGTAACTTTTACAGCCCCTCTCTAGAGCTCTGCCTGTTCATATATCTGAGGATTATAAATAGTTCTATTTGGAAAATGGTCATTGGAGATGGAGGTGGAGAGACAGGAATCATCTGAGAGTAAATAGATTGTTAATTCCCTTCTGAGCACTGAGCTGCTGATTCATTCCCAATCAATTCCCACACAGCCTGGGCTGAGTCAGCCCAGAGGGTGTTGAATAGTCAAGAGCAAAGACAATTCAGAAGATAATGGTTCTGAAAAGTCCCAAACAGAAAAGTGATTCAGAAGGGGTAACTAAAAGAAGAAAAATACACAGTGGAGACAGGGAAAAAAAAAGAAAAAAAAAAGACAAGTAACCCCTGTGCTGCCGCCTTTGTGTGGGAAACAAAGGTGATCAGGGAGCTTAGAGAAGAAACAGGTAAAGGAATGGATGGAATTGGTGAAAAGTCATTAAAAACAAAAAAATAGTATTGGAATTAAATCATCAGAAAGAGACAAAAAAGAAAATGGGTGTAGGCAGAAAATGGTTGAAGTAGGAACACACTTCCATACGCTTCCAGGTATGTCTCAGCCTAGGCACTGACTTCCCAGCCATGTAAGTAAGCACATAAGAGCCTGTATGTATAAATGTCATACCATACACATCTGTGGGGAGGAAATAGAAGAAGAATGACCCTACAGTCAATGACTTTCTATGCTTTATAGATCAAAGAGCCTGAGATGGAAAAATAATAAGATTCATATGAGAAATGGACCCTTCAGAGGTACATGAACATATTGGGAAGCACATTGATCCAGATTAAAGTCAGGCTTCTCCCTCGGAGTCTGCTGTCAATTAAGTGGAGAGGGTGAAGCTGAACTGGATGCTCTGAATCAACCTGTGAGACATTTCCACAGCCTTTGATTGCTCTAACACTTCAAAAAGTTCCCTAAGCCTCCTCAGTGCTCATACTGCAGCTCTCTTAAATCTGGAGTTCAGTGCTGCAGCCTCCTTGGGCTCAGGACAGAGACCTGGCACACTGGAGAGTGGCTTGTGCAGGAGCCTTCTCCCCTTGCACTTTGTTCACATGAAAGGCAAGCTGCTGCCATGGTGCTGTGCCTCCCTCAGCAATGAGCTCCTGCTTGCTTTCAGCACTGCTGAATATATGTTATACCACAGTAACATAGGCTCTGATTTCCTGCTTAAAGCTTCTTATTTTAAAAGAGTGTGTATATATTTAACCTGAGCTGGTTTAAGGAGGCCACAGGGAAGGCTTATCAACAACAAGACAGGAGATTGTTAGCAAGATACTGTATTGCCTTGCATCTGGCAAATTAAAGCACAGTAATGGTTAAGATTTAGGCACAAATTACTGAAATTACTGGTATTAATCCCAAAGCTTGAGGACAAACACTTAAAGACATGTCCCTGGGTACATCAGCACAGAACTATAGGGATGATGCAAGGCACACTTGCGTGAGATGCCTAAGTTAGGAGTGTGTTTGCCCAGTGAAAGGTGTGGTGTGAGTGGAGAGAGATGGAACCTGAGATGATGATTCAGCCAGCTCCGCCTCTACAGGTCCAAAGAGCACTTGTATGGCCAGCGTTATCAGTCAGACAGATGATTAAAGATAGAAAGGGATAAGCCCAATTCAGACACTAAGTTAGGTGTTCAAGTGAGGCTGTGCAAGTTCCTATAAGAGCATATTCATTATTTATATGCAGAAACAAGCCCCAGGTAACTGTGATGGGAATGTTTGCAAGACAATTAATCCCATCTCATTCCTCTAGGGAGCTGAGATAGACTTAGCATTGCATCTCAGCCTGCTGTGTACTGCTCTGACACCCAAATACTTACCAGAACAGACAAAAAATAAAATTAACACTTCTGGTATACTGTTCATAATGCCACACTCTTCTGCCAAAGAGAGAGACTTGTGTGGTCATGGTTTATGTCTGGTAAGCTCTTGAAGTTGTTGAGAGAAATTTGTTTTGCTTTGGTTTGTTGCATTCACATAGAAAAGGAAAACTCTGGAAAGCACTCTTCACACTGAGCAAATACCATTGAGTTTTGAGATGCTCCCTGGCTCCTGGCATGGCTGAAGAGCAACTTCCACAGTCACAGGCCAGTTCCAGAGGAAGTCATATCTCCATGAAATGGAGGTAGTTATTCTATCTCTGAGACACTGGTAGGCCTCCAAAGAGAGTATTCTGACTCCTGACTGGAAAAAATTACCATGTGATGGCTGCAGCAGGCTGTGCTAGTGTGACAGAACAGAAGCCTGTGGACAGCCACGTGTCAGGACTAACCAGGCTACACTGAGCTCCCCTGGGCCAGCTGGAAAGCACCTGGCTCAGCCTGGCATTGACCTGAGTCATGACCTCTCCACAGGCACTGCTCAGCCATGCTTGTCTTCCTCGTGGGCTGGAGGCTGGAGACCTCAGTGAAAAACATCTGCATACCTCCAGTTCAGACAGAGCTCTTTGTCGAGTGCTGTCTTCATGCATTGCTGTGCTGCAGCCCAAGGCACTCCTTGCTCAGCTCACTCTGACACATGAATGGCTCGGATCCACACACTGGTGCAAGGAGCTCCGGGCAGATGTGAGTCCTGGGCACTTCTCCTCTCCCACCATTGCATGGTGCACTTTTCTTTGCTTCCTAACTCCCTGCTTTAGGGCCTGCCACAGTTTTCTTTGCTGCTCTTCCCACAAGGTTGTTCTAGATTGATCTACTATTACCTAAGAACACAGCTGGGGGGGACAGGAAAGGAAGTATCTTCACCTTCTGGAAAGCTCCAACAGTAGGAGACATGTCAGCTTGAATTGTTCCTTGCTTCAGAGAGCCTTTGGTATTACAGCTGTTAGTGTAAACATGACATGCATTTTATAATTTACACGCTTGAACACATGACTAACTTCAGAGGACTGTTCCCATAATTAAAGTTAAGTCTGTATATAAGTCTGTGTTGCTTAATCAGTGACCAAAGGCTAATGTAGAAACATTGATTCATTATATAAGAATAAGAATATAATAAGAATTAATAACACCTTAACACACTAATAAACTCCTAATTGGTTTCTGCCTATTTGCACTGATAGGATTTAAGGAAAAAACAGTATACTTGCAAAACAATTTGGGATCTTTATTAAGCAGAAATTAATGGACTTGCCTTACCTCATTATGTTTGACTGGAAAAATTATATTTGTTTTTACTGATGGTGTAATCAATTGTGTCCAGGTTAGGTGAAAAGCTTTTTGCATCAGCTAATACCTCAACATAGTAAGAAAATTTTGATAGCAAGTTTTTTCAACAGCCCACAGTTCACGGGCATGATTCTGTGTGCATATGCTTGACAGATGTAGATCTGGAATCTTATTGATGTTTTCTTTTGAAAAACAAACAAACAAACAAACCAACAAACCAACAAACAAACCAAACAAAAAACCCCCACCCTGGAATAATGCTATTTAGATTTTTTTTTTAGATATTCTGCCCAGAAAGCAAAAAATATTTGTTTGCTGAAAGCATTAATTTTTTATTCAAAATGGAACATCTCCATTTTGATGTTGGAGATTGGAGACTTGGGAGAGTACAGCTAACAGAGAAAGAAGCACATCAAGATAAAAGCCAGTGGAGACCTCAAAAAGACTGAGTGGGGGAAAAAAACCACTCTTCAAGGAAAAAAAGAGTAAAAAAATTACATAGGAAACTAAGGCATAATCAAGTTAACAAAGTAATATATTGAGATAATCTCTTGTCTATTAGCAGCCTCCATCTGGAAGAGACCAAGGCCAAGCCTTTTGTCCACAAATATCTGGTTTGGGATATGTTTTAACTGTGTTCTGTGGGATGAAGTACCTTATGCAGGGAGTGTGTCTTATGACCTAAGGTAATGTTTCATATCCTCTGGAAAACAGAGGGCTGGCTTCTAAGAATTTGAATCCACTATGTGCAGGATGATTGATCATCTGGAAACTCAGCTGGAGAAAAGAGAGGGATCATAGGATCGTAGCATATGCTGAGTTGGAAAGGACCCAACAGGGTCATCAAGGCCAACTCCTGGCCCTGTGCAGGACACTCCAAGAATGGCCCTGTGCCTGTGCCTGAGAATCCTGTCAAACACTTCTCGAACCCAGATACTCCTACTACAAACTGCATCAGTATCCTGGATAGCTTAGGCTGGGTACTAGGTGCTTTACCTATCCAGTACCACACTGGAGTTTAGAAGGCAGCTAGAGTTTCAGGAAAATACTTAAAGGAAAAATATTTTCCTTCACTTTATTCATTCAGTTCAAGTCTTAGGATATCAGATAGTTCAGAAGAGCAGGATAGACAGAAACACAGAACTGAGCTAAGCCTTCAAGTGATAACAGTGGGTGCCCTGGGGATCAGATCCAGGCTTGAGCACCATGGCATTTGAAAAATCTCAGTACAACTTCTCTGCCTTGGTTACCTCCTGACAGCACCCTCAGACAGGGATTGTATCTGGAGCTGGAGTACATCTTCTTTTGAATAACCTTACTTTCCCAAATGCTGAGTTTTCTCCAAACTGTTGAACCTAATGAATCACCTCATATAAATTATTGAAAATTCAACAGGACACTGAAATGGTAGCACAGTGAAGGACAAACTGTTCCTCCCTTTGAACTGGTTCAATATACAGCAGGCCCTTTATTAATAAGTCTCTTTCACAACACTCCTGTAAAGGGAGAAACACTTTGTGGGCTTCTTTTGTTGGTTGGTTGGGGTTTTGTTTGGGGTTGTTTGGGGTTTCTGGGGGTTTTTTGTTTGTTTTTTTGTTTTGGTTTTGCTTTGGCTTGGTTTGGTTTTTGGGGGGGAGTTAGTTTTTTTTAGTTTTGTTTTTTGGTGGGTGGGCTGTTTTAAAAAATAGTTAACTCTGATGTACTGTTTCTTTACTTGTTTTTCTCTGTCTTAAGTTACACCAACATCACATCTTTTTTACTTCAGTGTTGCACAGACTGGGCACTTTTTAACAGCCTGTTTTCCTCACTGAATTGGGAAAACTGAAATTTCTAACTGAATACTTCCCAAAGGCAGGTGCTTGAAATTGGTGCTATTTCTAGCAAAGGGTATTGCTTAGTGGGACGGTGCTTATGGGAACACCAGCAGCTTATGGTGTTGGTTTACCTCACATTCCTGAGGGTGCTGCAGGTTCCTGGAGGCTCTGCTCCCTTAGATGACAGCTTTTCAGCTTTCCTCTAGCCTGAGACAGGCAGAAAAGTTCCTCTCTTGTCCATTAAGCACTGGCTATGAGTGCAGAGGCACTAAAACCTGGATATTTTATACTTCTTACATATGATTAAGAGGGAAAGTCCTCATCCTGTATCAGCCAGGGCACACTCATAGTTTCATTTTTATGCCAGTGAGGGGAGCCAGAAGCTGCTTCTCTGAGAAGATCCTGCTCTAGTCACATTATAAGCACCACCATCTTCCTGTGCTGTTTTCCTTTCCAGTGGGAAGGAGGCTCTTTGGAGCAGAAAGCGCTGTGAGGAATCTGCATGGGTTTAAAACAGTTTCTTCTTGCAGAGATTTAACACTGAGTTCCAGCTCTCCTGCCAAGATAAGCCAGCTACCCCATAGCAGCCTGGATCAGAGTCAAATCCTGCCACATCATCAGTTTAAATAGGGAGCAAACAGACTTTATTGAATTGGCTAAGCTTTCAATTAAAATAATTGGAATGCTAGAACATAACAAATGCTTAGCAGTGAAGTGAGGACTAGATAAAAATGGTTTTAGAAACCACCACTGAGAGAGAGAAAAAAGAGCTCTTAAAGAAACCCAAGAGCATAATGCGTCATATCTACTAGGGAGGAAAATAAGCACTAGGAAAGAAAAACATATTATTACGATGATAAAAGGAACCATGTTGGAGTGATTGTTGGCAGACTGCAGCATCAAAATTAGAAGAATTTCTTTTCCCAGAACTGCAAAGAGCTGATTCTCCACATGAATAATATGTTTACCATGTATTTTCTTGTGCTCTTCATTACTGAGATATTGCAGAGAAGAGCTTTTAATATTTTTCTGGAAATCAGTAATTTCAGCAGGAACAGATGAGGGTCCTATGGCCCATCAGTCTAGAGGTCTGTATATTAGTGGAGAAATCTGATGTTCATAGTCTGATCATAATCCAAGGCTTGCAGAAAACAACAAAGTGTTTTTCTTCCTACATATTGCTAAATGACTCTCATAATTCATAATACAGGTCACTGTGAGCTAGGAATTCATGCCGGGAAGTGAAGGTGGATCCTTTGTAGCAGCATGGGGATGTATCAACCTCAAACATCTGCCCCATTGTAGTTGCTGGTTTTGTAGCATTCATATGAAAAGCATTCATATGAAAACATTTGAATAACTAGTTTGAGAGACCGTGGAATATCTCCTTCCCAGCAAAGCAGTCTTCAAAGTCTAAAGAAGATGGTTAAACTATACTGGATGACCTAACTATACTAGGTGACTGGGTAGTAGTTTGTGTGTGCACGGCAGCACAGTGCGTGCCTAGCTGCTGCTTTTGGGAACCAAAGTGCGTGTATCAGCGTTTCTGTATCACCTGCCAAGCACTGAGTCCCTCACCAAGGATGGAGGAACACAGTGTGATCATCAGAGAAGGCTCTGCAGGGAGCAAAGAAGGGGAAACTGCCTGATGAGGGATTAGTGAGGAAGTGGGAGAGTCACAGAAAGCATGCTTAGCCAAAATGGTTAGTCTGATCAGCTTGTGAGTACGCTGCTCTATCTAACTCCTCTTATTGCTGTTGTATTGGATTAGACCCTCCCACAATCCCTGCTAAAGCCTGTAGCTGCTCATCTTCTTGCCCCTGTTGTCTGACAAAGCATGAGCCACAGGTCTCCTGTGACTATGAGCCTCACCTTGCCCTTAGGAAGTGGAGCTTCCTCACTTGTTTTTTCCTACTTACACAAAGAAACATCCCCTTTGTGATGTTTTGTTTCTTTTTTGGCCAAGAAAGATTATCTCCTGCTGCAAATCCCCTTCTACCTTGGATTCTGCTGTTACACGCCCTTACTCTGTCACATCCACCTAAACCAGGGAAAAGCAGGAACAAAGAAATGGGATCATGCAGACTTTCTCTGCTGAGTCAGTTTCTAGCTATTATCCATTTATTTTGTGATTTTAAACTCTGTTGCACCATCCATGATAAGAAGATACTCTGGTCATAATTTGCAATGAATAGGAAAGGAGAATTTTTGTTTCCCTTTCTAAAACTAAAAATCAGCCTCAATCTAGCATTGCCTTTGCTACTGACACCAGACTAATAAAGGCAAATATGTCAAATGATGACCACCTCCTCACCTGATTGCCTCTTATATCTCTGTGTCTTCTGAGAAGTTGTTTCCTGAGCACAGTCAGGGAAAACTTGAGCCTAAAAGCCAGAAGTTCCTCCTAACCTCTGTACCACAGAAAGGGCACCAGGCAAGACTGATATTATCTAGTTGTGAATACTACAGATCTAGTATTTGTATTAGAGTTGAGCATATTCTAGTACTAGTATTCTAGAATTTTGTACTTCTTTGGCATTTAGAATGGACATAGATCTCTTTGGTGCCTAGATTTCAACGTTTTTTAGTCCACTTTTTGAGAGAATTTTGGCGAAGCCTTTCTCTTTAAGAATGCTACAACAAGCTCAAGCCCTGTGCCATCTCTTCGTTTGGTCCTTGTGGGAATATTCCCTTCCCTGAACCACCAGGCAGTTGCTGATTGCATTTTCTGCCTTTGCCCCTCTCTTCTTACCATATTGGACCTCATAGCAGTATGATCCCATCTAGTCATACACCTTAAAAATGTAATGTGCTGGTGTGCTAGCTGTCTTTATTCCACACAGAAGGTGTAAACATGGGAGAAATCAGTGACCTTTATAAGCCATCAGAAAAAAAAGGTGAGAAAGTATTTAAAAAATATATGTCAGGGCAAATAGAGTAGGACGGAGTTACTTTAGCCCGAAAAGATGAATGGATTTTGTAATCAATAGCAAATTTTTTCTTTGAGATAGTTTGAACTTATTGTTAAGGATAAATGTAAGGGCAGAGAAACAGGACATTTCTGGCAGTTGATATTTGTTAGACCTGCAGAGGTTCTTCCTGGATGGCTGAGTGGAGAACTGTGGATAGTGCCTACCTCAACTTCAGCAAGGCTTTTGATCCTGCGTCTCACAACATCCTCATAGGCAAACTCAGGAATAGTGGACAGAATGAGGTGAATTGGGAAGTGGCTGAATGGCAGATCCTGAAGGGTCATAAATAGTGGCACAGGGTCTAGTTGGAGGCCTGTCCCTAGTGGTGTCCCTGTAGGTTCAATGCTGTACTGTTTAACTTCCTCATCCATGCCTTGGATAAAGGGCCAGATGCCTGCTCAGCAAATCCAGATGACACAGAGCTGGGAGGAGTGGCTGATACCCTGGAGGCTGTGCAGCCCTTCAGAAGGACCTCGGCGGGTTGGAGAGATGGGCAGAGAAGAACCATCTGAAATTCAGCAAGGGCAAGTGCAGGGCTCTGCACCTGGGGAGGAACAATCCCAGGCACCAGCACAGCCTGGGGCTGACCTGCNTCCTGGGGTGGGTCCAGTAGAGGCTACAAAGATGATGAGGGGTCTGGAGCATCTCTCTTATGAGGAAAGGCTGAGGGAGCTGGGGCTGTTCAGCCTTGAGGAGATAGAACTGAAAGGGGATCTCATCAATGTGTACAAGTACCTGAAAGAAAAATACCAAGGGGATGGATCCAGGCCCTTCTCAGAGGTGCTGAGCAGTAGGACAAGAGGCAATGGGCAGACACTGATGCATAGGAAGTTCCACCTGAGCATGAGGAAGAACTTCTTTACTGTGCACGTGACCATTCACTGGAACTGGTGGCCCAGAGACGTTGTGGGGTCTCCCTCACTGGGAGGGAGAACTGTCTGGACACAATCCTATGAAATGTGCTCTAGGATGACCCTGCTGGAGCTGGGAGGTTGGACCACAGGACCCACTGTAGTCCCTTCCAACATCACCCATTCTGTGATATCATCAGAAAAATAAGTGAGAAGGAACTTTTTGCATTTATTGCATTCTATAAACAGGTTTTGTACTAGACAATGGTCAAGAGATTCTATAATAAAAACATTCAGAAATTCATCAGGAGATCAGGTTCTGCCATCATCACATTTATATAGCTGAAAGTTCACTTTGGCAATATTGCAGCAAATAAAGCACATACCACACAAGGCTCTGCCAGAAAGATCACCAGTGAAAATTCCAGATACTACAAGATGCTAGACAAACATGTATCACCTTTCAGGCTTAAAGCAATAGAAATTGAAATTTCATATCTGGATATCCTCTCAGATCCCTAGGCTTTTTTGACTGGCAACTAGTGGAACAACTGAGAGGTTACCAAGACTGTTCTTTGGAATTTCCTGAGGAGTTTTGCCATAGTATGTCCTACTTTTTGGCAATGATTGCAGATGTCTGAAATCCACCATGGGATTTTATTGCAATCCCTGGGTGCAGTTAATTCTGCTTTGATTTTTTTCCAGTTGTCATGAGTCTTCAGTTTGGGGATGTTAGAATATCTGTTACCTTTAAAAAACCACCACTAGAGATCCAGTTTCTGTCATAGCACATAAATATTTTTAGCTTTAAACAATTTTAACCTGAATGCTGTTCTACGTCACAAAGATGAGAACTGACTCATAACAACCCAAACAAAGATAACAGTGATTTTGGACATGTGGTATTGGTACCCTATCTCTTAAGCAAGATAGTTCCTGGAAGGGTTGTCTGAACACCATTCTGTGAGCTCCCTTGAGTCAACATTCACCTCTCCACAGACATCTCATTCAGCAGAACATTAACTTGGATAGAGGCTGTAGAAATGGACACACCCTGTGGCCTTGTTGACAAGACAGAAAAAAACCCAAGGGTTCTGCTGCAGAGAACAGATGAGTTATTGGTATCTGTGGGTTGCAGAACACTGCTGCAAGGGTGAGGGTACAGAGACTGGAGACTGGCATCTGTGTCCACCTGCACATCTGCCCCAAACAGAGCCCTGCCCATGGCTAGGGAGTGCCTTCTGCCCTAGCAGTAAAGCCACCTTCTTCACCTGGTCACTTGCTGAGACTTGTGAAAACAGTGTAGTCTTTAATAGGATCTGCTAGTTTAAAATATTGTTATGGTGCCCACTAGTCACCAGCTTCACCTGGTGAATAAATCATTGAGATTTAATTGTGTGGCACACAGAAGGATTTTCAGCACTTTTTTTACTTTTGTCTATGTCATTCTGAAGGTGTCTCATTATAGTCTCTGAAAGCCTTCTCAGAATCTTCCCTTCACTAAGGTCATAATGCTGTTGATGAGTTATGTTTAGTTTTGTTTAGAACCATGTGAAAATTCACTCTGTTCCTATTAGACCCTGTACTTCTTCAAAGACACCAGAGATTTTAATCCTACAGAATTTTCTACATGTTTCAGTGACAATGGTCCTCCAAGCAGGAGTGAGACTAAGATCTTCTGGCATGAAAAATTACTTGTCTTATCCACCCAAAAATTACTGAGTCCAGCCATGTATCTAAAATTCCAGTCCCTGGGACTCTGATACTTAATTATTGACAGAAATTTGAACACCATTAAGAAAGGGTAGTTAGTAAGTTCCAAGAAGAGAACTGTTAGTGTTCTCAGAGCTCTCAGCAGGGCAAGGTGATGGACCAGATGAGCTCCAGACCTTCACTACTCAATGATGCTGCTGCTGCTAAGAACAAGCAGCTGAATTACCATCTTGAAATTCCTATGTAAAAACTCAGACCATAAGGCTCTTGGCTACTCTGACTTTTTAAATAGGAATTTCAAGATGATAATTGAAGGGGGCAGGTTTGAGAGAAAGTGGGGTTTTTTTTCAGAAAATTCCTCCTCATATCTCAGATTGCATTCTCAGTGTTTCACCTAGGCATGCTCCTTAGAGGCTGCTCTTAATCACTGCTGCCTGTACTTTATTATGATCCAGTTTTTCATCATAATTTGTTTAAGTCTGGGTAGATCATACTCTGCTGTCTGATAGTTAAAAGTTACCTTGACTGAATCTTTGTGGATTTGGTGTCTTTCAGCCCCACATGCTTTAAGGAGAGCTACCAATGGCAGGATGAGATTACCCCTAAGACCGTGCAGTGCACCAGCCTGATACTTTCAACTTGTAGATACTGACCTGGCCTTGTAATGCTGTATGGTATAGAGGAATTGTTCTGGTAAACAAGATGGGGTTTCTGAATTGTTGGGGTTTTTCTCTTTTAATACTGGCATGCATTGCTCTCTCTGACATCTCATTTGCTTGTAGATCAGAAGAAAATACTATGAGAGAAGCATAATGCCTGTCAGTTCAGGCTGCAAGGTGCTTGTGACCTGTTGAGTCAATGAAGATGTTGACTGTATGTTAAATATTATTTGCCTGAGCTTTGGTGTCTGATAACCAGCTGAGCAATTCACTGCAGGTTTCCACTCACGTCTGCATAACTTGCACTGCATCCATCAACACCAAAACTGCTGATGTCTGCAACAGTGTCATTGGGCTTGAAAATTACATCAAATACAGCTTGCAGTACATGATCTAGGGTGTTTCTAGGTCTTCCTTTAAGGAGCTGTGTGAGGTCAAGTTAGACATGATATTCCTCTATAAGTGTATTGCATGGGGGAATGCACCTGTCCTTGTGCACTTCCAGCTATGATATTTCAGATTTTACTCTTTTTGGATGTACCCTTTACTTCATATATCAGTCATAGGTGCTAAGAACCGTTGCTGACTTTTCTGGATGATATTAATTTTTGACAAAATCCTGGTACCTCTTAGCTGTGTGTTAAGCTGTACTAGAATTATCATAGGTGTGCTGGATTCCCTTACCTAAACATCACATGTACAGCAGTCCACTGCCTTCTTGGTGTTAGAGAATCACTGATGAGATGTTTCTGAAGCCCCTGTGACACTCTGATACTGTACACAGGTAAGATTCATGCCAAAGGGGCGATACAATTCCTTTGCTCTGTTTCACTGGTCCTTGTTGAATTCATACAGACTTCGTACAGACCTAGCATGTGTCTTGGCTTTGCAGCTTGTCAGTAGTTTTGAATGAGGTGAAATATGTGCCCCTCCAGATACTGAGGAAAGTGACTTTGAGCCACTCCTGTCATGGGCTGATATTCATCTTTGGGAAAGTTTCTGGTACAATACAGTGGACAGAAGCTTTGTTTTTTTTTCATAAAAATGTACTGCAGACACAAAGCTATAGATGCCACCTCTCCTGAGGAGTTCTGCAATTCAGTAATGATCTCAGAAATAACACATTGATAATCTTTGCTTGGGACCTATTTCCTCTGCTTTGATCTATTCTGTCTTCCAGTGAGGTTACTCCTGGTTTTTTGGTGATCTGATAGTCTTCATCTTTTGTCGACTCTTATTACAGGTGTGTCTCTTCTGCCCCCACATTCAGAGTACTTGTTCTGCATTTATTTCAGGGCTGGGAGAGTCAGATCCCAGGGGGAGCTCCCCACCACCTTTACCGCTATTTGCTTACTTCAGCAAATGCTTACCTGCCTCATGTAAATAAATACATTTCTGTTTATTTTTCTGAAGTATAGGTACTGTTGCCATTTCTTTATAAGAGTTTCCTCTGTGTTTTTATACCTTCTAGCTCAGAATAAGACATATAAAGCAGAAATTTTGATTTCTGGCATTTTATTTAGTCTTACTTCATTCAGAAGCCATTTCCATTAACCACTGGAACAGAACTCTGTAGTGTTGAATCTTTTCTTTGCTATTGCAGCAACCTCTCCCATTCTCTCTATGTTCTCTCTCCCACCCTTCCATGCTGGGGTGCTGACTTCTGCCCCTGGCTATTTGTGTTGGAACCTTTGGCAATAGCATTTCAGCCTCAGCATTCTTTCCAGGTTGGGAACAGCAGGGAGTTTTCCTTCTGACTGCTTCTGATAATTTCCTACAAGGTGAAAAAAGAAGTAGTGTGTGCTCTTAGCTCCCAAATGGGCATTGGTTTACATGTTTGAAGTTATAGGTCTAGACAGCCATTTGACTAATGACATTTTGAAAGTGCAAATGTGCTTTTTTTTAAACCCACCTTCTGTCATCCTTCTCTAGAAACAGACAATCAAAATGTCTTGGAGGTGAAGCTAGCTCCCATGGCCTCTGGGTATTATTGGTTGTCAGTTATTTCTTTTTGAGATCTAATGTTGACAAAGGCAAGTACTTCTCAATAAATCTTCAGGAGTGGGCTCCTTTAGGTGAAGTTCCCATTTGTAAATTAAAGTGTTATTTACTGTCTGTGTAGGAAATTAGTGTAGGAAGACTAAGCAAAAGACCGTGTGAAAGGAGAGTGGGATTTTATTTTGCAAATCTCTGTGTAAGTTGTTCCTACCCACTGACATTCTCACAAGCACATATTCCAAAGCAGGAAGACATACAGTCAAGTTTCCCGACTGTTTTCTTTCCCGGTTTTGGGCATTTGTGCCACTATACTCTGTTGTCCTATTGGGAGAGCTGGAAGAAGCACAGCCACATGCACAGGCTGTACTTCTATTACCATCCTCCTTGCACCACAGCATGGCTGCATCAGGGCACAGGCTGTTTGACCTTTTTGCAAACATTCTATTCCTCTGTGTTGATCAGTTTCATTGCTTCCACTCAAATCCTGTGAGCACAGGCCATCCTCATAAACCTTGTTCTTTTTTCCTTCCTCCCCTGCTTCTACATGCATATTTCCACTTTATATTACAATTGCCATACTTCTGTTACAAATCTCTGCACCTGCCAGCAGATATTAGGATAGCTTGGGGGTGGAGATTTTCAAAGAATACCATATGGCAGATTTTCTCACTAAATGTAGTCCCATGTCACACACTAATGCCAATACAACCCCACTCTGTGCATCTCACCGGTACTTGTTTTCACAAAATAATGAGTAGCATTTTATATTCTTTAAGAAGTCATATATTCCTGATACTTGTGGATGTGTTGGGCCCAGAGGAGGATGGTCTCTTCAAAGAAAAACAACCTAAAATTAATTTGGAGGAGGGTACTAGTAGGAAGGCACACTTCAGGTCAATTTACTTGCTGTGTACTCACAAAACTGGCTTCTCTGCTGAAGCTTCAGCCTTCAGAGTATGAAGCCTTTGACTGCCTTTGAAGTGAGACCTGCCTGGGATGAGAGCATCAAAACACATTCCGCAGGCATGGCGCAGCAGCCCCTTGAGGGAAGGCACACTGTGCCATCTGCTGTCTCCAGCACAGCAGAGGCATGCCGGTCATTCTCGGCAAGCAGAAATGTTGGCATGGAGCAGGGAGTCATAATACTTTCAGTCTGTTAGCAGAGCTTTCTTCATTCTTTAAGAAAATCCGTCCTTTTGGTTTCTTGCCTTAACCTGTTGGGAATCATAACTGAGCCTGTCTTTATTTAAAAACTCCTTTTTCTGCTGAAGGAGCATATTTCTTAAAGACTGGGCTCAAAGGATCTCATTGATAAGCTGCTGAGCTTCCAAAAAGACTCATGATGAAGTCCTTGTGGGACATACATTCCAAAGACCTGACGTGAAAGATACCATTTTCTTTTACTATGAATAAAGGTTACAGAAAATGGCTCTAACAGTGAGTAGAGTGCAAACAAATAAATTATATGCAAAAAATTCCTAGCAATATAGTTATTCGGTAGTTTTGTATGAAAACATATTATCTTTACTAGCTGTAAAAGCAAAATTAGAATCATCTGCAGGATTTTTTAGTAATTCACTTAATTTCCTGTTTTCTGAGTTATTTGACTTCTAGTGCATGATTGTTAAGACAGGGGCTGAAAGCATCAACTGCTTTTCTTTGAAGATGATACAAGAAACTCAGGAAACTTAAGTTTCAAAAGATTAGCCAGTTCATAAGAGGAATATATTTTACCAAGTCCATGTGTATTCCAAATAGTGAACTGACTCTTAGTTTAGCTGCAGTGACCAGCAGCTTTCATCTGTTTTTATAAAAGGAGAAATAATGTTTTTCCCATATGTTGAGGACCTGGAAAAAAAGGTATGTGTAAGATGGTTGTGTAACAGTGACAGAGTCCTCAAAAGATCCTCAAAAACACACAATGAAAAGGCAGCAGCATGAACGGGTGACATGAAAAAATAAATCCTCATGAAAGATGTGGAAATATTCATACAGATTCCTCTTAAAGGCTAGATGCAGAAGAGATGAATGGTAGTGCCCGTAATGCACACGCCTTTATTCTCGTGCCACCTGCTCCCAGGCCCCATGACACCACCCTGTGATCCCCAAGTGTCCAGGTTAGGATCAAGGGCATGAGTGCCATCCCTCAGAGGTGATTCAAGCTTCCCCCTAGACACACAACAGATTCAGCAGCCAACGCCTCTAAGCAAAGTCTTTCAGAGGCTAAATTCTGAAATTATGGCTTGTTACCACCCCTGGATGTGAAGGGAATGCCCTGGCTGCCCTATTCAAGAAACACCAAACTCCTGCACAGGCTGCTCCTTTGCTCCTGGGGAAGAAAAGCAGCCAAGTAAGGGAAGAGAAAGGCACCTCAGAGAAAAGCTTTTATCTGACTTCAAAGGCAAGATCTTCAGAGAGCTATGGATTAATGAGCTTATTAGCAAACAAGTTCCATGTTTCTACAGATAATAGCCATATCTGATTTCTGGCACTAAAACCTTTTGATTCTTCCCATATTTGCAGTCCAGATCCTTTGAGCTATCTACTTCCAGGACCAAGCTGCAGCCATATGGCTGAAATGCAGCCCTGGTGCATGCAGATGAAGTGCAGTTCCATGACAAATGGGCCAGGGAGGAAGCAAGTGTCTCAGGGCTCAACACCCAGAAGAGATGCTGCAACCATCCAGTCCAAGCTTTTCTAAAACTTAGGCCAGAAATGCATCCTGAATTCATTTCAGCTTACGTTGGAGCAGACCAGTTGGAAAAGTAGCCCTCTTCATTTTCCATTTTCATTTTCCTTTTCATTTTCCAAAGTTTCCACAGAGGCAGAATTCCTGCAGTTCTTTACTAGAAGGCATTTTCTGATCTGTTAATCATTCCTAGTTCCGCTCTGCCTCTAATTCACCAGCACCCTTTTTGGACTGTGGGCATCAGAAACCATCTGAGCACTTTGGAATTTGCACTGATGTCAGAGGCAGACACGGCAACTTCTTTGCAGCTGGATGCAGGCCCATTTTCACTACATCCTTCAGCTGTTGTGGCCCCCCATGTCCCACAGAGACCTCACAATTCGCTATCTGCCATGAATCCTCACTCTCCTTCAAACTACTGAGCCCAGTTCTCTTATTGTGCAAACATTCACGATGCTTTGTGGTCTTCAATGGATGATTTGCCATTTAGCTGTATTCAAATGTACTCTGTTTGCTTACCCCACACAGTCAGCCTGTCTAGGTTCCACATGGTTATATCTTTATTTTGCACTCCTTCGCATTCAGGGGTATTTTTACCATCTGTGCTGCTAACAGGCAGTGTGATAGAAAAGAAAAAGAATATTGGTTATTCGGTCCAGGAACAGCAGGAAGGGTGACTACTCTTCAGCATCCTCCTTTCCTTTTCTCTCTCTTGTGGCTGCTGCCATTTTGGCTGAGCATAAGGACTGTTACAAAAGAGGACAGTGCATAGTAACGCAGACGAAGAAGGAGTGCTTTGGTTTACAGTGTCTGTGGAGTCTGCTCGAGAGCCTCACCTCAGTGCTCACCCCACACAGTCCATGGCAGGCAGGGCAGGACGCAGAGGTGACCGCCTTACATGGCTGATACGTTCGAGCTTCCCGGCAGGCGCACGGGAACAAGCTCTAAGCTGGCTATCCGGTTATCCCAGCCATGGGGTCTCACCACAGCCCGGTGGCCCAGCCTCTTCCCTGAGCCCCAGCTGTCCTGACTGCTGTGCCAATGGCATCCAAGCCCACCTCTGCAACTGGCATGGCCCCTGCTGGGTGCTATGTACTCAAAGGCCACTCTGGATTCAGTAATGCTTAGCTTTTTAAGGCACTTTTTAAGAACGCCTTCCAGAATTAAAGTTTGCAAAGTATACCTCAGTGTTTTCTCTCATTTGCCTTTTGACTACCAAAGGGAATTAATTAGTATCAGCATGAGTGCAAGAACTGCAGGAAGCAGAACAAGCTATATGAACTTTCCTGAGTCTATTCAGCTCCCAGAGAGTTCTCATCAAACTTCATCCAAATGTCATCCTTGGTTTGCTTCTTTCAGAAACCTACTGCCTGTGTGTTTAAAATGATCCTGTGGATGTACTGTTCATCTGAGCTAATTAAACCTGTAGACTAACAGGCACATTTTTCTTCTTTTTCTTTCTACAAATGCTGGAGATGCTGTATGTGTAAAGATGAATGATATATTTCGGGGTTAAACTATGACAGCTTTATGTGCAATAAAAGGGATGCTTCTGAGCTGGTACTGCTTATTGCAGAACTGATTTTAAGTTTTCTTTTTTATTTTGATGTTTCAATAATAACCTAATAATTTTAATCCCAGGAAGGAGGAATATTTAACATTCTCATCTTTTAAAATAGCTTCACTCTTATATAAAAGTTAATATTAAGTAAGTTAATGTTATAATTTGATTTATTAACTCTTTCAAGTATTTTTTGGCCAGCTCCTGATAAAACTTTTTAAATTAAAATATTTTGTTATAATATTTGAAGAATGATGGTTAGGAATTTATTCTATATCTGCCTTTTGAACCTATGGTGATTTGCTAACTAAATCTATGACTTTGAAAATTTGCTTTTTAGTCTGTGTAATGGGCTATTAAGCAAACAAAACAATGGAGAAATCTAGTCTGGAACATGTCACTGTATGACCCATTCTAATTTTTTTATTGTTGTTACTACATCCATAACATATTAAAAATTGCAAGAATTGGGAAGGAAATACATGCAAAACTATTTTAACAGGCAAACCTAGAATGATGCACAGCCACATTTCTGTCAAGATTTAAAAACAGTGTTTTTCAATTTTTCTTGTGTTTTGGTATTGGTTCATCTGTGATCTAGAATTTGCCCTGTTAACTGGAACCCCTTTTGAAATCACAAGTGCTATTCTCTGCTTGAATCAACAAAGGCTGTTCCCATGGTGTGCATTAAGACCCTGTTGGAATGAAATGTTTGCGTGGCAAACTAGATTTATAGACAGATGGATAAGACAGGCAAATAGATGAATTAGACAGAGATCCAGTCCCAGCTGAGATTTGTTGAATCAATATTAAAATAGCTGTGTTAAACCACAAGGCTTTTACATTGGGTATATTGACAGCAGCTAATGAGTAGAGAACAAGAACAAGCTTCTTCCAAAGCAAGGTAATGGGACAGCTTTTTCATTTATGATCTTAGTAAGCCAAGGGCATAATGCAAAGAAAATTCCATTGCTCCTTATGCTAAGAGGAACTCCCGTAATTAGCACAGGCCTTCCTCATCCCCTGGCTGGAAGGCAAGGGAGGGGGGTGTTGAAAGACCAATCTTGAGGCAGATGAAGCTGCTTAGCACTAGCTCTTGGAGGGGTACTCTTTGCCATGTAATGACTCTGAGACTACTACTAGCCCTTATTGCATTAACACCTAAAATATCTGCAGGGCTGGGGTCCTTTCAAAGTATTACAAAAAGCTGTGCAGAATTCCAGTCCCTGGGACTGATGGCTCATTTTCCTTGCATTTAAGGGGAACTTTATTTTTTGTGCAAGTAGGGGCTGCAGCATACCTTCCCACGTCAATCCTTGTGTGTCCCTTGTAGTACAAAACTCAGGTAGGAAAGCATTGCCTGAGAGGTGATCTCTAAGGCAGGCAAAACCTGCCATAATGGGATATAATGAGAAATAATGGGATCAGTGGTCGTGCTAAGATAGAACAGCTAAAGAGCAGGAGAAGAAGCAGTAGATATCTGAACATGAGTTTAAACCACTAGCAATACTTCTGCATTGATCATAAGCCTGTGAGGAGATGTTCCATTAGCAAAGATTCAAACCTCACATAACATTTTTCTAGGGTTAAAACAGACAAACAAACAAACAAACCAAAACAAAACCCAAACTACTGAGAAGACATGGGTCTTAAGGACCAGCTTTCTGCATAGGGGGATGTACAAACAAAATTTGTTATCAATCAATTTTATCACATAAATCCAACACTTGTAAAATGATTCCCTTCTTTCCTGTTCCTCATGAATACAAACCACATTTTTAAAAAGTGGAGGAACACTGCTATTTAGATTCTCTGAAAACACCTGGTGGTGCTCAGAAGCCTCTGTGTCAGTTAACCCACTTTATAGCTGGATTAATTCTAAGAAAAAAATAGCATCTTCCACAGCTATTGTTGAACCCCTGAGGAGTTGGGTGGAAGTGAGGAATATTAAAATTAAATTGCTTCCTGTGTTATCATCTGGCTGTACCTTCCAAAGAGATAGGTGTCTTGAGTCCCCAGTTCTGGCTCAGTGATGAGGCTGAAAGTTTCTTGATCTGGGCTTAAGCCTTCAGTCATCTGGAAATCAGTCCTGCCATGTATTGTAGCATCAGTGTAGTCTTGCTATATCCACCTTTATGCATAGCCAGGAAATGGGTCTGGATCTGGAAAAGCAAAAGGCAGACCAGCTCACCCTATGTACAACTACCACACAGGAGAAGTGGATCTCTGAGGTCAGGCTGTTTTGAATAGCCAAGCCTGGAGTGGGTGAGTATTTAGACCAAGCTATGAGCACTAGCTATCAACAGCTGCCAGGTTTGAGACTCCTCTGCATTACACAGCTTGGAGGTAGTAGGGCTGGCAGAGGCTGGGGTCTCCACATTCAGCTGTTCTCAAGATTTACTGCTACTTCAGGGGTGTATTGATGCTGCTACAACAGGGGCTCATCACCAGCCCCTCATGCTTTGTGAAATGCTGGGATCCTACCAGACTGCTCAGATCTGGTTTCATTCTACCAGGGTAGAATTGATATGGATAGGCTCTTGAAAAGCTTCACTTAGTTTATCATGTCAGACTTAGCCCTTGTATCACCTCCAAGAAGTTCAGAGCTACTGCAGGTTCTGTAAACTCTGCACCTGACAGCAGATGAAATATAAAGGTATTTGGACAATATGGGAGAAAATGTTGAACTGCTGTTGACTTTGTCCAAGTGGCTTACTTGGGGCTTCATCTAGTCCAGAAGCAATGCCAAGTGGAAATTCCAGAAGAAAGGGCATGAACTTCCTTTTTGGAGGCATCTTGAATATGCAACAACTCTCTCATGCTATTTTTTTTGGCTTATTTAATTCTGAGAACACTCTAGAGACACAGTGATGTCAAATGAAGTAGAGCACATACAGCCTGTGAGAAATCCTAGTACAACAGGGTAGCACACTGCCCAGTGTAGGCAACATTTTGTAGGTGTGTGTCTTCTTACACTCACAATTTCTTAAGCATGGGGTCATGGAGCAGCCAGCTACCTCAGGAGGTGATAATGCTTAAATGCTGAGGTAGATAGGAGAGTCATACAGTCATGGCAACTGGGAAGGCTCTAAATCTAAAATATAATAGATAAAATATAATAGATAAAATATAATGTTTGTCACCATCTCTTCTAATTTATCTTTCAATGGAGGGTTTAACAACGTGAGAAGTAATCAGAAGTAAATATGGAGGTTTTCTCCATCTGCTTATATTTTAAATCCACAGTTGGTCAAGCCTAGCACAATGAATTTGCAACTGGTTTTACTCTCTGCTATGTACAGTACAAGACATTTAGACCCCTGGGGAGGTTTACAGGTAGAGGAAGGGAAATTGCCATAGCACTGATCCCCAGATCCCACTGTGCTACTGCAGGGCACTAACCCCAAAGCTTCCAGAGTGTTTTCTGGCAATGAAGACAGAGCAGCTCTGCTGCAGGAGCAGATGGGAAGCTCTGGGCTGGGGAAGATGTGTAGCAAAAGGGCTGAACCCTAGCCAGGCAGGACAGGACACCAGCAGGAGATCTGCCACCCCGTCTTTATTTGCTGCTGAAGGACTCACATCGTCACCATTTATAAATTCTCTGCAGCTGTACCCAAAGTAATCCTAACCTGGAAAAGAAGAACATTTTTCTTTCCTTAGCTGAATGTCCCATTAAATTAACCAGACTGGAAAGAGAGATTTATCCTAGTGAATACTGGCCCATAGTTCTGTCAGAGAAACTAAGGGTTTATGCAATGGCATATACTTAAGATCACCTTATGAAAACACTTAGATTGCATTTTCAGCTAATATTAACCTTCCAAAATTAAAAAAAATTGCTGATGTTTGAGAAGTTTGGTGTTTTTGTGGCAGGGACACAACTGAATTCCTTTATTCAGAAGGAAGCAAAGTTTGTCAGAATATATTGCATACTTATACAACAATCAGGTCTGTTCAGATAACACATCTGTTTTTTCAGACACTGGCAGAAATGCCATCATAAAAGCAATATTTTGTTCCCAGAATCACTAGAAAATGAAAAGAAAAAAAGCAAACCAAAAACCCAACTAAGCTAGTCACTGTCTCCACCTGGAGGCAAAAGGCTGTCTGAAATAACAGTTTGTCCCATGAAGAAGAGACCATGTAGACAACATGGAAATTCAAAATATTTGCCAAAAACCCCTGAAAAGCCAGGTATTGTCAGCTTGAGGAGTAGTTTCAGGGCTTATTTTTTCTTGTCTGAAACATGAATGTAAGAAAAGCACTACTGCTATTTAAATAACAAGTGTTAACTTCTAATTGCTCTGACATATCTCTGGTTTCCAAAGACTGCAGTAGGAATATGGTATCTGTATTCCTCAAGAAGCTGTTTTCCTTGTTGATAACAAAATCTTCCTCTACTTCTTTCCTCAATGGTTTCTCTTCCCTCTCTTTTTTAATCCACAGGATCATGCAAGAGATCTTTATCACTTCACATCAGAGCACAGTTAGTCTGAAGTGAGTTTCAGCTGGGGCTGCCAGGAGCATGTGCCAAGTGACTGCTTACTGATACTGTGGACCAAAACTCCCTACCAAAAAAAGAAAGAAGAAAAAAAAANTTAAGCTCACAGATTATTGTTAAATGCTTCTTTGATACCAGGTCATGTTTCTCTCTGTGGAAAAGGGTGACTGGGCTCCTGTTTAATTTCTCAGAAGAGGTCCAATATGGGAAGATGGAGATCTCTGCTCAGTCAGTCAGAACAGCAATTGCTGAAGAGAATCAGGTAAAATAAAATGTGCTTAAACTCCCAACCTGACAGCCATGAAATACATCCTCCTGCAAGTCAAAGTGTGACCCAAGCTTCTCTGATACTGCTGGGCAGTCCAGATGGTGAGGCAGAGCCCTTCTATGAGCCATGAACATTCTGGGCACAGCCAGTAAATTCAATAGAGAGTTAGATCAGTACTTGGGTGAACTGGAGCTTTCCTGGAAACGGCTCAGAAAAAGACTAATCTGATTCTGAGTCAGGAAGATATGCTGTCCCTAAAGAGAAGATGTCACATGCTGCCTTGCTTTCTATGCCCTCTCAGAGGCCCTGGGGACCTCACCAGCAGACACAGGGAAGACAGTGTTCTCAAATGTAATATAAAACTTGCCTTGGTTTGTTTTTTATCCCTGTACTATCAGGAGGTGGTTTGTCTTTTCCATTTGCCTCTGTTGAACATTACAGGGAGGAAACTAGGAAGACAATGGAGCACAATAGAGAGAGGGGTTACAAACAATTTTTTATCTCTCAGGAGGAATACTACTGTGCAAAAATGTGTGAAACTAGTGAATTTTAGCCAGCAGTTTCATAGAGAAAAAAAAATCAGAATGACAGAGCTTGTCATACTGGTTTTGAAATGCTAAGAGTCAGGGAGGGCTGGTCATATCTCTGGAGGAACAGTCATGCAAACAAGAGGCTTGGTCTCATGGAGGTGCACTGGTGTGCATCGGCTGTGTAGCCTGGAACTGCAGCAGGAAGGACTCCAGTGTGTCACAGCCTGGAATGTAGCTCTGTGCACAGCTCCAGTCTGTGGTCAAACAGTGAGGCTTGATCATCCTCTACCTGCCAGTCACTTAACCATGCCTCAGATTCCCACTCTACATGCATGCATCTCGTGGCTTTCAGCCCCACTGAGAGGTTGGAATGGGGCTTCCAGGGTGTGAACACTGGCTGTGCAAGCTACCATGGGTGTCATCTAGATATCTCCACTGTCAATTGGAGATGAAAATTAGAACAGAGGTGAGATAAAGCTGAGATAGTATATCCCTGCATCAGGAAGGAAGTCATCTGTGTACTCAGCACCATCTCAGAGAGTTAGCAGGCTGGACATGGACATGCTGACCCAGAAGTTTCATCATGTGGATATTCCACTGCTGTCATGAAGACAGTATCTGAGCCTATGTTCAGCACTTCAGTGTGGGGAAAGCCCAGGTTCATTTTGGTCTTTGTGGTTCCCAGGGAGGAATGTGATGAGTGTTATGCCAAAGGATGCCCAGTGTGATGAGTATTTGGATGAGAGTTACACTTTGAAATAGTTCTGTTATGGGGTCACTCCCACCTGCAAGAATTGCTCCAGGAAAAGGAAAAGTTCAGTGTTTAGTAAGTGCCAGAGAATGGCTGATTAAGGAGCTCTGTGCTGCCTTTTGGACATCATGTTACACGTGTCCAGCCATGGCTGCCACACACAGACACCCCCAACAGTGCTGCCCCAAGGCAGTGCCTACACCTGGCCTCTCTCCAGACCGAGAGCTGTTGGAGCTTCAAACTGTTGCAGCTGGGCTGTACCCGTGCAAGGTAGTAAAATTTATGTCAGTGGCAAACACCCCATCACTTGTCACGCCTCTCAAATGAAGCAGGACAGTGTTTGGGTGCCAGTCCTCCAAGGGTGACGTGCATGCTGCAGCTTGTGACGGCACTGGCTGACTAAGCAAAGTCCGCTTCAAAAGAACATAGCTGGAGTGTGCTACAAGCAGTGCTGGTTTTGACATGAGGCATTAAGGAGAAGTCCTCACTGCTTACTGCTATTCCCATTTCAGGAGTGCCTTTGTGTAGGAGTGAGTGTCTAGTAAGTCTTTTGCATCAGGATGCTAGCTTGGATTTGCTGGATGGATTCCAATCCAGACAGTTACCATCTATCTCTGCAAATTTTCCATGCTGTTTCAGTTGGCTACAGAATGATTTTTCATTTCATGTTCAAATCTGACTTTAATAGTTACTTCATACACTTGAACAATTCCTTTATTTCACACCCAGTGGTGGGTGGAGGGATGTTAAGTAGCATATACTTGGATCCACTTCAGTGGAAGCTATTACCATCACTACCAGGGTTGCAATGATGAATAAATCCACGCTGAAGGGAGCAAACCAGCAAAACTGGAGAATATTTCATTGTAAAACCTACTGTGGGGCTTAGAGTACTCTACTCAATATACCAGCAGCTCATGACAGAAATCTATAGTAATTCCAACACCTTACTAAGTGTTTAGTTCTTCAAAAGGTTATTTGTGCTTATGTTAACCCTAAGAAATTTTATCTCTCTTCACTGAAAACAATCTAAGTCTCTGCAACACTGGCCAAACTCTATCCTAGATGCCTGCAGTTTTACTGACACTCCAAGAGGACTGACTCCTTCTTGGCTATTCAAATTCCCTCACTTCCCAAGTAAACTTTGTTCTTCTCTTATATTCCAGTTGTTGGAATTGTTTTGTCACCCTCTGCTCAAAACTGCATTTATCCTTTTCCTCCCACTTTTCACAACTGTCAGGATTATCATCTTAGCAATGTGCAATGTAGATCCTTGAGATCTGATGTCATCTTGCTTGGCATATGTTACACACTCAAATAAGCTGTTGTGGTGAATAATGTACCATATGTATACCTCCCAGGTTCTCCCAGCATTCTGAGGACTTATCAGTGCTCTAATTGTGTACCACTTAAACCAGGATTTTGTTATGTACAGCTTCCAAGTCTGGTGTTACCAACAGAAATAAAATCCTCATCTCACCCTCTCTGCTCTGCTCTGCATATGAAAACCCAAAAGAGTTCTGGGAAAAGCCTACTCTTTTGAAGACCTGATCTTTGAAGATGCTGTGGGGAATACTGTGGGGATGCTGTGTGCCAGAGTCTGAGATGCTGCAGACCATGACCTCAAGCCAGGGAGAAAGACAGTGATCCAGAGTGTCCAGACCAGGCAGAGTGGTACCACAATGTTATTGCTCTAACTGCAGGCCATGCCCAGGCCTTGGGTACTCTTTGAAAAGACCCAGCAGGGAATGGCCCCCACCTGGAGACAACACAGCAGGCAGACACTCCACCAAAGGGCCCCTTCCCGCTTTTTGCCAGGGCATCCTTAGATGCCTAAGGCTACAGAGCCTCCCTTCAGCGAGCCCTGAGCACAACTTCCTTGCCCCTGTCACAGCCTGCTCTCATCACTACCACCCTAATTTGATTTAAAAATCCCCATAAGCAGCCATGGGCAGACACAGGCAATGAGGGAAAAGTCATGGCACTGCTTATGGCAATCCAGACACACACTGTAGCACTGGACTCCTTTTCTGCCTTCTGAAGGAGCTGTGTAACAGGCAGACCCAGGATGCTTCAAGGGGCTGCAAGGGGCACCACAACTTACGGTGCCAAGTTCCTGCTTAAGTTGTGCCTTTCATTTTAACCAATGGGGTCTCAAAAATATTCCATTTTCTGAGAAACTTCTATAATGTCCTTTCTTGGAGGAACACAATAATTAGTCCACATAGAGCAGAGGTGTGCAACTGGTGCTCACAAACAGAAGCCTTGGCTCTAATGAACCATGTTATTTTTCCAGCTTTATTACTTTCTGCATGTATGTTACTGGCATCATATGTATAAGTGATTCAAATTTAAAGACTTTTTAGCTGTTAGAGGGAATTGGAGTCTGACCACCATTGTGATATTTGATTTACAGTTTTTAATGATACATTCTGTATTCCTGGATCCCTGGAAAAATTTGCACCCTGGGAAAACACCAGGAACAGATGGTTTACTATCCAAATTTTATAAGCAGTTCAAAGAGGACTAGGCACCCTGCATGTGCAAACATTTATAGCACAATCAGCTCCTGTTAGCCACAGCCAAATGTGTCAATTAAGTTAGCAGTAAGTATGGGGAGAAAAGCCTAAGGCAAATACAGTTTTATGAACATACTACATTGCCTTGCACAGTACTTAAGGTTACAGCTAAAGAGCTGACACAGATGTGAGAGTTCCATGTCTAGAGCAGAGACTTCAACATTCATGTTAGGTTATTCATCAGTACCAGTGGCTAGCAAAATAAATCGTTTGTTTCATTTTATCTTGTGGGTGTGAAAGACTCTTACAGCAGTTTTTTTGTGAGAAGTACTCTATCTGGAGTGCATTTTGTTGATGCTGATCCCTTAACACAGAGGCAAAAGTAATGAGAAGGTTTTACTTGCTTAATGGTCTTTGGGCAATTGAAAAGGTATCTTTGGTGGTCTTGCTTTTGTCCAAAAAGAGTTAAACATTATAGATCTGCTTTTTCTTTCTTTGAGTAAGACAGTGTGAGAGAGATTCTGGTCAAGATTTGCAAAGCTCAAATTGATACAGAAAATTAAAATTCCATCTTTTATAGCTATATCTGAAGTGCAAACCCACAAGAATGTCTGTCTTTATGATTTCTATGTATCTTTGATTTCTAGCTGTATTTTTTAAGTTTATCAAGAGCTGTGCTTCAGCAGACATCAACCATCAATAGAATATGCAGTCTAATAGTTTTCTTTCTTGCTTATTTAAAGTGAAAAGTCTAATGAGTGCAGCACACTCTCTTTCTTGCAGGTGAAATATTTCCATAGCTTCCTCTTGATATCTGAAGAAACGAAAAGCTGTTACAATCAGCATAATGACTCATTTAATAGCTCAAACAGATCTGCTCAGAAATCACTAAGACTCATGAAGTATAAGGAATAAGTTCTGTTCCATTAGTCTCTAGGAATAGTGGCTTGGAGGAAAAGATTTCATGTCAAATAAATGCTATTAGCAAGGAGCATCCATGCTATAAATGAAGTTTTAAATTTGGAATTTGGAGACAAATAATGTAATGTGCTCTAGGTTCCAAACAGCCTTTGTCACACAACCTTTACACTGCATTTTTAAACTAAGCCACAGGTGTTAGTAGCTACAAAATGTCCTCTGGTTAGCTATGGTTAGTGATTCAAGAGTAAAAAAGTCTTTTTTCAGAGTCAGTACTGAAACAGAGTGACACTCTGTTTTACCTTTTAGGACACAAACCCCAGGACTTGATCAGTTGGCTTCATTTAAATATAATACATCTTAGTTTAATATGTATTGAATTTTAATATGACAGAGAACTTGACTTCTGGAATCTGAAGAGAATTGAAGTGCATTTGATGCTTGTACTGTGACAGCCAGCATTTCATTTCCTGGAAGAATCTGCAATCACTCTGTTCAAGGTCTGCTGAGAATTGAGACTAATTGTGATGACAAGGCATCATCAAGTTTGTTACTGCCACAGCAACTAAAGTTCTAGTCTTTTTCCAGAGACCTAAAGACTTTAAAATACATTTTGGAAAAACCCACAACTCTGTCTCATATGTTTGACTCCTCAGGAAGATAGTTTTCACTGAAGAAAGAAGTTTGGAAAGAAAGGAAAACAAAATTCACTCATGCCTCAACACAGCTAATTTTGTACAAAGAAATTCAAAGGATGAGTATCAAATCATTAGGAAGGAACAAGATAAAAAGCTTCTATCAAAAAATAATCAAGAAATAATCTTTGTAGGTTTTTTTTTTTCCCCCACTGTATAATTTTGTCAAAAGCCCCGGGAAATTCTCATTCTTAAATGGTCTGGGGCAAAAAATTATTGGTTCTCAACAAAAGGAGAACACATGATTTAGAATATCAACCTGCTTGCTCTTTTGAGGAATCAACCAAAATTTCACTCTCCTTTCTGGTACTCTGAGTACCTCTCTCTTGTGCCTAAGTATTTGTAAAAGAATGCACTTTTAGCATGAGGTGCTTCAGAACACCTTGGCAAAATCAGGCAGTGGGATTACAGACTGCTCTAAGTGATGAACACACTAAGAGGTTCCCATGCAGGATCCTTTCTTTCTCTTCCTGGACATGTTGCTTGCTGCTCCAAGTCTTTCTTTGGCTCCCAGCTCCCAGAACCCTTCTCCAGCTCTTGTGTTGTGACTTCTGAGGAGCAATATTCAGAACACTCCTTACATTAATACTCAGAATACTCCTTACAGTAATACTGTAAGTGTAAAAACTCCTTTGCTTTCACTTTTGATAGATGGATAAAGTGATCCCATCAGCAGCTGGGGTCTCCTTGGCACCTGGGGGTCAGTCTCAAGAGGTGATACAGCTGCACATCAGGCTGGGATATATCTGAACATTAAAGACTTTTTGTCTTTCTTCAGTGTACAGGTGCATGAGTGAGGAGATACTAAAACACAATAAGAAACAATTTATGTAAGTCCTCAATGCATACTGTTTTTTAAGAACAGTATTTTTAGCTTCAGGCCCTAAAAAATAATATTGTCCTTTTAAAAAAGCTGTCCTAAAGGTTTGCCCCTGATTAGTAATTTTGTTCTGTGAGTTAAACAAGAGAAATGCATACATGTCTTTGCCAAAATACTTAGTTCATTATATCCTCATTCATATGGCACAGGAGATTCTAGGAAGATATCCTGTTTTCCTTCCAAAAGGCAACATCCTTCCAACATCCACACCAAGCACTGTGCAAGTCATCAGAAATTTCTTGCACAATTCAGCTAGCGAATAATTGGGAAAGTCCTGGAAAAGGATGAAGAGCAGAGGAGCACAAGCAATACAAGTGCTTGTGTCACATCAAGCCATCTCATCTGTTCAGTGTTGGTGTTCAACCTGTGAAAGCATTGCAAGCTTCTACAAAAATACACCAGAATAAACTGATTTTGTAAAAACATGGAGAGGGAAAAGCGGGAGTATGTTAATAAATCTGCCATTAAATGTAGTCAGAAGAAGTAGGCAATCTGAATTCACCTATATCAACTTAAAATGACTGTATATCAGTCCTTTCCAGGGTGTGTCAGCTTCATATGAAGGATTTCCTAACTTTTTTGTAGGGATTATCTCAAACCAAGTTTCAGGAAGATACTCGGTAAAATCTACAACTCAAGGAAGTGTTACTAAAGCTGAAAACACACAGAAGAGTTATTAAAACCTCATCCCACACTAAACTGACTGAAAAATAATGAAAAGGATACAATTATTATTCAGAACTAGCAGCTAATTGCTTAATGAAAATTAGATGGTTTACATACTATGGTAATTTCTGAGAGCATGGCCTATTTTATTTTGTTCAAATGGCCTTTGGATGAAAAGTGGTCTGGTTTTGTTCTGTACTGGCCCATTTATGGCAATATGCTATTTCAATAATAGCTCTAACAGATCAGCAGATGCAGTGAAGCAATGCAGGCTCTAAAGCTGTCAAAAACTCTTCAAAAAGCCTGACAATTCAGGGAGCAGATGTCATTCTGGCACTTACTGTTTCTTACTCCAAGAATACAATTTTTGATTCAGGAAGTAAGATATTCCCTCTATGACAGTGGACAATTTTCTTAATGGTGAACAAAGAACCTTTCAAAACTGATTTTTCTTAACGTTAGACTTTGCCAGGCACAAGAAAAGAACAGAATACAAGAATTCTGTCCACCAGAAATGTGAATTTTAAACTTGAGAGTGGAAAATGCAGTGCTATGCAGATGAGGGTAGGGCTTTTCTACCAACATGTGCCCTTACTGTGAAGGAGGTAAGGAAGTCCTCCTTTACTCTGCCAGATAAAACAGCAACCTCATGCTCTGCAAAAATTTTCCAGACTACAAATCACTTTAGGAACTTGGCGAGTACTTTAACCAGCTCTGGAAACCAGCCCCTTGTATTTCTCAGGAACACCCACCTCTCCTGCAACCGGATGAGTCAGACAGCATCCAGGAGCTTCATTCCAGGAATCTGGCCCACTCAGAAACCCAGAAAAGAAGCATAGAGAACTGACATTTTCTTGATAAAAGGGAAAGCACAGTGAGCAAACACTCGGGACAAAATCTACCCTGAACATTGAACAAAAGGCCCTAAAATTGCCATGGGCTCCTCTTCAGCTGTTTTCCTTAATGAACTGCACAGGTTAGTAAAAGAGACATCTGCCCCCAGTTTTCTATCACTAATATCACAGCTTCCCTCATTTAAGCTGTGCATCAGCCTTGTTTCAGAGTCAATCCTTGTCACAGCTATGGGTGAATTTCTATGGGTGATGTCCCAAGACATGACATCCATATTTATTTGTCTTGTCTCTTAGTACCAACCAGTTATTAAATCCCAGAACAAAAGCTGTAAAAATGGGAAAGGTAACATCCTAATATGTGTTGAAACTTCCCAAACTAAACATGATGAGCAATTATATGGACAGCTGGCAACTTCAGGTTCAGTCTTCCTCCATCTGGTGGGACTGCAGGAGAGCAAACGGGCACAATGCCATATGTCAAGATACACCAACAGGAGCCTTCTACACCAAACTGACATAAGCATACCTGAGGCTTATACTTGTGGAACCTGGGGCTGACCCAAGAGAAAGCTGAGCTGGTAATTTGAGGAGAAATGTAGCGACCACTATCTTTCACTGGGGGACTGTCATTTCAGCTGTCCTAGTTCTCTTTGGAGTCTCTGGTGGAAATTGATATCCACTGATCAAGGCTGCAAGCAGCACAGAGCCCATGGGGATTGTTGTCATGACTGCCCATTGCTGGAGGCAGTATCTAGCAGGTAGGGTGCCTCCCATAAAATATTATTCAGGACAAAAATCAATAAGTTTTCTGTCTCCTTCAGTCCTTTTGAGCATGTCACTCGGTTGCTATGTTCCCTGCACCGGGTGCCACCGATTGCCAACAGCATTTCAATACTCTGTCTTCCCTCTGTGAAGACAGCTACCAGGCTCAGCTAAAATAAGGACACCAGATAAACAGAATAATCCTTGTGTGCAGCTAAGAAAGCAAACAGAACAGGTGGGAAACTGCTTTCTTACCCCATGGAAGCCAAGGGGATTTCTGAGTTTTTCATATCCTGCACCAAGGAAACAGGACCTTTCAGGGATTTTTGTGAAAAATAAGGTACTTCTGCCCACTGCAGAGAAGCTACTAATCCACTGGCTCAGACACTTGCCAAGAGCTGTGGAGCAGCCAAAATGAGTTATCACTTTCCTTAATTGAGAGCAGAAAGCTGAAATCCCTTTCCCACGTAATCACAGAGTATCAGCTATTCCAGGAGAATTTGTGCCTGTTCTGTATCCATCAGTTCCCTTCCCTCCTCTCCAAATTTCTAGGGTATGAGCAATCCTTCCTGTCCAGATCACTACATTTTTTTGTAGAACATGTAGGTGTAAATAATTAGCTTTTTCCAACAGCAGTTTCAGCAGGACATGTGTCACTGGCCATGGAGGTGCTGTAGCTCTTCCTCTTACCATGGCTGCTGCTGAGCAGTGTGTGTTGGTTTTACGTGGCGTGGTTTTTGGTGGGAAGTGATTTTCTGAGAAACTGCTAGAAACTTCCTCCGTGCCTGGCAAAGCCAATCCTTGGCTGGCTCTAAGAAGAGACGTGCTGCTAAACCAACTAGAGCAGTTGGTAACGCCTCTATGATGACATATTTAAGAAGTAAATCAAACCGGTGCGCAGTTCTTCCAGGGGGTGGGGAGGCACGGCAGCCAGGGCCATCCTGGCACTGCAAGCGGCCATGTGGCCGCTGTGACCATGCGGCCAGCGAGCCTTGCCTGTCCAGCCACCCTAGCTGGATGCACTGCGGGCAGAAGGGCAGGGCTGGCAGCAGTGGCTTCTCCTTTTCTGCGCCCTGCAGGAGCAGAGATGTAGAATGGCACCAGCGCTGTGACTGGCACAGCCACATGGCCAGAGGCGGGAATGTGGCGAGAAACTCCTTGGTATGGACCCCGATGAGATCAACCTTTCAGTGCTGCGAAACCCTGTAAGAACTTTTTAATAGATAGAACTTGAGAACAATAGTAACTATGGACAGCAGTTTTCTTCTGAGTCAGAGAACAGGAAGAAGACACGTGAGGGGAACGAACATGGCGGCACTCAGGTCAGTAAAGAAGGAAGGAGAGGAAGTGCTCCAAGTGCCTGAGCTGACATTTTCTTCTGCAAACTGTGGTAAAAGACTATAGTCTACTACAGTCTAAGTAAACTGTCCCCCACCTTGGGTCCACGAGAGACATGCAGAGGTCCACTTGCATGACAGAGCGAGCGGAGGCCAAAAGGAGCTATAAAAACCTGCACCCACATGGATGAGCGACTCACAGGCAGCAGTTTGGGGAAGCCTGCCTTGCCCGTGAGAAGGACTCATGTTTGCAGATGATTGGGTAGGGCTGCTGCTCATGAGAGGAGAGCCAAGTAGGAGAAGTTCACAGAGAACTGTCTCCCATGGGGGGACCCCACAGTACAACAGAAGAAAGACCCTTTTGCCCTGAACAAAGAAAATTAGAAGTGATGAACTGACTAAAAACCCCATGTTTTGTCTCTCTGTGCTGTCAATGGGAAAGAGGGAGGGGCTGGGAAGAAAAAGTTTATTTTGGTTCTCATTACCCTGTTTTAAATCTGTTATTAATTGATTTTTTCTTTATACCTTTTAAATATGAGCCTGTTTTGCCCCTTGTGTTTTCTCCTAATCCTTATCTCAACTCATGAGACCTTTGGGGTTTTTTCCCCCTCCTCTGCTCAACTATAGCAGAGACAACAAATGAACAGTTTTCGTAGATGCCTGGACTTCCAACTAGTGTCAAACCACAACGAGTTGCAACACACTACTGAAGAGATTTTCAGAGATGTCTTTCACTAGTGGTCACAACTCAGACCAAAACTCACTCTGAAATCCTGGCCTGAACATACATAGCCCAGTATATGTTCAGTATATGTTTCTTTTTACCACAGCAAATGAAAATACAAGCAAAATGAACTCCACCTCTATCACTTGAAGGTTGCTTTGGGTAAACCAGAGAGTTCCACTTTCTTGTTTGTGCTCTCCCTCTCTCACCTCTCTGTTCCTGAAAACAAAAGCTGTGAGATGTCCATGTGAGTTGGCAGGCTGCCCAGCTACCCTTGTCAAAATGGCTTGGTAAATTTGATCAGAGCACCAAGTGTTTACACAAAGATTGCTTCTACTTAATGAGCTGCTTGATACCCAAGGTATGTAATTTCTGTGCACCTGAGGGCTTAAATGAACAACAACATTCTAAATTTTGATAACAATAAATCACCAACAGAACTCACATGCTATATTTGAACATATATAAATTTGGAACATTGACATTCATGATTAATAAAACCCATGTGATTTTAAAGATAAATGAGCAAAAGGGAGGTGAACAGCACTGAGGAACATCCTTGTGCCACAGGCTTATTTACTGCAAGATCTTGCTTGCTCTGGAAGTACAGTGATTCCTGGTCTCAGCGTGACTTTTCATGAAATACAGTAAACCTTGCTCACTTGGTCCTGCACTGAGGCAGACTGACCTAGCACATTACAAATATTTTTCTTTTTACCAAACTTGCAGCAAGTCACTGGATTCCCCCGATGTTTTGCCCACAAGAGCAGTATATTGCAACTCATTAAGCAGTCTTTCAGTCCCAAATACCATGACATTAATAAAACTTTCACAAGAAGTCATTGAGGGTGAAAACAGATACCCCTGATGCCTTTCCCTTGATCTCTTCTTTCCTTCTCCTTCCTAGGTTCTCATTCCAACCTGATCTGATATGTTTAGGGAGCTGGGATCTATTCCTGGCACCTTTGCTCCAGGCACAAACAGCAAACCAGCAGAACACAGCGAACCCAGGACTTAGTTTTTCCCTTCTTTGCATTAACACATCCCTGAAACGGTGCAAAAAACTCGCTTGCCATCCTGGCAGCTACCTCTGACACAGAACTCAGCTCCAGAACAGGCTGCTCCTGGCCCTCGCCTCTGCTGGGCAGGTCTGCATTGGGTGAGGAGGAGACCACAGAGTGGGGCTTGGCCTCTGCCCTGCTGCCCAGACCAGGGCACAAGGCACTACAGGAGCATTAAGCCCCACATGACCATTACCCTGGCATGACTGGGTCTCACACAGATGCAGAACATCAGAGCTGCTGAAGGCCTCCAGGCAAGATATCATACCATATGCCTGGCAAGCGGGGAATAACTTCTCACCAAGAAACGCGCCTATGATCAACTACTTAGGACAGCTTGTTGCCAACTGGACAGACCATCCAGATTTTTGAGCTACAGTATAGTTTGTCAAGCTAACATATAAAGCTGCTCTGCCTTCTGCATGAGGGAAAAAAAAAAAAAGAAAAAATAAAGCACTATGAATGGTTCCTGCTGCAATGCCAAGAATTATACCAAGCAAAAGAAATCTGCTCAAGGGAGTCTGCAAACCATTTTAACCAGGGATCAAATAGCATGATTTTTTTCTTAATGGAATGTTATGCTACATCAGCAAACGTGATGTGACATCATTGTCCTGGATTGTTAAGATAAGGTATTCTATTTGCCATCTGATAAAGATGGGGTTGTTATTTTATGTTAATTGGGCAGTTTTTCTTATCTCTTCCACAAACAATCTCTCCCTCTGGGGAGATATCTTCTGTTAATGGACCATTGAGCCCCACTGCATGACTGATAAAATTACATTATTCCATTGTGAGATGCTCCGCCCAGGGGGAGGAGCCAAGCATTCCTATTCCTACCTGAATATAATCAGACTTTGAAACATCGAGAGATTCATTCTCTCCACTCCCAGAGGAGCAGCTTTCTCTCCACTGGATTCCTAGAGGAACAGCTTTCNGTTTACTTTTTCCATTTCAGGGAAGACTCCTGCCTTCCTTAGCAGACACCTGTCTCTTTAAACCAAGACAATCATGAATGTGTAAGTGTATATAAAAGCCTAACATAACAGTATTTTCAGAACAGAGAGGGGAGCGGGGAGAGAGGAGAAGGGGAAAAGAGGGGCAGACATTTTTGAAGCAGTCTTGGAAATGTTAAATAGAACATATTTGTAGCTATTAATTTGTAACCTTTTTCATCTCATTTCTTCTGGAATATATATATTCCTACAACCAGGTGACACATGAAAACACAAAATAGCCCTAAGGATATCTACATACAGCTTTCACCAGAAAATTGTCTGGGAGCAGGGGCATTAAATTTGCAGCCTGTCAAAGTGGTCACTCCACTTACAACTGGCAGCTGGTAATATCTGTTCCACCTTTCCAGGGGGAAGGGAAGGAGGATGACACTCATCAGCTGCCGTGGTAGCAGCAAGGCCTTGGAAACCCAGTGCTATATCCCACACTTGCACATTGTAGATGTGTGCACCTGAAGTGAACGTGTGAACCTTAAGAATTTAGAGACTGCAGAGCTGCAGAAGGTACAGCAGCCAGTGCTCTGCACTGGAAGCAGGTTGCACACAGTGGCTCCAAGGCCATACCACTGCTGCCCAGGCAGAATGCTGCCTGACTCTTTGTGTTTCAGACCACACACCAGCTCAGGCAGCGGAGGAAAAGCCAATCACCACGGCACGTTTTCATCTTATGGCAGAGTTAGGCAGCCAGGGCTTCCTTTGCACACAGTAGACACAGCACACGTCCAGGATACAATTCTTACGTATCTGCTCTAAGGAGACAAATCACACCTCAATCCCATCTTTCTCCCCTAGCCAGACATAGTGGTTTTGGTTTTCTAAGCTATGACACCAGAGAAGCAGCTTTGACTACTTCAAATGCAGAGGGTCAAATTTACCCCACCTTGGAAAGCATTCACCTCCCAGCTTCAGAACTCAGGCACACAAAATATGCCAGTAAACTAATGGGCAAGCCTGAGTTACCAGGTCAGGGATGACACTGCCCACATAAAGGAGTCTGGGTTTGAATTCACCTTGGATAGAAAGTAAAATAAGGAAGTGTATGGCTGTGCAACATTACTGGTTGCCTGGGATGGTGTGCATGACTGCAGACAATGGCTGCTGTGATCTCCAGCTCTGCTGTCCTCTGCCATCAAGAGAATGAATTCCTTGAGCACTGATTTACCAAAACCAAAGCTTGCATTGCGTAAGATCACCAAATGCGTGCCTCCTCATTCCCCTTTTCCCAAAAGTAGTTGAAAGAAAGGAATGGTACCAGAGAGGTATCATAAAAATTTAAAATCTGATCTCACGAATATGCTAAGTTGCTTCAATTTCTCGTCCTAGCAGTCAACAGGGCTTTTGTTTGGTTTTTTTTAATGGACAAGAGAAACTTTTCTACAAGGAAATAAGAAAAACACTCAAAAAACTCTATGTACATACCACAAAAAACTCTACTAAAATTCCACTAAAAATCCAGAATTTTAATCTTGGAATAACAATGCTTTTTACAAAGAGATTTTATACATTTAGTGTATGCATTCACAAAAGCAACAAACTAAGGCATATTCTCCATAGCCATGTTTGTAAAAGAAAAGCTCTGGAAAGCTATGTGACTTGATCTCACGTAAATCTTGTCAAAGTACAGGCAGTATGAATTTTAAACATTTAAATTACTTTTGTATGTAATGGACTGTCAGTTTATACAGTTGTGAATATGAGCTAACTTAATTTCAAATCACTGCATCAAATACTCTAGTAAGAGCATGAAGCTTAAACAGTATTTTAAAGTGCTCATTAGAAACCCAACATTTCAATTAAGAAATGTTACAGATATTACATTCCTTACATATCAAGTCCAAAGGTACGATATGTACAGAATCTACCATCTTGTCTTTACAAACAAGAAGAAATTTATCTGTGTATGTCAAACATGACTAGTAGCCAAAGCCAAGCTGAAAGACTATTTCGATTTGGCCAGAAAAACAACAAACCCCGCCTCCCCCAGAACAGTTATCCCACACGTACAGCTATCAGAATGCTGTATCCCAAGCATTGCCATTTTGGCCAATCTCCTTGTCTAATTCTCTTTACACCTACTCATGAAGCATCTGCCAGTACTTTGCCAGTAAAAAATTACAGCACCTCCCTTGTAACACAATTGCTTGGGTCTCTAGAACTGGCAAGGCTTCTGTTAAAGACAAAATGTAACTGAAGAAATACTCCCTGCAATATACCACAATTTGTGAAAAGAGCTCTTAACAAAAGGTTTTAACAATTTTTAGTTAGTTTTAGTTTAGTTTAGCGAACCGTACTGCTTATTAAAAAATAAAACGAAACTAGTTAAGAGGCATTTGTGACACATTTAAAAGGCCTACATCAGCTTTTTTATAAAGCCCTAACATGTCCCTTTCAATCCATAGATGCAGTACATTTGCTAGTCAAGTCTTGTCCTGACACCAACTAATCAAACATCTCCATCCACTACAAGTTTTCTGTGATTTTGACTTAGCAGTTTTGCAGCATGTGGTATTTCTCTGTGCACAGGTTATGCCTGTTTCACAAAGGTTCACTAATACGAGGTACTGTGAAATGTTAGCATTGTGCATCATTTTAATCCCCATAGCGCACATGCTTTTCAATAATCCCCTTCGAAGTACAACATGACAAATTTTCAAAGATACAAACAACCATAAAACACAAATCCCAAGGTCATTAAAGCACAATAAAAATATTTACGTTCCTGTCATTGTTTACATTTCTCAGCTGCCATGAACGGCAACATTTTGTCTTTTCAGACTTTGCAACTGGATTTTGTCCCTTTCAGACAAAGAGCATACCCACTCACATACAGTAACATGATTACAGTAAAATCAAAACCCACAAAATAAAATGACAGTGAACATTCCATAAGCAGATTCTTAACTTTACGTAAACATTTCTGCTAGGCTAAAGGCAAAAATATGCTGTACAAAATCATGTTAATTTCTGCAGTAATAAGCTTTGTTCAGCTTAGCTTAGCTTCAGCGTAGTGTGTGGCCAGCCTAATCTATGCAATTTCTTAAAAGAACAGGTACATAGAAGATTGTAAAGCTCTATTTCTTCTCTACTTGTACCCGTTAGCAGGTTCTTCCATTGCAAAACATCCATGTGAAAAAAATCTACTGTGGCACTCAGTTGACTTATAAAACACATATTTATGGTTAGCAAGAGATGTCAAGGTGATAAACGACTCATTGGACTGCTTTCTTCTCCACCTGCAGCAAGCTTGAGCGTTGTGAGTTTACGAGGGGGATGCTGAGGACTCTTACGAAGATTGTCGTCCATCTGCAGAGAAACAATGAGAGCCGGATCTGGCAACAGCAGAATATAGATTATACGATTAGTCTTATTTGTCAGGGCTGCCATCATTAATACCGGGTTGGTCTATGGTTACTGTCACGACCAGCAAAAACTGGTGCTTTGGTTTCTTTTCACTCCCAAGTACATGTTTGTTAGAGCTGCTAATCATTCCCTTAAATACAATGCATCAAACCCAGGGTACCTGGATGTGCTTCTGCTCAAGTTGTTTGGTCAAGATTACTGAAGGAAGCAACACCTATTCTAAGAGGTCAAATATTGTACAACAACCAAATGCTGTGGGAAGCCAGATCAAGAGTAAACTGCTAACATCAATGGAGCTTCTGTATATTCAGCACCATGCAAGAATAAAGCTTTTGAAATCAGAAATGTTCTGGAAATGCTGAATGAATTTATATTAGTTACACATTTCAAAAAGTACATAATAAAGCACTTGTGATAAGACGTTTTCAAAGACAGGTTAAAATTAATCTCTAAATATAAACAATTTACACTTTCATAGGAAATCACTCTAATGCCCTATGTGTAATGTAGTCTGAAAAAGCTTAGTTGCTACAGAATAAAAGCACAGGGAAGATCTGCAGAGGCTGTCTAGTCTATTCCATTTCTTCAAGGCAGGATCAGATTTTCCTCAATCATCTCTGACAAATGTCTAAGTAACCCATTGCTTAAAACTTCCACAGCCACACTTCAATGCCAGAAAGAGCATCAATACCTAATGCTATAGAAGCTGATCACAGTTAATGATCTATTTCACACGCTGATATTTTTCAGGAAGAAATGCCTTCTACCCTTTCAGCTAGAGTGTTCTATCTGCATGAAAATGCTAATTATTCACAAGTATTTTTCAGGCAAGTTGTATAGCTTTTGATAAGTGCTGAGTGACAGCCTTAGAAACATAGAACATAAGAAAAAACAGCTAGATGTAGAACAAGCAGGAGAAGAGTGACTGCTGGTTAGTTATTACAGCCTGCAGCTGGGAGCAAGGAAAGCTGGTGATCAGTCTTAATTTGGAGGACCATTTCTGAGTTTTGACCAATACATTTTCCTCCTTTCTTGCTGAATGTACACTTGCAGAAAGATACCATTCCTCTGTTGGTGTGCACACCTGCAAGACAATGGTCTTTTGGTTGTATTAAAAATACTTTTTTAGTGCGAGGCTTCATTAATTTCTCCTTCCAAATGATGTAATATTCTTCCCGCCTCTTTACATACTCACTAGAAAAGAAGTAATTAAAGTCCACTGTACAGTTGCAATTGCCATGCAAGTACATCTGTGAACAAGTAACCACAACAAAGCAGTAAAATTAAAGATACTGAAGCAAAAGTAACCTTTTCAATCAAGTTGGATTCCTTATTTACAAGCTGTGTGAGTTTCTGCAGATTAGCATCTGCTGTATCCTGTCCAGTTGGAGAATGGCCTGGAGAGTGAAGGCAGAAAGATGAAAAGTGAAAACGTATTTACAGAAGCTTTTAAATTCTTAAAAAATAAACCCACATTGTAGAGAGTTCATGCAGTATTTTTACACAAAGAAGAATTAAAGTGAAAAAGCCATTCCATGTGAGAAAATAAGGAGCACTAAGCGTGAGCCGTAAAGATTTTCCCAATACTTGACAGAATCTAAAACTGAGTATTAACACTTCCTTTTAAATTTGAATCCTTTCTGTCCAACTTTAGAAGTTTCTTCATTTCCCCACAGAAAGTCTAGTATAAACTATGTGAAATCTAATCTGCCTTGGTACACAAATGGAATCCTGGAGTACTAATCCAACAGGAGAACAGATGACAAAAAGGAGAAAAAAACCACAGCTTACCTGAGACAGTTAACCTGAAGTAGCAAGTTAAAATATCATCACAAAATCGGCACAGATTGGGAAGCTGTTTCAAATGCTCTTGCAAATGTACCCTCGGGAAGCACACTTTATAAATTGGTGCAAGGAAACCAAATACAAAGGCATCCAAGGTGGTAGGCCTAAAAAGAGTGACATAGGAAAACACTGAAGCGACTCTAAATAAGACTTTTACGACTTCTACAACCTAGTTTTTTGTGTATGTCAAATACCACTCAGGAGATAATATAGTCAGCCCTTTTGTCATTCCACCTTTGCCTATCAACCTGGTAAATGCTTTGTACCAACTATCTACTCCTTTCAGCATCTCTTAACTAGAGACATGCTGGCAACCTGAAACAGTAATGTCAGCATCACAACAACACAGTCATGCTATCCCATACACTGATAAGTAAGCCACTCTAAAACACCTTTCTGGCATCACAAAAATAATGCTGGGGACCAGGATCCTCCCTCATGGAGTGGTCCACATTCAACAGCTAAAGAAGAGATTATGCTTTTCAGGACCTGTTGGCTCTATGTTGTTGGCCCTGTCTGCTTCCTGCTCTGCACACATACCACAGGAATAGTGTGCCTGGACCTACACCCTCCTCCCACGAGGGCAGTTAGTAACACCTCAACCTAAAGCATTTTTTCCTACACACAAAACCAGGAGGTGACATTCAGTGGCTAGAAAAGTGTTCTCCAGTGCACCTCAGATTTTCTTAGCAGCTGTGGGCAGCATTTCTATCTCGGTGGAACAAAGCAGGATAAGAGAGACACCACATTGACTCAGTGTGACGATCTCATTTGTGCCCTGTTTGCTCATTCAGATTTACCTGAAAAGCAGAGTGTGAGACATAAAACTACTGGGAAGCACTTTCAACATTCTGACAGGTTAAAAAGAAAAAAATAAAGTTCAAGTGTTCGCAGAGTGATATGTTACCCTTTTTATTAGTCATTTACCAAAATAATTTAAAAATAAAAAATCACACTCACGTATCTCCAAAGAAAAACTGAGATGTTCCCAATCTCTTCGACAGGAGATTTAGGCACTCCTTGGCATCTCTATATATCTGACAAGACACAAGACTGTCTAAGAGCCTTAGGCATAGCCAGGCTGGTATGCACAGCACCATCCATCATTTGACAGTGTGCTAGACTGTTTTAGTTCCTGTTTTTGACAGAACCAACTTACTAATTACTTACTGCACAACACATACCTGTGCTTCCACTTCAGTCAGACTGTAGAGTGGAGGGCCTCCCTTGGTCAGCAAGATCCTGTTCAGCGCTTCCCTGGACATCTTTCCAGGCAGATACAAACTCAGTGGGAAGGCAATCCTTGAGGCAAACCATGGCTTTGTCACACTGCAGTAATTTTCAGACTCAATCCAGAAAGTGTGCAGCTGTATCAACATGAGGAAAAATGTAACTGAAATTTGAATGACATGAGTAGAAATCTCATGACATTGATATGCAAGACCTCTCTCAGAAAAGCAGAAGAACCAGGAATTATTGTAATTTAAGGCTATCAAGCTCTGTAGAGGAATATACTAATCCTCTGAGTGTAGGAGTACATGAGTAAGGCACCTTCCAAACAAAGAAAAACACCAAAGATATTACAGAGATCTATATGCATCTGCATAAAATTACATACCTAATATGTATGTACAGATACATACATACACACACAGAGTGTATTGAAAATACATTACCAAAAAGTTGCAGACATACAGCAACAGGTTTGAACTTTCTGTAATTTTGTTTTGAAATTTTATATAAATCTTAAAATACAAGGTATTACAAAATTATGAATTTGAAAATTTGAATACCTGAAAAGGCTGATACCATGATATCATCTGGTCAGTGTATTTCTCCCTGTACAAACTGAAGCCAAAGTCATCCAAGAGACTCAGTATCTGTAGGTCTTATAGCTCTAATGTAATTACACTGAAATAGTGAAGGCAAATGGCCATGTCTTATTTAGAACTGAAAAATTAAGCTAATGATGGGCATTTTAATTTATTAAAAGTTTTAACTCCACAGTTCAAAAGGCTTTCACTTGTGTGTCTCACATCAGACACATCTTAATCAAAAGTTTTTCAGGAAATTAAATGAAACAAAAAAACAGCCACAATAAAGTGCTTTCAGGATACTGTTTCTCAAAGACCAACAGGAAAAAAAAAAACCTAAGTAAGTGTTCTTTTAAAATGTCTTTAATAAATCTGTTATTATTACTTGACACTACTGATTTCCTTTTCAAAACTTGATAGGCAGGATTTCCAAAAAACAGACTAACAAAACAACTATGTTCCCCCCAGGGCTGTGGCTGAAACATTTTAATGTCTCTCATATTGGGCACCTCTTACAGCATTCAATTCCAAGTATTTGAACCATTACAATGTATTTATTAATATTTACCAGAGCAGGAAGCAGTTTCTCTTCAAGTAGTGCAATATATGCCAGTGTATCAGCTCCTTGTTTTGCAGACAAATCATAATCAGCATTGTATTTCTACAAATCAAAAAAAAAAGATAACTTATGCTGAACTTTCAAAAAACAGTATCAATGTAAAGTTAATTCAGACTTAACACCTATCAAGGCAGTAAATATATAAACAATTTTTGGAACAGAAAGCATGCATTCACTAGAATTTTCCTTCTTCAGGCCAACTCTGCCAAACCTTGTTGTATCTCGCTTTTCCACTTTCCCACTCCTAGAGCTTTGGGCCCTCCTATTTTCAAAATAATTCTTGTGTCTCCTTTCTATTTGTTTCCAAGCAAATGTCCAGTGATACAGAGGCAATTTTTCAATACTCAGGGATGTAGCAAACCTCTTATAAATCTCCACTGTTATTTTTCTAACATCTGAAAGATGAAGAAGCATCTGACACTTATGATTGCAGGTGCAATCATAAAAAAAACAAACATGCATTCCCATATTTTGCTTTTAATGAACACTCTAAAAGTTAAGAAATTGGATAGTAACAATGTAAGGGAAAAAATATACAGCAAAATTAATGCAGTTACTGACTGAACTTGTAATTCTAACAGTGGATTCTTCTAAGATACATTATAAGGACTGAAAAATTGGGGGGGAGTGAGTAGATTTGCTTCATTAATTTATAAACAAAAGGCCAGTGCTGACACAGTGCTGAACATCTGAAAAGCAAGCATACAATTGTTATACTTTAACATAATAGAGGGTCTTTTCCCCCAACATTAGGGAGCATTTGTTATTCACATGAATACCAAGTCCAAATTCAACCCAAATGAATTTGAAACTTCAGAATTTCAAAACAACTGTCTAAAATTCCATCTCAAATGCAGTTTTTCTCTGTTTTTCTCTCCATGAACATTTGAAGTTTTACTAACATGGCGTTCATCAGATCATCTGACCAGACAGGAACTGCATTTCCAATGTAAAAGCAGAATAGTGGGCTAGATGCCCATCTCAGGAATAAAAATATGATGCCATGGTTTATTAGATATCTTTATACTTTGTGAAAAGAATAAATTGTACAGCTTTATTCTTTGCATACAAAACTTTAGGAGTCCTGCAAAAGGCAAGCAAGAGGCAATAACCTGGTGTGCATCAAGAAATGCCTGCAGACCTTTTTATGTTACAAGCTGTAGAAAAAATACATAGATTAATAATAATGCTATTATCTTTCAAAAAAAGAGCACTAGGAAATGACCCATTTAAATTGTTAATCTAAACTATCATATCCTAGGTCTGCAAAGTCGTAATGACATTAAAAGTGTTATAATTACAAGCAGGGTGATCAGTAAGAAACTGCCTGATTAGGGATAGTTTGTTGTCCTTTTCAATTCAATTTTTTTGGTGTTTATTTTTAAATCTTTCACAGAACTAATGATCAAACTTTTAAAGAGCAATTTCTTATACACCATTTCGCAATTCTCACGCATGTATGAGAAAAAGCAAAGCACTGGGCCTGAACTAAACTCCAGGTTTTTGGAAGCCTGTATCAGTGTACAAAGGAGGCATGCAAGAGCCACTGCAAATCAAAGAAAACAAATCTTTTTGAAAGAGACCTACCTGTTTTCTTAAGAAGTTTAGTATTTTTGCTGGCTGAGAAATAACAATGTCTTCTGACACCAGGACTGGTAGATCTCCTAGAAGGCATAAAGAATACAGCCAATTTGCATGGATGACTTCTAACTAGAAAGCAATCAGTCACTGTATGTACTTTCCTTTTCTCAATAGCATGCTCTTATTTTCCTAACATGTAGACATATAATTTTACATGGCAGAAGAGTTCCATCAAGGTTACAAATACTCTTAGTCTATTGTGGCCTTTACTAATAATAAACATAAAAAAGGGCAACATCAAATCAGACTGAAGCCAATGTTTTTTGCTAGGTATCCAATACTTTGAAAAAGGCTACTTGTCTGGATCTCAAATGTTCATCTTAAGACAAAAACTTCCAGCTCAGTCCAACTGCCCTCTCAATTCATCCACCTCTGAGCCTCTTTTCAATTTTTCCTCTGTCTTTTCCCTCCAAATCCATTTTAACCATCTTTTTTCTCCAGCCTTGCTACAAACAATGTCCAAGCTACCACCGCATAACCATTAATTACTAAAAGAACTAAGTATTTCCCCTCTGCCAGAAGCTGACTGGACAGCCTTTAGTTGTAAGATTGCTGGATCCAAGCCTGTAGAGTACAAAGTCTCTGTAACAGCGGCTATCCTACAGCACATTCACAACAGAACTGCCAGAATGAGCCCAACAGGACAGTGCTAAATTATCAACATTTATATATGTATATACCAAATGTTGGTATATATACCAACATTTACTATTTAAACTGCTTTCTTAACTGATTTTATGTATTTTCCTTATGAAGACAGCCACCAAATTTCTAGCAAGTCCACTGAACTAGTTCTTGGTATTTTCCCCTAACAGTGAACAACACACTGAAAAGCAAGAACCAAAGGCTCAACTTCTGCATGAAAACAGAACTGCCTGAACTGATAATGCAGTTAAGGATAAGTGACAAAGGATTTAACTTGGCAGTGATTTTACCTCTCTTAAATACACCAAGACAATAACTGCTGAGCAAACAAATAAGCAATGAACAGAAGCATACCAAACAAAGAAGTCCTCTCTTGACAGCTTTCTTTCACCTTTTCTCAGTCAAACCCTCTAATTCAGCACAATACCAAACATCCCAACTAGTGTAAGCTGTACTTGCTGAGGCTCACATTCCACTTCCAACTGTACCAACTCATTAAGCCACAGGTAACTAAAGAGCTCTTCCATACACCTGTCTACCTTTATAAATATGCAAAGTGCAAAACCACTACTACTAGTCACTACTACTAGTTACTACCTTTATAAGTATGCAACATGCAAAAAGCTTACAAAGTTGCTTTCACTATACCATCATCTCAGACTGCCTGACTGAAACAGTTATGTACTTGGCATTACTGCTTTTGTTAACTCTCTGTTTCCTCACCCATATACATTTTAATATTCTCCTCTGGAGCACTTTATTTATGACTTCCATTATTTCATTCCCACAAATCCTTCACACTTGATCCTGTGAAGTAATTTAATTGGGGCAGACTGCATTCATGAACACAAACCCAATGCAAACACAGAAACTGGAAACTACATTTATATCACGGATGTTATCAGCATAATAAAGACTGCGAAGATGGTACCTTTTGGAGCTCTCCAGGAGTTATTTATAGTATTCACTGTCAGGGGAGCACCAGAAAATTTGGCATAGGCCTGCAATAAAGATTGGAGGGCAGGGAAGAAAACCTGTCACAATGTGTAAGAAAAGAGTAAAAGAGACCTATAGAAGTTGTGTTAAACACCTTCGTGCACTGAGGACCGGCCACCAGCAGGTGCGCGACGGGGTTCGGTCGGGTTCCACTGCCCTAAGGCGGCTCCAGGGCATGCAGGGCAGAGGCCCCGCAGCCTCCGGAAAGGGCGGCAGCGCTCCCGCGTCTCCCGTGGGGAGCCAGCCAGGCGCGCACCGCGGGCTCAACATCCCGCCTCCCACCCCCGGCCTCTCCCGAGGCAAGAAGGAGCGCCGCGGACGTCCGTGCGAGCGGCAGGCAAGCCCCGGGGCGCCGCCGCTCCCTCCCTCCCGGGCCGGGCGGTGGCCGCCGCCCGCCGCCCGTTACCATGACGGTGAGAGACTCCGGGTGCAGGGACGGCAGCCCCCAGTCTCCTCCCCAGCAGCTCAGCTCCATGGGAGCCGCCATCTTGTCCGCCGTGCCGGCCGAGCAGCGCCGCGCTGCTCCCCCCGCATGGCGGCGCCCGAGCGCCCGCGGCCGCGCGCGGGGCCCGGGGGAGGGAGGAGGGCAGGGAGCGGCGCCGGCAGGGACACGGCCCCGGGGCCTGCTGCTCCCGGGAGCCGCCGCCGCGCTCGGGAAGTCACAGTCACCGAATCAACTGTGTTGGATAAGGCCTCTGAGATCATCGCGACCAACTTGTGGCTGAGCACCATGTCAACCAGACCACGGCACCACATGGTACATCAGGATTTTCCTTGAACACCTCTAGGGATGATGACTCCACCACCGCCCTGGGCAGCCCATTCCAGTGTCTAATCACCATTTCTGTGAGGAAATTCTTGCTATTGTCCAGCTCAAAGCTCCCTTGGCACAGCTTAAGACTATGTCTTCCTACTACCTACGTCCCTTACCGAAAGGACAACCCTTGCCCGGCTACAGCCTCCTTTGAAGTAGTTGTAGAAAGCGGTAAAGTCTTCCCCGAGGCACCCCCTTTTCACCAGGTTAAATAAACTCAGCTTTCTCAGCCCTTCCCCGCAGGACTTGTGCCCCAGAGCCTTTCACAGTTCTCTTGCCCTTCTGTGGACTTGCTCCAGCACCTCAATGTCCTTCTTGAATTGAGAATTATGTCCTTGTTGAGAAGAAGGTCCTTTCAGGTTGTATCCAGTGGGGATCAGCCTCTTGGGAAGGGACACGGGTGGCCAGTACCTGTGATCCTGCGGGGAAATGCTGCGGCCGTAGTCCTCTTGAAACGCTTTTGGTACTGTGTGGCTGAACCCTCACCCTCCGGCCCTGACACTGCACACAGAGTTGTGACTTTTCATAGGAACAAAAAAAAAGATTGTGGTTCCCAATCAACTGTGACGAGCAGCCATCAGCAACTTGGCACTAAAAACAAGGAGCTCTGGTCGTATGTTACCAGTTTTGACCAGGTTATAATGATAACCTGTTCAGTGTGGTTTTAGCTGCAGACCTTTAGAGGCATCAAGTTGCCAACTGTTTATTCCAGAGCTTGTGCGGACGTGCCACAGCATATCTAAATGCTAAGTCAAGTTTCCATCCTTCCCAGAAAGGGAAAAAATACCACACACTGACTAAAAAAACCCCCTACACTGACCACCCTTATTCAGGTCTTGTATGCATGAGGAGCAGAGTAAGGGTAAAGCTTCATTTTTCCTTTCACCTTCCCAGATCCAAAATTTCACATTCACATGAAATTTGTGGAAGAAAGTGTCATGATAAAACTTTATGCCACAGATCTGAGATGATTCTGCTCCATTTTGCTCATTCTGCTCTGGAACATGGGAGAAGAAATACATACCTACTTTTTTCCTCAGAAAAACATACCACTAGAAATGCTAACAGAAGCAATTTTTTTTTAAAAATTGCTATGTTACATTTTTCCTTCTAAAGACTTATTTAAGATATATATTCTAAGAATATTTTTTGTCATTTCCTCCCTACGGGCACCAGCTAACTTCTCAGTCTGTCCAGGTACTTTGCTTTGGTCCTTTTGCCATGTGAACTGAGATGCACTGAGATGCAAAGCTCTGAAAGGGAGTTGTGGATGCTAGCAGCTGTGATCCCAAAGATCTGTTCCAATAAGGAGCATTTTATGAAGGGCTCAATACTTACATCATCCCTGTTTAGTATCTTTGTTGATTTTGTCAACTCAGTCAGTTCAGAGATGACACCCAGCTGGGTGGGAGTGCTGATCTGCTGGAGGGCAGGAAGGCTCTGCAGAGGGATCTGGGCAGGCTGGATCATGGGCTGAGGCCAATGGTGTGAGGTTCAACAAGGCCCACGTGCTGGGTCCTGCCCTTGGGTCACAGCAACCCCAGGCAGCTCCACAGGCTGGGGCAGAGTGACTGGAAAGCTGCCCCATGGAAAAGGACCTGGGGGTGCTGGTGACAGCAGCTGAACATGAGCCAGGCTGTGCCCAGGTGGCCAAGAAGGCCAATGGCAGCCTGGCCTGGATCAGCAATGGTGTGGCCAGCAGGGCCAGGGCAGGGATTGTCCCCCTGTGCTGGGCACTGCTGAGGCCACAGCTCGAGTGCTGTGCCCAGTTCTGGGCCCTCAGTGCAGGAAAGACACTGAGGGGCTGGAGTGAGTCCAGAGAAGGGCAATGGAGCTGGGGCAGGGCCTGGAGCACAAGTCCTGTGAGGAGTGGCTGAGGGAGCTGGGGGTGTTTAGCCTGGAGAAAAGGAGGCTCAGGGAGGACCTTATCAGTCAACAAGTGCCTGAAAGGACACTGTAGATGGGTGGGGTTCAGTTTTTTCTCCCAAGTAAGAAACGTTAGAACAAGAGAAAATGGCCTAAAGTTGCACTAGGGAAGGTTTATATTAGACATTATGAAAAATTTCTTCACTGACAGGGTTGTAAAGCATTGAACAAGCTGCCCGGGAAAGTGGTTGGAGTCACCATTCATGGAAATGTTTAGGACACATTTTAGTGGTGAATGTGGTGGTGATGCTGGGTTGATGGTTGGACTTGATGAACTTAGAGGTCTTATTTTAAGAAAAACCTAAGCATTCTATGAGCTTTTCTGTCATATGTCTTTTCTTGAGGCGGGCTGCAAGAAGGCTTAGGCAGTAAATGGGGAAATAAGCTTTGCATTACCTTCAGGCCCAGTTTATCTCTGTGTTGTTGTGGAGTCTGGAGCAAAGATAGAAAAAAGAGGCAATCTGTACCTTCCCTCCCCCATGTCAGGAACTTTTTCCTCTTGGTTTCCTACGTGGAATTTGTATCAGTGTAAATGAAAAGTAAATAAGTGCATTGAAGATGGATATATGACTTGACTTTAAAAAATGGAGCTTTAATTTGTGTTTTAGAAAAGCAAAAGTTCTTTTAAAACCTGTCTTTGAAACTTGAAACCCATAAACCAACATTTTTTTGTTAATTAAGCAGGATGAAAGCCAGGAATGTTGACATAAATATGAAGGGATGTGTTTTAGAGCTGACACTTCACTTGCCTTAAGATTTCTATATCTTAATTGCCCATGAATCCTGATTTTTAATCAAGTTTATAATTCCATGAAAACAGTAAGTCTCCTGATACATATTAGGAACAAAACATGTATGGTGAATTAACCAGTCAGGTTCTTTTCTATTTTCCTTATCCCATTATTTGGAATTTGAACAAGTTACAAGTCACTTCTGTAAAGCAAAATCTGTAATGTTTGCAGCTTCTCTGTATTCTGTATACTTTAAACCTTATCAAATCACATAATCAGGTCAAACATTATAGTGATTGAGGTTTTCTTGCAGATTCTGTATAAAAATTACTGTCACATACTTATGATTTCCTTACAAAATGTGACTGACATTACAAAAGTTTCTTGGAAACACAATTGGTTAATTATGTTTTTATTCTTGCTTCTTACTTAACCTCCAGTAATATAAGCTGGAGTTTGTACTTCAGAGAATACACATGAGTGAAAAAGCAATTGCTAGTATTCCACAGTTTTTATTGAAAATGTTGATTAAAAGGTCAAATAGTCCTTCCTGACAGCAGATAAACTTTCTACTTTGTGAAATCCCCTAAAGAAGGTTGTGCTTGAGCACAAAGTCCCCTTTAGTCTGTAAAGTGTTCAACATAAAACTCAGAACAGAAATGAAAACTGGATAAATTACAGTGACCTTTACATGTGCTAAGTTCATCTAAACATGGGCTTAAGCTTCTGTTTATATACATTGTGAACTGGGTCCCTTCTGTCATATTGTATTGTGCTGCATGGGCTGTTTGCCAAACATTGCTTCCATGTGCATTCTTTGTGAGTAAGCACAAAGAATAAGCAGATACAGAGCAAGAACAGAATATGGTCCTCACAAATCTAACTCTAACTAAGATATAATACTACGAACAAAATCCTCCTCCTGTAGAGCTGGTCAGGACCAGTGTAAGAGACTCCTCTGTATTTAAATCAGAAGTAAGAAGTGGTAAGTTATAATTCCTTAATAAATATTTTTGTCAGGTAAGGAGATCTTTCAAGAAAACATTTCATATGCTTTGCTCGTTGTTGGGTCAACGCTTCTCCTTAATAAGCAGTTGAACATCATTGGTGCTGCTCTAGATCCACATATTAGCCTTGCAGTATCTGTACTGTCTCCCCATGCTTTAGGTTCGGGACAAATTCTGAACTAACACTTCTTTTTAAGTTGCTTATGACACTCAAAGTTCCCTCTTTTCTTCTTCCATCTTCTTGCCTCTCACTTACCCCTTTTAGCCTCCCTTTTTTCCTTGCTCCACAGCACTCTGCACCTGATGATCTGTTTTTCTCACTCTCCAGCTCTTGGCCACCCCATTGACACTACCACGTCATCCTGTCACTTCCACTGCAGGGGCAAGGATGTGGGAGTGAAGCTGAGGTGTTTCTTCTTGTGTGGAGACATGTACAGAAGAGCAGTAGGGTGAGGAGGAGGAGAAGCACCATGCTGTGACACGGTATGTGGCAGAGCACCCTGGCAGTGATGTAGCTGGCAATGGGCAGAGGAAGAAACGGGCAACTTCAGGAGTGGGTCAACAGTGCTAACAAGAATAAGCTAAGAAGTAAGGGTGTGTTGTAGGGTATATGCCATGTGGGGAGAGCAATTAGAGGACATCTGAATATAGGCCAGCTGAAGGTATCTGAAAATCTCACTCGTGTTGGAGAGCAGCCCACAGCCATGCTCTGTGTGGTGTAGATCTGCTCGGGCAGTCCCTTTGCAGTGCTCGCAGTCCTTGCCTTGCAGCGTGCTGTGTTTTGCCTCCCACACAATGAGCCCCCCAAGGGCTGTTCTCTGTGGTGCTCCTTAGATGTATGCACCAAGCCTGATGAGACTGAACATTTTTCAACACTACTTTGCTCACTTTAACATAAACTTTCCCTTCTATTGTTGCCCTACTTTTTATGATGTAAATAATATCAGACAGCTCCAACTTTTCCAACTGAGTGTGGATAGCAAGCTGTGATGGGGCCAAGCAGGGCTTCCTGGATTTCTGACATGACAGAGGTTCATCAGCATACAGAGAGACATGATACATACAGAGATGTACAGGACAAAGAGAGCTGTGCAGCAGGATGGGAAGCTCATGATGTGTTTGGGTTTCTCACTTGCTCCCTTTCTCCTGTACTTTCTTAACATCAGCAGTGCAGAGGCTAGAATTTTCTGAAGTAGAAGACAAACAATGGGATAATGATATCCTAAGGGAACACATAGTACTGAAAATTGTTGTAGTTGAAAGAAATTTTTTTTTTAAATTTACTTTGACTAAGTTATTGAGTTTGGGAGTTTGCTTAAAAAAACAGCCTTTTTCCATAGTCTCCATCTGGTCAGTTTGAGCACTCCCAATGCTTCTGAGCTCTTTAAATGAAACAAAGGAGCAGATGATACATTCCTCAGTTTGCCAGTCACAGTCTTCTAGAAACCCAGTTTGCCCCAGCCTGCAATCTGCATGACCCTTTTTAGTGACACTTTTCAGTTAGGAAAAGTGGAGTATTTAAATTCCTACCAAGACCAAGTCTACACACCAGAGCAGCCCCATTTGTTTTGACTTCAGATATGCATGAGAGAAATTCTGATATATGCTAAACCTTAACAGTTGACACTAAACACCTGACTGCAGAGCAGGGAGGAGAAACTTGGGAGAGGGCTTTGCAGAGACGACAGCTGTATTGTTGTCAGAAGACACAAAGATATATGTGGTCACCATTTGCTGAACATAGAAAGGGAGGCAAGAGAGGTTTTAAAGTAAAATCGTGCTAACCTCAAAGTTTAGCATCCTACAGTCAGCAGGATTGGGTGAACAAGGTTGCATTACCTTTATGCTTCTGACACTCTTCTGCATCCCTCACCAGGCTGGTGGTTCTCTGAGGGGCTGCTTGCGACAGCGCTGGACTTGCTGTCCCTCCTGAACTTACAGAATTCTTACTTGGCTCTTAAAGCACACCCAGTTAACTTTTGGGGCCGTCTTCTTGTGACTGGTAGTAAGCATAGCGGCTTGTTGACCATTGGACTCCACGATCTTAAAGCTCTTTTCCTATCTAACCAATTCTGTGATATGATACTATGAATTTAAAGCTATTAAACATATTTCAATTTTCAGGGCTC